>JACAXG010000341.1:59609-141530 GCA_018881555.1 Amblyornis subalaris | reverse complement strand
CCATAGACTTGTGGCTATTCAGTTTCATCAAGTGGTCTCACACCTGCTCTTTGCTTACCGTGTGAGGGACTTCACTCCCCTAACCCCTACCTAGACATTCAGGGATGTGAAAGATGTGGGAAGCCTGACTGCCAGTGAAGACTGAGGCAAAGAAGTCATTGAGGACCTCAGCCTTCTCCATATCTGTTGATACCAGTTGTCCCTTCTCATTTATTGGGGGGGTACACTCTCCTTGGCCTTTCTTTTCTGGCCTATGTACTTATAGAATCCCTTCTTGTTATTCTTCACATCCCTTGCCAAGTCCCGTTCCATCCGTGCCTTAGCTTTCATCATCCCATCCCTACACATCCACACTGTTTCCCTGTACTCTTCCCAGGACACATGTCCCTGCTTCCACTGGCTGTTCATTTCCTTCTTACTCCTCAGTTTGAGGAGCAGGTCCTTGCTCAGCCATGCTGCTTTCCAGCCTGCCTTGCCTGATTTTTTACATACCAGGATGGAGAGCTCTTGCAGTCTAGGAAAAATGTCCTTAAAGAGTTGCGAGTTCTGGTCAGCTTCTCTGTCCCTAAGGACAGTTTCCCAGGGCATCTCATTCACTAACTCATTAAACATCTGGAAGTTCACTCTTCCAAAGTTCAGGGTCCTGACTGCTCTTTGCCGGGCTCACATTCCTTGAGACCACAAACTCAACCAGGGCGTAGTCGCTACAGCCCAGACTGCCTCCAATCTTAACCTCCTTAATGAGCTCACCTGCATTGGTGAGCACCAGGTCCAGTAGCACGCCTCCTTTGGTTGGTTTGTCTAATACCTGGACCAGGAAATTATCCTCAATGCACTCCAGGAGTCTCCTAGATTGCTTACGGCCAGCTGTATTGCTCTCCCAGCAGACATCTGGGTGGTTGAAATCCCCCATCAGGATGGGAGCTTGTGAGCGCAATGCCTCCTGGGGCTGAATCAAGGTGGCCTTGTCAACAGGCTCCCTCTGATCAGGTGGCCTGTTGTTGGCTGACCCCAAACACAAGGTGTCCTTTGTTGGTCCTGTTCTTAATTTTTACCCGCAAGCTCTCAACCTGTTTGTGGCTGTTTCTCAGTCAGCTCTTCACAATCTATCCCTTCCTTAACAGAGGGCAACATCCCTGCCCCTCCTTCCCAGCCTTTCTCTTCTGAAAAGCTTGTAGCCCTTGATTGCCCTGTTCCAGTTGTGTGACTCATCCCACCATGTTTCCGTGATAGCAATTAGGTCATAGTTTTCTAATTGCACCATGGTTTTCACTCTTGCTTCTTTCCCATACTGTGTGCGTTGCTGTAGAGGCACTTCAGCCGGGCTATGGACTTCACCTTTAGGGAGGAGCCCTCTCTAATTCCTTTGGGATTATTTACAGATATTTCCCTGCTGCTTCCTAGAGTTTTGGTGTTTCCTGGTTCCTCTCTGACACTCAGAACATCTCCTTCCCCCTCCAAATCTAGTTTAAAGCTCTGCTAATATGTCCAGCCAGCTTCCTTCCCAGAACACTCTTGCCTCACCTGGTCAGGTGCACCCCATCCACTGTCAACATGCCCGGTTTCTTGAAGGTGAGTCCAAGATCATAGAACCCAAAACCCTGAACATGGCATCAGCCCCACAGCCAGTCATTCACCTGATCCATTCATCTCCTTCCTCGGTCCCAGTCTCCATTTGAGGGAATAGAGAACACTACCTGTGCTCCTGATCCCTTCAACATCTTTCCAAGGGACGTGAAGTCCCTTTTGATATTTTGGTATCTCCTTGTTGCAGCCTCATTCGACTGCACATGAAAGAGTAGGAATGAGTGACAGTCTCTTGATTTTACCAGGCTTGGCAGCCTCTTTGTGACATCGTGAATGCAAGCCCCTGGTAGGCAGCAAACCTCTCTAGAGAGGTCGTCTGGACAGCAAATGGGTGCTTCTTTGCCAGTCAGGGAGGAATCTCCAATCCCTAACATCCTTTGTGCTTTTTTGGTGGCACTGGTTCTAATACAGGTGGTTGATTGCACCAACTTTGTACCATTGCCCTTTTCTTGGTCTTGATTATTTATCATGCAGTCTTCTTCTTCCAGCCCCAGTGTGTCATATCTGTTGTAGTGAGGGGGACATTCCACCTTCTGCTCCAAGCACAGATGAGAGTCCAGTCCCCCTTGTCTTGTGAATCAGTCAAGCCCATCACCTCGGGGTTGGATGCTAACTTACCTTCTGCTTGCAAGGACTTAAGGTAGGACTGTCTCTCTGCCTCTGTCAGTGTATAATACCATGCATCAATCTCCTGCTCAGATTCCTGGATACTAGTCTGCCTGGTGTGCTCCTCATGCAACACGGCAACCTGCTCAAAATGTTTATCTAGCTGGACACACTTGCACCTGTGACACCTACTTCTGCCTTCAAAACCCAGGGGGACTTCCAGATTCTGGAGGAATGCCTTCAGGTGAGGCCATACCCTTACAGACTATGTCTGGGAGGTGTAAAGGTCCCTGAATGATCACACTCTGTCCTTTTCTTATCTGTTCTACCTGTTTCACTGCTCACACTTGGGGTAGCAAGCCTTTCTCAAGATCCAAATATCTCATTTCAATATTGAAAGAGTGGGAGCTAAACTCTAGTGGTCTCTCCGGACCTCCTGTCCCCTTTTGCCATAGGTTGCAATGGGAACCATGTTCATTGAACCCCATTCTACATGGATAGGGTCAGTTGGGTGTATGGGATTGAGTTGTTGGAACAGCCTCAGTTCTCTTAATAATAATAATCTGATGTATTCATGTGCTGTTTAGTCCATCCCCATGATTTTCTCTTTTTGAGCAAATTGTATAAGGGACAGGCAATAATAGAAAAACCAGGAATATGTTTGCACCAGTAACTTAAAATTCCCAAAATTTGCTGCAATTCTTTAATGCTACATGGATTCTGTCCATGCTCTATTTTTTCCAGGATGTCTGGGGGAACAGAAGTGGCTCCTTTAATCCACCAGATTCCCAGTAATTTAACCTCCTACTCTGGTCCTTGACACCTGGATGTAGGAATGTCTAAGTCTAAGGCTATTAACCCATTCCTCATGTTTTCTGTTGCACACATGACCTCCGCGGGGTCTTCACCACTGTCATGGTTTGACCCGGTGTGAGACAAATCTGATTGGTTAAAACAGGTGAAGGACAGTTCTATGAGCCACTTAATCTCATGTGACGTCTCTGTGGAAAGGAATGTTATAAAAACCACACAGGAAGTGACACAGCACTTGCTCTCACTTGCTCCTACTTGCTCTCTTGCTCCCTTGCTCCCTGCTGTACCACTAGCAGCAGAGGCCTTCCCCCCCGCCCACCCCTAGGCCAGGGGCCCACGGCCCAGGAGGGGCCGGCGGGGGCCCTGGCCTCACCCCCCACCGGTCCCGCACTGTTTGGACATCCTTTGGACCCGAGAGGAGCTGGTCTATTGCCATCTGGACCAAGGCCAAGCCGAGCCACGCCGCGCAGAGAAACTGAAAGTCACGGAGGAAAAAAAGCACTCTTTTTCGGAGGTGGATGGGTGAGATCAAAGGGTGACCTTGCTGTTGCAGATAAAGCGAAGTGCAGTACTTAATTAGCAGCTAAAAGACTTATTGAAATTCGGACGGCTGCCAGTGCAGAGAAGCAGTACGAGGGGGGAAGGAGCCTTGGGCCCGGGAAGCAAGCCTCATACAGCTGCATTATCTTATGGGAGCATGTAAACTGTTATAAATACTTCTGTAGGCATTTTCTGCAAATATTAACCTCTTCTCCAAGCTAGAGAGAAAGGAAAGCAGTCACGTGAAAGACTAAATATGGCAACCAGCAGCCTACCAGAAGAGAAGACAGAATTGGCAGTAAGTGCCAGAGGAGGAGCCATCTTTACCAGCATTGGGATTCACCTTTTTTTCTGTGAGCTGTGCTGTGTGATCTGGAATAATGCCAAACTAAATTTCTCTGTAATCACAATATAAGATGTGGGGAGATTTGAAATTCAACAGCCTAAAATAAGAACATTTTATGCCTGAGCAGATGAAATTTGCAGCCTTTGGAGATTATGAGTAAAGCAGGGGACTGTACTACTGAGTGCCTTTAGGCTGGATGATGCCTAAAATTGGGAGTACCTGAAACAGAGACTGAACAAAGTTAGTGAATAAAAGTATGAATTTATTGAAGGCCTTCGAGTGGTACACCTCTGGTACAGAGCCTTGCCAATGCTAGGCTAGACCAAGATGGACCCCGATCACGAGTTTTCCCCCCCAGATATAGGTTTGCTACATTTGCTTATCAGAAGTTAATTGTCCAATTACAGTTTCAGGTAATGAAGTAATATTTCCCCATTCACCCCCTCCCAATTCACTTTTGTTTATACTTAGGCCTAGGATAGTGACCTTGTTTTCCAGGCTTAGAGGGAATGTTTTGTCTAACAAGAAGGTGAAGCACATAATATGGATTTCAGAATTACACACTAGTACAGTGCAGGGTTAGAAAAATCAAAAAGCCAATCCTTAAGGCATCATGGAATTACTTATTCTTAAATGTTTAACCCCATTAGACTTTTCTCGTGACCCACAAACTGCCGAGACTATTGTGGGAGAGAGGACACACCACTGCACAAACCAAGGTGAACTGTGGTATTTCCCCAAAGGTTTGGAACCATGCCAAAGACACTCTATGGGGGGCTATCTTCTGTGGGATGGATCCCACTACACTACAGAAAGAACTTTTTATCCCATAAAGTGGCAATAAGAACTCTTAATCATAAGATCAGAATCTCATGCTTATGTCCTTTGTGTGATCAGTGAGAAAGATTGGAATGTATTGGGAGGAGAATGATATTTGTACATTATGCCTTAATATCTTTATTATTTTTTATTCTTTCTATTCTTAGTAGAGTTAGTAAATAAATTATTTAATCATTTTTTCAAGCTTGCAGCCTGTTTTTGCTTTCTCCTCTCCTCTGAAGAATATAGCATGGGGACTGGGAGCCTGCCTCCAGGTTAACCCTTGACAATTGGTGTTTCTGCCTGGTTTGGCTACAGCCTGAGTAACTAGGGTGTTTGCTGATTTATCTGCCTGCAGCGTCCCAAATATGGACTAACCAACTTAATATAGATTCATCAGACCATCAGGTGTAATCCTTTCTTAGGCCACAAAGGTCCTTCAGAGACATGGACTCAATAATGATTTCCAGTTCTGAGCCAGTTGCTGGCCTTGAGGGTCCTTCCCTCGCGTCACTATCATCATCCTTCACTTGGCGATCAGTTTTGGTTTTGTGCTTTCTTCTCGTGACAGGAGCAACTGTCACTGGCTTAGGCCCTATGTCTATTTTCCTATTTGCATTTATTGGATCACTTGTGAAGACAATCTCTACTGTCGCCAGTTCTCTCAAGCGTTGAATTGCTTGTTCCATGGTCTTCCATGGGGTTTGCTGCAAATAGAGATCATCTTGGCACTGGTATCTTTCACTCACACTTATCAAGAGCTGCATCCAGAGACTGAGAGGGTCAGACAGCCTTACCATCCCTTGGTCGATAGCTGGATCACGTGACAGGGATCCCAAGTGCCTCGCTTCAGTGCCATGCAAAATTGTAGTATCGCCTAGTGAAGGACGATGATATTAATATATCATGGATATACTGATATATTGTAACCTTTGGTGGGACGGAGACTTCAGTTAAAACTTTTGCCAGGGCATTATGAGCAATAGCGTGAGAGTGTTTATATCTTTCGGGCAATCTGTTAAAAATATACTGCACTTCCTTCCAGGTGAAAACTAATTTAGCTTTGTCATGTTCCTGGAGTGGAAACATAAAAAACCATATCTTTTACATCTAGGGTTGCAATCCATGAGTAGGACACTCCCTGAATTTGAGCTATCAGTTCTGTGATATTTGGCACAGCAGCAGTTAAAGGCGCGGTATTGGCATTCAGTTGCCAGTAATAAATGTGCAAGTGATAATACCTCTTTTCTTCAAATCAGTTACCACTCCATCAATTGACACTTCTAATAATTTAATCGTTTTTTATTATTTCGAGGCCAATCCCCAGTTGTAATCATCACATATATAGGACCATTCTCCATTCCCTCATCCAACAAACATCCTAAGTGTTCCATTGGAGAGTTTCCATGTCCTGCCATACAGCAGATCAAACCTTAGGGTATTGGTAGTAGTGGCATCAACCAATACTTCAGCAAGAGTTAGTTTCTGCTCACCCGGGAGCCATAAAGAAATTTTTACAGTGGGGCATTCTTTCATAATTCCCTCAATTCCTTTAACTTTCCCTTTACAGTGACCCAGCTGTATATTTAGGTTGCCTGCCATTTCATTAGTAATTACTGACAGCTGTGCCCGTGTCAACAAGGAACTTTACAAAAGTTTTCTTGGGTCCTATTGGGATGCAAATGCCAGACTCATACTGCTTATCAAAGATCCATTGGATAGCTAAAGCCAAATGGGCAGGGTGGCTCACTGCCCTCCCCCCTAAGGATGCAAATTTTTTGGTGGAGTATTTACAAAGTCAATTAAATCCCGTTGCAGAGCTGAGGACACTGGTTTATCAGGAATTGATTTATTTCCTGATTTCTCACACTGAATTGAGCCTTTCAGTCAGATTTTGTACTAAAGCTTGGAGGTCAGCAGTGAATGTGTTATATAATACCTGCCAGGGCCCTCCCAGCGCCACAGCTCTATGCCAAAGATTGTTACATTCCTTATCAAACTATGGCTTGTACTTTGATTTGGATTTAGTGGTTTGGACCTGGCGAACCCATCGGGGCAATTTGGGGCCTTGACAGCAGTTGACCCAATCCAACCTATACAGCATCCATAGTTCACTATCTCTTGCATGAACTCATTCCAGGTAGTTACATGTACTGGTTGTCCTCGCCTAGGGTGAGCACCATCCTGATCTCGTGCACATACAGCAGCTGCTGCATTCTGGGAATGGGTCTCCCATATCTGGTCCTGTGAGTTTGCTAAAAAGGTCTTAAGACTATATGAAAGGCCCTCAGTAAGAGGGGTCAACCTGGATGGATCAATATGGGATAACATTGGGGATTTCCTCTACATATCTCTTTCATACATAGCCTGGATACAAGCTGCCTTCCGCACAGAGGCAGTCAGGTGAGAGAATCCAGTGTTTTTGATAACCACTGGGTCTCCTCTCTCTGGAGGGTCTATTCCTTCTGCCCAATAAGCTACTTGTGCAATCAAGGAATAATTGTGATCCAGTGGGGTGGTAAATAAAAATACACCAGGGCCCCAGTAGCCTCCCACTTTTTTGCTTATCAATATTCTATCTCCTCCTGTAAGGGAGACTCACCATACATATTCTGTCTTGGATGTGTCCAGGGGCCTGGAGTACTTCTCCAATGTATCCAATTCTGTAGGAGACCAGGGAATCATAAGGACTGTCATATGGGCATTGTCATCTCCCTCATTTGCAGTCTCTGATTTAATCAGTGGTCATAGAGGGACAGGTTCAGGAGAGGGGTTGAGGTTCTCCATGACATCTTCGTCGCTGTCATAGCAAATACCTCCATCCCAAGTTTTGGGATCTTCACAATGAGCCAATTTGCAAATTTGTTGGGTCGTACCAGAGGGCAGTAATTCACTCAGTAAAAAATCTACCTTTTCCTGTAAGTACTTTTCTCATTTTTCTGCCGCCATTAATTGGATTTTTAAACTCCCATTCTCTGTCATGAGGGTGTCTATGCGAGTCTCCAATTTCTCCAACCCCCTTTTTTAAGATCAATGATGCTTTCAAATACTTAATTTTCTGACTTCAAAACAGTATATTCTACATCTGCAAATTTTTTTACAGGAGGGGGCTCTTTGATTTCTTTTTGTGCTCAAGATAAACAAGTCCCAAATATTGCACAAACTATTCCTTTACCTCTTTTAATTTTTTACTGATTCCTACATTGGAATCCACTCTACCACTTTATCCTCATCTTCCCAAAATTTTTGGGCCCGTTCTATTCTCTCTTGGGATGATGCACACATATATTTGCAGAAAACAGAAAATTGATGGCCTAGGTCCTTGAAAGGGGGAAAACAAGAAAGCACCCTTCTTATCCAGGATGTCATATGATGAGCCAACAAACCCCCAGTTTTGACCAGTTCTATGGTGAGAACTTGCCTAAGTGATGAATTTTGCTCATTATAACACCCTTAGCTCAGGTGGCCCCTGCCCACAAAAAGACTACCGAGCATGTACCATGATTTCTTGGGACACTATGCCCTTAAATTGAAAGGATGAGCCAATAACAATTTAGTCAAGTAGTGACTTTAAGTAAGATTTGCTAATAGTCTAATATTGCAACTCTGTAAGTAGACTTGCTTTTGTGTGCCTCAGGGTGCTGACTTTGTGGATTTACCACCTAGCACCCCTTTCTACACAGAACTAAATAAATCAAATACCTCGACTCTGTGTGTGTGGATTGGCCTCTTGTACACTGGGTGAAAGAATGCATTTCAGGACAATAATTCTGTCCATGATGCCAATTTTTCTGTTGTGTTAAGAGTATAGGAATTTGGCAGAAAATAAATCCTCTTGCTTTCCAGCAAGAGATCAGATGGACTGGGTGTGGCTAGGCTTAATTTCTGATTATAACCAATTCAGTACTATAAGTCTGGTTGCATTCAGTAAGAATGCAAAGGTTTATTGAAGCAACAGAAATATAAATTCAGAATTGCTATTGATAAATGCACTTACTGCATTAGCACTAAATATACTTTTTAAAAAAAAGAACAACCAATTGGTAATTCATTAAACTTAACTTTTCCATCAATTAGGCTTAATTTTGTTGTCCCGAATGTGGGCTCATTACTTGGTGCGCAATGCCAATTCACACACTGAGGCGAGGTATGTAAGGCCCCAAAAAACTCACTCGACGAGGCTTTTAAAAGGGCTTATGTTTGTTCATGTACTCTGAGTTAGATGCATGGGAGAAATACCAACAAGATATTCTCAACAGGTCAAAACAACAAAAAAAGACTTTACTGGCAACTTTAGAAAATCAGAGAACTTTGGCAAAACGTTTAGTGCAACATTCCATCAACATACAACACTTCTCAAAGCATTAACTTGGCCCATTCAACTTTGCAAACTCTAAGCCCATTCGATTTTAAGTTACTCAAAAATTCTGAGATGAGGGGATTACAAGAAGAAAGACAGAAAGACAGAAAAGAAATAGAAAAGGACACACATAGCTACCAACTCCTGGGTTCCAGCGGTGTTCAGCTGATAGAAATTCCAAGAGGAGGTAGGGTCAAGACGTGCTGGCCGCATGTTCGGCCTTAAATACCCCTTGGACTTCCTGGGCCCTTCCTCCAGGTGGGACTTCTGGTCATTTGGCCACTTGGGAGCTGGGTTTGGGGCTCCAGAGGTGGGGTGTGGAGCATTGCCTCCAGCGTGCCAGTGATTGGCAAGGGCTGGGATACAGGCTCTAGGGGTGGGGTGTGCGGAGCAGGGCATTACCTCACCAGAGCAAGGCCCGACCTGCCCCTTCCCCCACACATGTGCACCTCAAAATGTCTTGAGACATCAATCCTTCCAATCTCTCACAAGGTATTTCTATTTCTTTATTCTAGTTTGTGCAAAGTAGAGAGCTAGATGGTAACCCACAAAAGGCTGGCTCTCCAATCATCAAAACTTTATGCTATTTATACATTTTAGCAAACAAAGACATCAACATTCATTGGCTAAAAGTTACATAGTTAATTAATATTCTATCTTATATTGGTTAAATGGTTCTTTCACTTCTCATGCTAATTAGTCTGCATGCTCAGTCTTCTTTTGAGTCGGTTGGTTTCTTGAATCAGTGGGCCGTCAGTCAGTGGTCATTATTTCCCCCTGCTGAAACTACCTTTTACCCAGTTAGCACTTTAGATTGATGAGTTGTCCCTATTTGTTCCTCCTGGCCCTATCTTGGGCATTCTGCCAAGTGTCCTTGTGGTTTATTAGTTCAGCATTCCATTGTGACTGACTTCAATAGGTATATAATCTTAAATTCCTTTTTTTTATTCTTTCTCTACACCTGCAGTTACTGAGGCATATTAAGCATATACAATGCGCTTTCTTGATATGTAGTTTATCTATTTGGAAACTGTACATCAATGTCACCCAGGTATCATCTGACGTAGTCAGAGGTGCAGATATAACCAAAGAGGTGTTCCCTGCTTTGGGGAGGAGAGAGGAGCAAGCCTATCTTATACTTTTGGGAGAAGCAGAGGTGAAACTGTAGTCAAATATCCTGTTGCTGCTGTCATCAATGGTGGGGGAGCATCCACTTTATATGTAAATGAGGGATACTGAGAGTTTTGATTGCAAAGGCTGTGGGTCTTGCACAAGGGTGGAACAGAACCACGACACATTAGGATCACTCCCTCTTCCATCAGACTGGATTTTTAATCTAATTTTAGATTTAAAATCTAATCTAATTTAAAATCTAATCTAATTTTAATTTAATAAGTATAGGTGGATTAGCAGTCAATACTATTTACCACAATTAAAGTTAGTATGGGATACAAAGATCATTGCATGATCTTACTATATGTATCAATGTTACAGGCATGCAAAAAATGTCACTTTGCAACCCATCGATGCCTTGTGTCAGGTAAGGGATCTCAGCCTTGGGGGGTAACCTTGAGAGGCATCTCTACTGTTGCGCAGCCAACTGCTATGGAAGGAGAGCTCAACGGACCCTGATGGCTGCACGTATTGATAGCATCAAGTGGTTGACTCAAAGTCAGATTTTCTGCTGTGTTCATGGAGTTTTGGCTTCTTATCAGCCCAGCCTCCAGCCAAACTGGTTTGTTGGCTTTAGTGCTGGGTTCTCACCAATAGCCTCACACAGTAGAATTAGCTTTGGTTAGGCCTACTTGTTGAGCATCTGCCTGGACCAAAGTTCAGTTAGTTCAAATAGGAGAAGTGCACCCATAACAAAGTGTACTTTCAGTGATGTGCTGCATCATCCCTTCCTATTGACATGGCCAGTAAAGCCTTTTAACAGTAACTAGTAAAACTTCTAAAACTTATGGTCACATACAGCTGAGTCAAGTATACAGACTTAATTTTGGTATGATTTTATAATATGCTCATTGTTGTGATATGATTCCAATTCATTACATCATATGAAAAGAATACACAATTTAACAGTTTCAGTTAAACTAGAAAATTAATAGAAATCAAAGGTTTTTGACTGTATGTCAAAGAGCATATCTAACAGATAATATATGAAGCTCTTGAGCTTTTGGAGTTCCAGAATCAATCTCAACTGGAAAACTATCCCTTCAGAATCTCATTGCTCCCATCCTTCCGTTTCTTAACCAATAGAAGAGCATCTGATCTGATATTGACTTTCAAAATGCTGATAGGTTGTCCTATCTTACAGCTGTCCATCACTAAAGCTTGGTATACATCTTAATGTTTGCTACTTAAAATTGCACCCTGTGGTGGTTTGACCTTGGCTGGATGTCAGGTGCCCACCAAAGCCTCTCTCACTCCTTTCCTAAACTGTACAGGGCTCATGGGTCAAGATAAAGACAGGGAAAGATCACTCACCAATTGCTATCACGGGCAAAACAGGCTTGACTTGGGGAAATTGAATTTATTACCAATCAAAATCAGAGCAGGATAATGAGAAGTAAAACAAATGTTAAAAACACCTTCCACCCACCCCTCCCTTCTTCCTGGGCTTAACTTTATTCCTGATTCTCCACCTCCTCCCAGCGGTCAGTTCCTCACACATTTTTGCCACTGCTTCCTCCTCAGGGGGAGGTCTCCTTCCCCTGCTCCAGCATAGGGTCCCTGCCAGGGGAGACAGTCCTCCACAAATTCTACAATGAGAGTTCTTCCCACTGGTTACAATTCTTCATGATCTGCTCCAGTGTGAGTCCCTTCCATGGGGTGCAGTCTACAGGTCCTGCCAGAAGCCTGCTCCAGCACAGGCTTCCCCATGTGAGGTCACAGCCTCACTCAGGCTTCCACCTGCTTCAGCATGGGGTCCTCCATGGACTGCAGGTGGACATCTGCTACACCATTAACCTCCATGTGCTGCAGGGGGACAGCTGCTTAACCATGTTCTCTATGGGCTGCAGGGCAATCTCTACTCCAGTCCCTGGAGCACCTCCTCCCACTCCATCTTCACTGACCTTTGTGCCTGGATAGTTGTTTCTCTCACATATTCTCACTCCTCTCTTCTCTGGCTGCAGTTTTCTTCTGTGCAAAAACTTTTTCCCCCTTCTTAAATATGTTATCTCAGAGGCATTACCACCATCACTGATTGGCTCAGCCTTGGCCAGCAGTGGCTCCGTCTTGGAGCCGGCTGGGACTGGCTCTGTTGGACAAAGGGGAAGCTTCTAGCAGTTTCTCACAGAAGCCACCGATGTAGCCCCCCCACTACCAAAACCTTGCCATGCAAACCCATTACAAACCCTGAAGTTACTAAAGTAGTTTTGTCACTTGGAGCAAAACTCTGAAACGCATCCTGGCTATAGAACAATCATGTTGCTGAAAGCGTGGTCTTATAGGATATGAAGACTTGGAATAAAAGCTGGGATTGGAGTAATTAGATTTAAGACAAGTGAACAACCACTTCCAGACAAATTTAGGTCTCTCTATGATAGAGATGACTGGTTTCCTCCTTGGTTGGTCACTTGAACAACAGAACTCAGGTTAGGCAAAATTTAATTCACAAACTTGTGTGCATGCTTTAAGTATTGCTTTTTCTTTTATTTGTTTAAGCAGTTAAACTAATATACCACTGTGCTGGTTTGACTGTAAACCAGCAGGGGAAATTAACCCCACACAAATACCTCGAGAGATTTTAGGTCAGAATTACAATTTTAATTTAAAAAGTTAAAATAAATGCAGGAATACAGAAACACCAGCCTAAACAAACCAACAGGGTCACGGTACAACCTGATACACCGTTGACCAGAGTGGTAGCTGTATAGTCCAGTTAGGCACTGGTCCTGTAGAAGGTCTGGTCCACTGAGTATCCGGTGATGGTGGTCCCGTCCTCTGGTTGTCCAGTGGTGAAGGGTCCAGTCGTGGTGGTCCGGAGTCCTCTGGCTTTCCAGTCGTCTGGTAGTCCAGTCCTGGTAGTCCAGTAGATCAGTAATCTCTCCCATCCCAAAGCCTACCTTTATGTCCTGTTTCTTGGCTGGTACCTCCCCCAGGGGTGGGGATTTCCACAATGGAACGGGATGTTCCCGATGTTCTATTGGTTGGCATTTATCTGGTTCGGTAATGGGCCATTAATCAAGATAATCTACTCAGGATGGGTGGTGCAATGGGCCGTTAGCCGAGATAATCTACTCAGGATGGGTGGTGCTCGCTGTTGGCCAGAATGGTTATCTCAGTTGAGATAAGGAGTACCACCCCAGCTCACATGAGCACAGGGAGTCTCGGTTTATCGAGGAAATATGTGGGTGGTGATAGAATACATCCTTTTTGGGTTAACCCAGGACAACCACTTTCAGTGGATGTTAAGCACTCTTGCCATACTGGGGAAGAGACTCCTCATTACTTTTGACACTGTTGTGAAGGCTTCATGGTATATTCTTTTTTCAGAAAGACCATGAAAGTCTTATCTGGCAATGAGCAACTTTTTCATTATGTTCCTGAGCCAATTTTAGCTAGCTTTTCCATTCAGAACCAAAACGTTACCTACCTACTCAGGTGTGCAAAAGGTATTTAGAGGCAATGGTTATGTTGCTGTTTCCTAAAGCTGAGGAAAACAGATAAATGTGTCCCAGAAAGACCAAAGAAATCTCTTCTAGATTGCTCTTTCTAGATTGCCCAGAGCTATGGGGAAAGTGGGCAGAAAAGCAATTTGCCTTTTTTTTAATTCATTTAAGTTCATGCCTTAGAATAATGAACTTTAGTACTACAAGCCCAACAGGTGTCTTCAAGCATACCTGTAGTTGTCTCCAATGAAAATGTTAGCTATCGCCCTTGCAGTAAGTGTTATTCTCTAGTAGCAAAGTTCAAAAGAAAAAGCTCTTTGCCATGTCAACTTGTACTTGTTATTGAGTATCAGAACAAGCAAGGAAAAGTTGAGCAATCTAATGTATGAAATAGTTTCACTGCAACTCTAAGCTTCTTTAGGAAGAAAAATAAAGATCTGGTGGCCATATGTAATGGAGGAGGGAGACAATACATTATGTTTACAATATCAATGTACTCAAACTTTCAGTTAAGTCCCAGTCTATATAACTCTAGGACAGTTTCCAAGCAATTTGTGACTGTAATGGGGCAGTTCTGGTACTTTACAGCTGAGGCTTGAGCAAAACTAAAGCTCTGCAAAAAATACAAATAATGTTAATGATGTTCTGTTAGTACATCTTAATTGGCAATATTGAATACTTTCCCATGCTCCCATGATATTTTGATGTATTAAGTTTCTGTAAAGCATTCTTGTAAATGTCAGACACTTTCTGTTAATACATAATATTAAAATCAGTTATGACAAACTTGCAGCCGTTTTTAGTGAATGAGAACTGTAGAAATTTCCCTCTTCAACTCATATTTGTACAATCAATGGTTTTTAGATCCAAGCAGAAATGCAAAAAATTGCAAAAAGAAAGAGTTGCACTAATTTAACTTCTGGGTGGATGAGTCCTGTAGAACTAATATAGGTTGAAGGCTGTCTAGCCAACAAATAAATAGTTCATTTAAATTGGTTGTTGCTAGAACAGGAAGCCTTCACAGATGTGTTAAAAATATCAAGTATATTATTTTAATACTGTGCAACATAGATTTATGGCAGATTATGACACCTTAAGTTTCATATAAACAAACTAGGTTAGAAACCACTGCCAGCAACTTGTCTTTAGAGGTGACTACAACTGTTCAAACCCCATTAGATAATGAAAAAAGGTTACATGCTGCCTGCATTGTACCCATTCTTTAGCTAAAGGACACTTTCCAATGCTGTCAGGCACATGAAATCCATTTTGTTATCTAATATTTGAACTTTTTTAAATCATAGGTATCTACAAAGAACAGTAAAACACCCTACCTTGTTGCAAGATCCAGATTTAAGGCTATTCTTGGAAAGTTCTGAGGTATTTACAGTCTTTTAAGTTCTTTATTTGTTTCCAGATATGGTAATGTACAAAGTTATGCACTCTTTGTATTGAAACCTAATCTCCTAAATTCATATGAAATCAAATTGGATTGTACCCTTCATGGGATGGAGTGACAAAAGGCTACTTAGGTAATTGTGTACAAAGTCTGCTGCCTCTCCCTCTGATAAATCTTAGGTTAGTAGTGACCAAAAGCTATCTGCTGTTCAATGACTTCTGCCAAGTGAGTTGGTCTTTCTGGTTCTGAGTGAAGCTCATCATATACAGAATAAAAATTCATAATCAGTGCTACTGAGGGTTAATTAAGATAATGAATTAAACTGGCTTGGAAACAGTTCTTGCCTCTAGGAGTTAAGCTTGAGGTTTATTGGCATAACATGAACAGGCATGCAGTGCTGCTGGCCACACTAGATGTTTTGAGGACTTCAGTCACCAGTGCTATCAATCTGGCACCTTTCACAAAATGAAATATATTATGGAACAGATTGTCTGTTATGTCTCCAAAAACATGTCTATAAATGTGCATAGTGGATTTGCTGTAATAGTAGATTGTCTTTTGGCCAATGTCAATATCTTAGCTATGCTAATAAGTCACAGAGGCCTCATTACTGACAGAAGCATTATTGATAGATAACTTAAAAGTGTCAATGCTGCTGACACAAAGTATCAGATACGAAGGGTAAATGGCCTGCTAGATTAATGTTAACAAATAATAATATCAATTTCAAGTTTGTTAACTTATTCATGAGGATTTCTAAGTACCTCAAAAATGCACAGTTCTCTCAATACTCATGAGGTAGGTTTTGAAACCTGCCTATATTTAAAAGTAAAAAGACATCAACTTTCTATGAACTGTACACAGTGTGAATCGTGCATTATAATGAAGTGGTTTACAGAATTTCTGTATGTAATTATAAATCTAAGCCTTTCTGTTTCTGTAGTGGCAGCTTGTTCTTTGTAGTATATAGTTGATTAGTTATGGCCTTTGGCTAGTTCATAACTTCTGACAAGTAGGTTGTTCCATTTAAATGTAAAGGTATAGAAGTAAAGTAAATAGTCTTTGTTGTTAAGTTTTCCTCTGAGAATGTAAAAATAATAAAACTGAGAAATTGGATTCTACTATATTGTAACACATAGGAGTAAAGAAAATAGTTTATCCTTTTCTCCCCCTTGTACCCAGTTAAACCTCCAGCCTTTTAACCAGTCTGTTTGTCCTTATTTTTCATTCATTTCCAGCTGCCTAGAGCGGTTAACACCCAGGCTCTGAGTGGAGCAGGAATATTGAGGATGGTAAACAAGGCTGCTGATGCTGTCAACAAAATGACAATTAAAATGAATGAATCAGATGCAGTAAGAGCTCTTTTTTTTTTTACTTGAATAATGAATCGAATTAATGAAGCTCAACAATTGCATTTTAAAGCTGTAGACACAGAAAATAAGATAGTAATCTGCTTATTGGCTTGGATTCTTAGCTGTATCAGTTGACCATCCTAGCAATAAATGGATAATTTGCTTCTTTAAAACAAGGAATGCTGTTGGTAATCTAAATTATAATGCTAGACTCTTCTCTTTTGTCAGTGGTTTGAAGAAAAACAGGAGCAATTTGAGAATCTGGATCAGCAACTTAGGAAACTTCATGCCAGTGTCGAAGCATTAGTCTGCCACAAAAAAGGTAACTTGACTTTTATGTGACTGCATGAGCTTAAGTGCTTAGAGCTTTAGAAAATGTTAATGAAACAGGAACTTAGTATGTCAAAGCTCTTAACTGGCAAATAGCTTTGCAGTAAATTTTAATGCAAAAGTCTTCTAATGCTACCTTTTAATTTAAACTGCTCTAGCATTTCTGGTATATCTGTATATCTGTTTTAACCTTAATTAAATAAAAAATATATATCATACCTTCCATTGAACTTGAAAGTTACTATATTGATTAGCAGAGGGTTTTTTTCTTGCAGAGATTTAATAGCATAATTAGCAAGTGATATGCTACAGTAGACATCAATAAATGTATCTAGATCACATGGTGTCACCTGAAACCAAGGGGACAGACAGGTTCTTTTAGGGATCTTTGGCAGAATGATGACAGCACTAAGTCATAGTTACAATTAAAGATTTATTTTATTTAACAGGATTTTATGATTAGTATACAATAGAATTTATAATCAGAATAGTACAAGATTTCTATAAGCAGAATCAGTGTAGTACAATTTTATAAGTAGCGTAATGTTACCAAAAAATTGGTAAAAATAAAAACTCCTTAACACCAATGTAGCATTAAGAAGCAGGCATTCTTTATTCAGCTGGATGCACGAGGGATATCTCCTCTGAAATATCATGCATGCTGAATACAGGAAAGTTCCTGTTTATATACTGTATTTTACATACATATTCATTGATTGTCCCAGAATAAACATACATATGACAATCATTTCCCCAAAATCATTACTATATGTTCTCTCCCCTTTATGCGTATGTTCTTCTATCCTGGGGGTCTCTTTGGTGGTCCCTAGTGGTTGGTGACCCCAAAGTCATACCTGACCAGCCGGTGAACTGGTAAAAGTTGGCACAACTGGTCTGGTTGCTTTCCAGTTCTCCTTCTTACACAATGGGCATTGTGCAGTTCCATGGGCCAATGGGTTTTGAAGAATAAGCATTGTGTTAGGTGTAGACGATTTTTCATCTGGCAACACTAGTACAAAATCTTATAGCACCACTTAGCTTATGGTTTCTAATGACCTGGACCCTCTGCAGATCAGGTCAAATCTTAATACTTGGTTTGCTGTATCAACATAACAATCATAATCTATATTCAAAAAACATAAAAGAACACATCTCACTCAATCCTCGGAGTAAGCAGGTGACAGTGGAGGCAGCCCTGGCCACTGGAAGGTCACAGGTCTCACTGTCCAGCAGCAGTTCTGGCCCAAGTTCCCACTTAGGACTTGTAACTGCTCTGTTATGCTTCCCTATTCTGTGATGGTCATCAGCAACACCAGGTTATCTGGGTGCCTGGGGCCTTCAAGGCCAGTAAAGAAGGGAGTAGTTAACCTGACACTCGGGAATCTTGAGGCCAATAGGGAGGGAAAGAAGAAATCTATTTGATTCATCTACTTGGTTCACAGGACCTTCAGGGACTGATAATGAGGGGAAAGGGGACTAATATGTGACCAGGCTGGTCACAGAGAATGTCTGTTTGACTTATAAAATCACATTAGTTATGCTAACCATATTATCAGGGGTCGGGAGCAGGGGGTACCAGTCACACCCCACCCCCTGACACCATCACAAACAGGGAAGGATGCCAGTGGTGGTGGCGGCACCATCATCTCTTGCCCATGGCCTGCAACTTAGTAATTGGGCCATAAAGAGGACTCCATGGCAATAAGGGGCTGCTTGTTGTCTGAAGGCTGTTCATTCGAGGAGGGAGGAGAGTATAAAACATTATTTTTTAGTAACCAATATGCATAAAGATTTAAAGCAAGATATAAAGCAAAATAACATAATTCCAGCAGCCATAATAAGAGCTAATATTAACAGAACATGACAGGACCATGCTCTGAAGTCAGGTAACCAAGACCACAGCCAAAACCAGGCAATTGATAGACCTTCTGACAAGGGTTGCTTGAGTCATTTGGTGAAAGGTATGAACATGTCTTTGAATTATGTTTATATGATATTTGATTTGTTTAGATTCACTAGTATAAAAGCAAGTGGTATTTGACAGTACACATACACCTCCTTGTGATACTAGAAGATAGTCTATGGCCTAACAGTTTTGAATAGCTAATTGTGATATAAGTGTAAATAGGTGTTTTTACCAGGAGATCAATAACAAAATGCTTATGGCATACAGGCTAATGGTTGTGTAAAAAGGGAATACTTAAATTTTTGGTCTGAAATGCACAGGAAACAAGATGTGCTATGGTACAAGTACTTCCTTCCCATTGTGATGGAAGACTTAGATGTGTTTGTGCTACAGAGCCAGAACTATCCAGATGCTAGAATGGTAGACCATCAATTTGATTTCATAAGAATATCTAGGGAAATATTCCTCACACCATTGATAAGTCTCCTTTTCACTGTCAGGATGATGAAATTTGAGTAGGCAAGTGGGACTCATTCAAATAGTATGAAAAGGAATTGGCATATATACAGCTGGTCATGTTATGCCAGTTGCAGGTGGTCCAATTGTTGTTAGTACTTAACCAATCATTACTCTGTAGAATGTAAAATGTAGAATTAGGACCAGTGAAATTATAGAATCTTTGGCAAAATGTACCATTAATATTCCATGCAAGATTCCAGAGTGGTGAAATATTTAAAAGAGCAATGTTTTGTTTTTATAGATCCATGTGGTTCTTAAATTGGAGTAATTACAAACTCTGGTTTGATTACAGCATATAATCTGAAACTGGGTTTGCATCCAGCTGTAGAGCATAGTCACAGAGGCTTGTTTCTCCCACACTGAATTTATGTGTTTGGGCATTGTAATGCACCATGGGGTTTTATGATATGAATGTGCCTTAAAAGGCTGGGTTTGATAAATTGGAGGGTTGGGAAGTAAGTATACCAATTTAGATTGATACCAAGATATTTCAGGAACAGATTCAGCTAACCATGCGGAATTAGCATCTGAAGATTGAGGATGGTGTAAACGATATCAACAGTTTGATTCATTACCCATTTGAGAGATGATGTTCATGAACTAAATGACATGATTATTGTTCAAGTCAAGAACAGCATCACCCTGAGAAAAGCAACAGGCTGACGGTGGGAGTTTTAAAGGTTTTGTTGTTTGGAGACCAGAAAAATGAGCTCATTCCACTGGGCTTCTGGTGAGTGGGTGTGTGTCAGTTATTTAAGCATCAGAGAGCTTCAGGTAGGACTTTACTCCATTTTTCTGTATATAAATTTAGCTCTAGAGTTCATTTTAGTAGACCATTCCATCTCTCAACCATGCCATTACTTTGGGGTCTGTAGGGCAGGTGGAACACTCAGGCAACTCCATTATGTTCACACCACTCTTGTACGATTTCATTTTCTAAATGAGAGCCATTGTTAGACTGCACAGCAGAAGGCATGAGAGTGTCAGCAAACTATCCATTAAGTCCTGCCACAGTGGTAAGACCATCAGCTTTCCTGCAAGGAAAAACTTTCCCTGAGCCCAGTATTATTTCAACTTCAGTAAGGATATAACAACACTCCTCAGGTGTTTGAGAGAAAGGGTCAACATAATCAATTTGCCAAGTGGACCAGGGGACTTATTTCCTATACCCTATTCATTTGGTGCTGAAAAAGGTAACAAGCATTTTTTCTTCATCAGTTGTTTCAAAAGTCTGTTTAGTTTTACCCTATATCCAGCTTTTGCCTCACAGAATATCCATACACAATATATTTAGGTTTCTTAGTAGCATTCACTATTGGCGGGGGGGGGGGGAGCACGAGGATGACTATGGGTGGAAAAAGGAAATTCCAATTATACCTTAACAATTGAATATGGAACCACTACTCCATTTAATCCATTTACTAATATTTTCTGATGTTTCAGAGGGATGACTCCAGGACATGATTCTGCTTTAACCCTGGATGATTGTGCTCCAGTATCTCTGAGAAAAACAGTTTTTAATTTATCATTTACTATAGCCTCTTCCAGTTTGAATCCCTGGTCTAGTTTCCCCAACACTACTTTCTGAAAGGAGACAAATAGAGATATTTTTATGGTTTGAAGGAGTTTCCCTGTATGGGAGGAGCACTAGGCAAAGGTGTAGATAACTTTTCCTCCTTTTCTCTTCCTTTCACTAGAAATTTTAGTTTTTGAGAGAAGAAATGTCGATAAGTTTAATATTTTAATAATCTATTTAGCAGTTTTGTCAATATTGCTTTCAATCAGATGATTTTTTTAATATAAATTAAATAAATCAAAGTTTGATTTGTAGTACACAAAAGACCATAAATGTACCTTCTGACACAGATGCATTATGTTTGAGTTCACCTTTCAACTCTGCCTTTTTAAAAGTACATGAAAATATGTGGCCATGTCAGTGAAGACTCCGAGGTGATCTGCATGGACAGATGTGCTCTGGAGCTGAAGATCATGCTGAGGGAGGGAGGTGAGCTTTCCTACCTGGCAAGACCTTGATAGCAGAGCAGATAGAGGCACCCTAGCCCTTCGTAGATAAGCCACCCCCAGGGAGCAAGAGTGACCAGGAGTGCAGCATGTTAGGTGGGGTACAGCAGTTCACGCAGGCAGGCAGGCAGAGCAGGAAGGGTGCTGAGGCATTGCCAGCTCAGTTAGCTCAGTTGTTGGTCATCACCCTTGCGAAGAGAGCTCAGATATGGTGTACACTCAGACAAAAGTTGTTTCCTCTGCGCATTCCAGAAAGGATGGGGCAACTCAGAATGCCCATGAAAGCATGCGGGGGTCCAGGTCTCAGGCTGCAGGGAGTGCCAGAGCCAGGTGCTACTCTCAGAGGGCAGCGGGAAAAACAGGTGTGTAAGGTGCAATCAGGTCAATGATCTACTTAGCCTAGTGGCCGAACTGAGAGGTGAAGTAAAAAGACTAAGAAGTATTAGGGACTCTGAAGAAGAAATTGACTGGTGGAGCCTCACTCTACCAAGCCTCAGACAAACAGACCTGCCATCCACTTCACAAGAAGCAATGGATCCCCTACCCTCTTACCACTGGGCAGAGGGGACCTTAGAGATGGGAGTAGAAATGGGTTTCTGCTCCAGGTGGCAGACGAATCTCCTCCTGACCTACCTCACTTCCCCAAGAGCCCTTACACAATAAATATGAGGCCCCAGAATTTGAGGACCAGGGAAATGAAGAAGGAGATGAAGGTCCATCCAGCTTGGAGAGGTCACCTAGGGCAGGGCAGCCTACCTCCCGCATCACAACCTCCACAATTAAGAAAAAAAGTAGGGTAGTAGTCATTGGTGACTCCCTTTTGAAAGCAATTGAGGGCCTGATATACCAACTGGGCCCAACCCATAGGGAGATGTGCTGCCTCCCTAGGGCCTGGGTAAGAGACATCACCTAGAAACTTCCCAGCCTCGTACAGCCCACTGACTATTACTTGCTACTGGTTTTCCAGGTGGATACTCACCTCAGGGCCTTGGGACAACTGGTCAAGGGATCTGGAGCATAAGTTGTGTTCTCTTCTGTCCTGCCAGTTGCAGGGAATGATGGGGCAAGAAATGGGAAAATCACGCAGATGAATACCCGGCCTCGAGACTGGTGTTACCAGCAGAATTTGGGGGGTTTTGATCATGGGTCAGTCTATGACACTGAGCCTGCTGGCAACAAATGATGTCCACCTGTCTCAAAGGGATAAAAGGATCCTAGCTCAGGAGTTAGCAGGGATTGTTGAGAGAGCTTTAAACTAGATTTGAAGGAGGACAGGGACATAGCCAGGCTTGACGGGGATAAGGTGTGGGAGGGGGAGAACTATAGCACACACCCAAGTAGCAAAAGAACACTTAAGAGGGGGTACCTCCAGCAAGTGCAAGCAGCCAAAGACATAACCACAAGACAGGACTGTGGGGAACTCCTTGCACCCTACTGGGATATTGACACAAAACCCATCTATAAAGTGCCTGTACACCAATGCACGCAGTATGGGGAACAAACAGGAGGAACTAGAGATCTGTGTGCAGTCACAGGGCTTTGATCTCATTGTGATTACAGAGACATGGTGGGATAGCTCACATGACTGGAATGTTGTCATGAAGGGCTACGTGCTGTTTAGGAATGACAGACCAGGAAGGCACGGTGGTGGAGTTGCCCTCTATGTGAGGCAACACTTGGAATGTATCGAGCTCTCTCTTGGGGTGGATGACAAGCGAGTTGAGAGCTTATGGGTTAGGATAAAAGGGCAGACTAGTAAGGGTGACACTGTTGTGGGTGTGTGCTATAGGCCACCTGATCAGGAGGAAGAAGTGGATGAGGCCTTCTAAAGGCAGCTAGAAGMAGCCTCCAAGTCACAGGCCCTGGTTCTTGTGGGGGACTTGAACTACCTTGACGTTTGCTGGAGAAGCAACACAGCAAAGCACAAACAGTCCAGGAGGTTCCTGGAAACCATTGATGAAAACTTCYTGTCACAGGTAGTGGAGGATCCCACAAGGAATGGTGTGCTGCTTGACCTCATATTAACAAACAGGGAATGCCTTGTTGGAGAGGTTGGGGGCAGCCTTGGCTGCAGTGACCATGAGGTTTTGGAGTTCAGTATCTGGCGAGGAGGAAGCAAGGCAGCAAGTAAGATTGCCACCATGGACGTCAGGAGAGCTAACTTTAGCCTCTTCAGGGATCTTCTTGGAAGAATCCCATGAGAACAGACTGCAGGAAAGACAGAGATGGTTCAAGCACCATTTCCTCCAGGCTCAAGAACAGTGTATCCCAATGAGCAAGAAATTGGGTAAAGGGGGCAAGAGACATACATCGATGAACAAGGAACTCCTGTCAATGCTCAAGCACAAGCAGGAAATACACAGGAGATGGAAGTAGGGACAGGCCACTTGGAATGATTATAGAGAGGTTGTCAGAGTAAGTAAGAATGAGACAAGGAAGGCCAAGGCCCATCTTGAATTAAATCTGCCCAATGATGTCAAGGACTTCAAGAAGGGTTTCTTCAAATACATCAATAACAAAAGGAAAAAAAAGGATAATGTGGGCCTGTTACTAAATGGAAGGGGGACCCTGGTAACAGAGGATGTAGAGAAGGCAGAGTTACTGAACACCACCTTTGCATTGGCCTTCACTGACAAGACCAGCCCTCAGGGATCTCTGACCCAGGAGAACAGGTTTAAAGAATGTTGGAAGGAAGACTTTCCCTTGGTCAAGGAGGACTGGGCTAGAGAACACCTAGGCAAACTTGACATCCACAAGTCCATGGGCCCTGACAGGATGCATCCACGAGTGCAGAGAGAACTGGTGGACATCATAGCTAGGCCTCTCACGATCATCTTTGGAAGGTCGTGGTGATCAGGAGAGGTGCCTGAGGACTGGAAGGAAGCAAATGTCACTCCAGTCTTCAAAAAGGGCAAGAAGGAGAACCCAGGGAACAACCATCCAGTCAGCCTCACCTCAATTCCTGGAAATGTGATGGAGCTCCTCATTCTGGAGGCAATCTCTCTCCACATGGATGACAAGAATGTGAATCCATGCTGACTACTCCTGATCACCAAATGCAAATCATGTTTTACCAGCCTGATTGCCTTTTACGATGATATGACTACCTGGATGGATAAGGGAAGAGCAGTAGATAGTCTACTTTGAGTTCATCAAGGCTTTCAGCACTGTCTCTCATGACTTCCTCATAGGCAAACTCAGGAAGTGTGGACTGGATTGAGAATGGGCTGAACGGCAAATCCCAGAGGGTCGTAATCAGTGGCACAGGGTCTAATTGGTGGCCTGTCACTAGTGGTGTCCCCCAAGGTTCAATATTGGACCCAGTATTGTTTAACTTGTTCATCAGTGACTTGGATGAAGGGGTAGATGCCTCCTCAGCAAGTTTGCTGACAACACAAAGCTGGGAGGAGTGGCCAATACCCCAGCGAGCTGTGCAACCCTTCATAAAGACCTCAAGATGAGCAGAGAGGAACTGTCTGAAATCCAAAAAAGGCAAGTGCAGGGTAAGAATAACCCCAGGCACCAGTACAGTCTGGGGGCTGGCCTGCTGGAAAGCAGCTCTGCAGAGAAGGACCTGGGGATCCTGGTGGACAACAAACTGTCCATGAGCCAGAAGTGTGCCCTTGTGGTTAAGAAGGCCAATGGTATCCTGGGGTGCCTTAGGAAGAGTATTGCCAGCAGGTCGAGGGAGATGACTTTGCCCCTCCACTCAGCTCTGAGGAGGCCACATCTAGAGTTCCATGTCCAGTTCCGGGCTCCTCAGTACAAGAGAGACATGGAGTTCCTGGAGTGGGTCCAGTGGAGGGCGACAAAGATAAGGAACCGGAGCATCTCTCTGTTCAAGAAATGACTGGACGTGGCACTTAGTGCTATGGTCTAGTTGACAAGGTGGTGATCAGTCGAAGGTTGGACTCACAGAATCAGAGAATCAATTAGGTTGTGGAAAAGACCTCTGAGATAGTCAAGTTCAACCTTTGTCCAAACAACGCCATGTCAACTAGACCATGGCTCTAAGTGCCATGTCCAGTTGTTTCTTGAACACCTCCAGGGATGGTGACTCCACCACCTCTCTGGGCAGCCTGTTCCAATGCTTGACAACCCTTTCTGTGAAGAAATTCCTCCTAATGTCCAGCCTGAACCTCCCTTGGCACAGCTTGACGCTGTCCTCTTGTCCTGTCACTAGTTACCTGGGAGAAGATGCCGACCCCCACCTGTCTGCAATCTCCTTTCAGGTAGTTGTAGAGAGCGATAAGGTCTCCCCTGAGCCTCCTTTTCTCCAGGCTAAACAACCCCAGCTCTCTCAGCTGTTCCCCATAGGACACCCTCTAGACCCTTCACCAGCCTTGTTGCCCTTTCTCTGGACATGCTCCAGCCCCTCAATGCCTTTCCTGAATTGAGGGGCCCAGAACTGGACACAGCACTCCAGGTGCGGCCTCACCAGTGCTGAGTACAGAGGGACAATCACTTCCCTGGTCCTGCTGGCCACACTATTTCTGATACAGGCCAGGATGCCATTGGCCTTCTCGGCCACCCAGACACAGTGCCATCTCATGTTCAGTCAGCTGTTGACCAGCACCCCCAGGTCCTTTCCCCTGGGCCGCTTTCCAACCACTCTTCCCCTAGCCTGTAGCACTGCAAGGGGTTGTTGTGGATGAAGTGTAGGACCTGGCACTTAGCCTTGTTGAAACTCATACTGTTGGTCTTGGCCCATTGATCCAGCCTGTCCAGATCCCTCTTCAGTCTTCCTACTCTCCAGCAGATCAACACTCCCACCTGATTTTGTGTCATCTGTGAATTTACTGAGGGTGTACTTGATCCCCTCATCCAGATCATCAATAAAGACATTAAACAGGACTGGACCCAACAGTGATCCCTGGGGGACACCACTAGTGACCAGATGCCATCTGAATGTGGCACCATTCACCACCACTCTCTGGGCCCAGCCATCCAGCCAGTTCTTAACCCAGCAGAGTGCACCTGTCCAAGCCAGGGGCTGCCAGCTTTTCCAGGAGAATGCCATGGGAGACAGTATCAAAGGCTTTGCTGAAATCCAGATAGACTATATCCACAGCCTTCCCCTCATCCACTAGGAGGTTCTCTGGTCATAAAGAGAGATCAGGTTGGTCAGACAGGACCTGTCTTTCCTAAACCCATGCTGCCTGGGCCTAATCCCTTGGTCATCCTCTATGTGCCGTGTGATTGCACTCAAGATGATCTGCTCCATAACCTTCCTGGGCACCAAGATCAGGCTTACAGGCCTGTAGTTCCCTGGATCCTCCTTCTGGCCCTTCTTGTGGATGGGTGTCACATTGGTCAATGTCCAGTTGTCTGGGACCTCCCCAGTTAACCAGGACTGATGATAAATGATGGAGAGGGGCTTGGCAAGCTCTTCCACCAGCTCCCTCAGCACTGTCAGATGAATCCCATCTTGTCCCATAGACTTGTGAGTGTCTAAGTGGCACAGCAGGTCACTACCTCCTCCTGGATTGCAGGGTTCTGTTCTGCTCCCCATCCCTGTCTACCAGCTCAGGGGGCTGGTTGCGGTGAGGATAACCGGTCTTACTGTTGAGGACTGAGGCAAAGAAGGCATTAAGTACCTCAGTCTTGGTGACAATATTCCCCCCCACACACATCCAATAAAGAATGGAGGTTTTCCTTGGCCCTCCTTTTGTTGTTAATATATTTATAAACACACTTTTTATTATCTTTCACAGCAGTGGCCAGATTGAGATCTAGTTGAGCTTTCACCTTTCTAATTTTCTTTCTTCCTGACCTAACGACATCCTTGTACTCTTCCTGAGTTGCCTGTCCCTTTTTCCAAAGGTGATACACCCTCTTTTTTTCCCTGAGTTCCTGAGAAAGCTCCCTATTAAGCCAGGTCTATCTTCTTCCCCAACAGCTCATCTTTCAGCACATAGGGACGGCCTGCTCCCATGCCTTCAAGATTTCTTCCTTAAAGTATGTCCAGCTTTCCTGGACCCCTTTGTTGTTAAGGGCTTTTTCCCAAGGGACTTTCTGAACCAGTGTCCTGAGTAGGCCAAAATCTGCCCTCCAGAAGTCCAATGTAGAGGTTTTGTTGACCCTCTTCCTTACTTCACCGAGTATTTAAAATTATCATTTCATGGTCACTGTGCTCAAGACAGCCTCCAACCACCACATCTCCCACCAGCCCTTCTCTGTTTGTAAACAGCAGGTCTAGTGGGGCACCACCCCTAGTAGGCTAACTCATCAGCTGTGTCAGGAATGTGACTAGATGATCTCAGAGGTTTTTTCCAACCTAAATGATTCTGTGATTCTTAGGAGGATAGGCTGAGAGAGTTGGTCCTGTTCAGCCTTGAGAAGAGATGACTGAGAGAGCACCTCATCAGTGTCTATAAGTATCTGAAGGGTGGGTGTCAAGAAGATGGAGCCAGGCTCTTCTCGGTGGTGCCAAGCAATAGGACAAGAGGCAACAGGCAGAAAGTGATGCACAGGAAGTTCCACCTGAATATGAAGAAGGACAGTAAAGATACTGTGTGGGTGATGGCGCACCGGAACAGATTGTCCAGAGAGGTTGTGGAGTCTTCCTCACTGGAGATATTCAAGAACCATCTGGATGCAATTCTGCGCAACGTGCTCTAGGATGACCCTGCTTGAGCAGGGAGATTGGACCAGATGACCCACTGTGGTCCCTTCCAACCTGACACATTCTGTGATTCTGCCTTAAGTTGCTTTCTCATACCTCTACGAGGAATTATTCTCTGTAGAGGCAGATGTCTCTGATATCAGATGTCCTCAAGGTTAAAAAGTATTTTAAGAAGTAATGAAAATGGGAATGTATCTGATTATGCTTTTAATCCTTAACTAAATTGCATTACAATGAGATTTTGTTCAAAGATTCTTCAGAGGAGTTGACACTACACAACTTGAGGTTTGATAACAGTTGCCTAAGTGTTTGTTAATTAATAAGCTCAAAACTTCAGCTTCATGGATGCCAGGCACAGTCACCTGCCCCTTTTTTAAGGCATATCAAAACATGACAATATATTACAGTATAAACAGTCTTGTTAAGTATACTTTAGTCAGTGGAACAGTATAATGGAAGCAAATTCTACTCTGGTGTTGATGTTCTCATTGAATAATTTTCTTCCTCTTCTCCCCCCCCCAACTGCATGGAACAGCTTCACTACAGACCAGTTAAGATTGTCTTGAATTTGCTGTACAGAGACTTGACTTTTGCTTTGTGGGCTTGGACTTTTTCTGAACTAAGTAGTTGGATAATACTGAAGTGACAGTTTCTTCCACGTGTTTTGCAAGACAATAGGGATCACATAACAGGCTCAGCAAATCATTTACTGATGTTGGAGAACTTTGGGTTCACTATGTTCTCCTAAATGTTTTTTCATTGTGATGTCCTTGTGTATTTTATCATGAGCTTTGGGAAACATAATTTATATTTTTCAATTGCTAAACTTACAGTTGCTGAAGGGCAGAGGTCTGCTTGGTTGATTGATCTATCTTGAAGAGTAACATAATAAATTAACTTCATTGTATTGGATGTCACTCCTGTATTTCAGAGCTTTCAGCCAACACAGCTGCCTTTGCTAAAAGTGCTGCCATGTTAGGTAATTCTGAGGACCACACTGCTCTATCTAGAGCTTTGTCTCAGCTTGCAGAGGTTGAGGAGAAGATAGATCAGTTGCATCAAGAACAAGTTTTTGCTGATTTTTATGTCTTCTCAGAACTACTTGGTGACTACATTCGTCTTATTGCTGCAGTAAAAGTAAGTGCTGCTAGGAAAAATGTATAATTTTTGTGTTTAGGGTCACACTTTGCAGTTGTATATTTAAGGTAAATGACCAAGTTGGATGGGGCTTTGAGCAACCTGATCTAGTGGAAGGTGTCCCTGCCCATGGCAGGGGGGTTGGAACTAGATGATCTTTAAGGTGCCTTCCAACCCAAACCATTCTGTGATTCTATGAATGTTTGTATGCATTTGCACACCTCATTATGCAGTTGAGACTTTCTGAGTTTTTGCTTGAAATTCCAATCAAGTAAAATGAATGAATCCACGATCAGTTATTCCCATGTTAAAAACTGTTGTGACAAAAAATGGACATGGGTTAATAGGATCCAGACAAAATCTAAATGGTGAATATCTTCTAATTAGATCAATGTTAATACCATACTAGTTAGCATGCTGTACATGTTTCTTTCAGGTAACTGATTTTTACACTATGCTCATAAAATGTTTTCAAGAACATAATTTGGCTATATGAGATAACCAATAGTTTCAGTAAATAAGCCACAAATATTGCTTAAGGATTTGCATCTCATTAAAGTATTCAATTTTGCTGTACAGTATAATTAGATTTTAACATGGGGAGGGGTTGTATTTGGTTTATGTGGCAAGGTTTTGGTAGTAGGGGGACTGCAGGGGTAACCTCTGTGAGAAGAGGCCAGGCACAGTTGGTTCCAGACAGCTCCCCAATGGACCCACTGCTGGTCAAAATAAAGCCAACCAGCAAAGCTGGTGGTACCTTTGTGAAAACATATTTAAGAAAGGACAAATTGCTGTTCAGCAGTGTGTGTGGAGGAAATGTAAGAAACAATCCTGCAGACACCAAGGTCAGAGAAGAAGGAGGGGGAGGAGGCACTCCAGGTGCTTGCAGGTATTTCCCTGCAGCCTGTGGAGAGAACCACTCCTGAGCAAGTGGATATGCCCTGAAGAAAGCTTCAGTCCTGGAGAACCCACATGGGAGTAGGCTCCTGACAGGAACTGTGGCCTGTGGAGAGGAGCCCACGCAGGAGCAGTTCTTGAAGGACTGCAGCCTGGGGGAAGGACTCATGCTGGAACAGGGGAAAAGTGTGAGGAGGAAGGAGCATCAGAGAGGAACTGTTGTGAACTGACTGCACCTCTTCATCCTTCCTGTGCTGCTCAGGCAGGGGGGAGGTAGAGGAGCTGGGAATGAAGGAGTGAAGTTGAACCTGGGAAGAAGGAGGGAGGGGAGAGGTGTTAGTTTTTGCCTTTGTTTCTCACGATTCCATTCTGGTTTTAATTGTCAATAAAATAATCTTCCCCAAGTTGAGTCAGTTTTGTCTGTGATGGTAATTGGTAAGTGATCTCTCTGTCTTTATACTGACTCATGAGCTTCTTTTCATCTTATTTTCTCCCCCTGTCCTGTTGAGGAGAGGGAATGAGAGAGCACCTGTGGGTGAGAGTCTGGTAGCCAGACAAGTGTCAACCCATTACAGGGATGTCTTAGATTTTTATCCAGAAATATCTTTGAACTTTTCAAGCTGTCAGGAAAATATTTTTATCTTTTATATATATACACTCGCATTATGTATATAGTTATAGTCTATATGTTAATATATATTATATCAAATAAATAATATATAAAAAATGTATACTTTGATTCTACTACCTCCATCCATTGTTAACAAAAATGTACTGCCAGTTATGCATATAGTCAATGAAAAGTTTTGCTAGAATCTGTATTTAGAGAAGCATTTAGGTATTACAGCATTTTACAGTGGTCACTTTGGTAGTATTGTGATGGAACAAGGAATACAAAATGGTTTGGAGCATCAAGGTGTCTGCTCTAAAGAGGCTTCTTGAATGCCCTCTGTTATTTTTAGATGGTATTTAGCTGTGCAAGGATGATGTCAAATTAAATCTAAGACACAGTGAAGTTTCTTTTGAGTACACTTGTTCCAGTTTTATCCAGAAAGAACTTTTTCTAATAGAAATTTAGACAGCTTTAACAATTGCAATTGCTTAATAAACGCCCATACTTACAGGGTGTGTTTGATCATCGAATGAAATCCTGGCAGAAATGGCAAGATGCTCAGGTCACTTTACAAAAAAAACGTGAAGCTGAAGCAAAGCTCCAACTTGCCAACAGACCTGATAAACTGCAGCAAGCTAAAGATGATATAAAAGAGGTAATGTTGTCAAGTATTAATATTATTCTGGCAGCCAGACTTTTTTTACTGATTCATTCAGTCCCCATTACTGCTATTTTATACATTTTTTTGTTTTCCATGTTTACTGACATTGTTAAATGGAATTTGTTTAAAATATGAGATGTGCATAGTTGTTACCCATTCTGAGATAGGTAAGGCAGTCAAATACTGTCTCTAAAGAGTCTGGGAGATGGGAAGAGGGGAACATGAACAAGTTTAAAAATGCTTTTAACTGTTGCAGATGACTTGGGTAGTCAGAAGAACATCTCTTGGTTTCTAAAGCTAAAATCTAGCTAAAAAGACTAACTGAGAACTGTTCTCATGTTTTGCTTAATGATCACGCATATTTACGTATATATTTTAATTTTTTTATGTATACATATATTATAATTTCAGTAAAAATCCAACATGTTGAAGTTTCATAGATTATACACTTTTTCTAACATGCTTCACTAAGGAAATTGAAGAGGTAGGACAGCTTAATTATTTAACATTATTGTATTCTAGTTATGAACCACTATTTTCTCATTAAATAATGGAGAACATCATTGCAGATTTCAGTCTTATGCACTTTATTTTGTTTGGTTGCCTCATTCGTCACTAACCCAAGTTACTTTGTTCTTTCTGCACTTCAATATATTTTACATACAGTGTTTAAGTTGCTCGTTAACATGGCTTTCTTATTTTCTTTAAAAAGGCCCTTGTTGACTAGAAAAAAAAAAGTCATTCTTGTGACCACATTCTTGCTGGTTGGCTCTCTTGATGTCATCCATCCACCATGCAGACGTGAGCTGGAACTCATTAGCAAAACTAATTCCTGACTGTTTGGAGCAGTAGGAAATACTAAATGACGCTTTCTTGTCCTTAATATAAAAAGAATTAATGATTTTGTTCTTAAAGGATTTTTTTCCTACTTTATTGTGTGTTTAGAGAAGGTTGTTAAGTAAACCCAGAATTTGAATATGCTGGCAGAAAATTATTGCTTCCACTGAAATATATTTAGAATTGCTGAATCCTTTAATAGTAGTCCTTTTCACAGAGATATTGAAAAGTGGAAGCCTGTCCAGCTTGAGCTTCATCTGTGACTCAGTTCTTTTGTGCAGATAAAAGGTAAAAGAGTAGTCCTCAAAACAGCATATAAAACAAGGGGTTGATTTTTCCTTGTCAGAAACGGTAAGATGGCAAAGTCTCTGAAGTCTTGGGCACCCCTAAGATACTGTAATACGAAGACACAAGTTATTTCAAAGCAATCTTAATCTCTCTTTCCTAGACTGAATTTTATATAGTTTTAGTTATTAGCTAACTCTCTAGACTGTGCACATATTGTTTCCCTGAAGCACATCCTGTTATGACTTATTGCATAGCTCCATAAGTGTGCATCTGAAAAGACAATAGGGGAATTTTGAATAAATACAGACTAAATACATAAATATCTCAAGATATTTATTTGAATAGATGTTCATTACATATCACAACAGTAAGATAACACTGCACCACAAAATGCTCCTGTGATTAAATAGCACCATTAGATTGCTAGGAGGAATATACTATAGTGGTGCATGTTGCTTCCTGGCTGCTTTTTTTCTGAGGAAGATAGCTGTTACCAGATCTATTAGCTCCCATAATTCAGTTAGTATATCGAGATTAACAGATACAGTTGCATTTTTATAATTTCTGTTAGCATGCATATGTCTAAAGTGTCAGGATGATAGCTTTTTTCATAATATACTTACACAGATGGTTTAAATTTAGCAATACAATAGTTACATAAAAGCAGGAGCAAAGAAAGGTCTAGTAATAATAAGATAATACAGCTGGTGATGCTTTCTTAATTGTGTAGCTGGATGTCTTTTGACATAAAATAAGGATAAACATGACCAAGTGTTTTGTAGTATTGATATTTATACCTTGTTCCCAGTATGGCAAAACCCTACAAGCAACTTCACTTCCTCTGAATTTTCCTTCTGTGCTCTTAGCTGCATTTCTTTCTTCTTTTTTTTAATTTTTGCTGTCTCTCAAACAATCCCCACTGAGCAAGAGAGCTTGTGCTTTGGCTTGCCTAAATAACATACATTCTGACCAATAAACACCTCCCTGTTAGCTTGTCATCTGCAGCAGAAATATGGCAAAGATAACCATTTACTTGACCATAGGCAGGGATGAAGATTTAATAATCTCTTATGTGAATAGGAAAGTACAGACAACTATTTTTTGAGACTTTTTCACATTTCATTGAACAGGTAAGAAAGCTTAAAGGTTTAGGTTGCTTTCATAGCAGTGCTTGTAAAGGGAATAGCTAATAAAGATTGAGATCCTTTCTTTTCAGTAAAGAATCTTTAAATTTCTTGTTTCTTAATATTGCTAATAACAATATTAAGATATTTTTATATTTGGTATGCAGATAATATTGCCTTAGAGATATAATTGATTTAACTGATCTGATGGCATTCTTCTCTATAAATTGTTGTTTTGAAATTACTGTACTGAGACATTCCCTTAAGTATGTAAAAAACCAAATAGGTGCTTTTCAATTTTTGAATGACTATCCCTAATATACTAAAAAAAAAGTTCAGATACTGATAGACTGAACATTGAATACAGTCTTATTTCTGCATGTTTTTCCTTTGCCAGTGGGACACAAAAGTTCAGCAAGGGGAAAAAGATTTTGAACAGATCTCCAAAACCATTCGTGAGGAAGTGCAAAGATTTGAGGCACGTATAATTTTGTCCAAATAAATTATAGTTTTGCTTTAGATAATATTGATGTTCCAAGCAAATTTGGTTAAGAGGTTAATCTGCCATAATTATTTACTTTATTAACAGAGGGAACGATTGAAAGACTTTAAAACTGTTATTATCAAGTACCTAGAATCATTAGTGAAAACACAACAACAGGTAAGAAATTTTAAAATTTTTGTGCAAGTTTACACATTCCATATTAGGTTAGTTTAAAAAGGCAGGCTTTAAATACAGCATTTTCTAAAACATGGAGAACTAACTATAGTCTGTATTCTGTTGCAGGAGAACATAGTGATTGATATTTCCCAGCTATTACTGTTCTTACTTGCATAGCCCTAATTCAGGGAGATGGTATCGTGGTTTGATGCTGGCCAGATGCCAGGCACCCACAAAAGCCGCTCACTCACCCTCCTCTGCAGCTGGACAGAGGAGACAAAATATAACAAAGAGTTCATGGGTTGAGATAAGGACCAGGAGAGAGATCAGTCACTAAATACCATGACAGGCAAAACAGGCTCAACTTGGAGATATAAGGTGAATTTATTACAAACAGAATCAGAGCAGGATAATGAGAAGTAAAATAAGCCCTTAAAAACACCTTTCTCCCCCCCTACTCCTTCCTTCTTCCCAGCTCTACCTCCTACCTGAGTGGCGCAAGGAGACAGGGAATGGGGGTTTTGGTCAGTTCATCACCCATAGCTTCTCCTGCTGCTCAGGGAGAGGAGTCGTTCCCCTGCTGCACCGTGGGCTCCCTCCCACGGGAGACAGTTCTCTGCAAACTTCTCCAATGCGGCTCCATCTCACAAGCAGCAGCTCCCTGCAAACTGCTGCAACGTGAGTCCATTCCATGGGCAACAGTCCTCCCAAAACTGCTGCAGCGTGGGTCACTCTTCCACGGGGTGCAGTCCTCCAAGGACAGGCTGCTCCAGCCTGGGAGCAGGGCCCTGCTCTCCGCAGTCTCCCATAGGATCACAGCCTCCTCTAGCATCCACCCACTCTGGGGTGGGCTCCTCCTCAACGGGCTGCGGGTGGATCTCTGCATTCCCTGTGGTCCTCCATGGGCTGCAGGGGCACAGCCTGCTTCACCATGGTCCTCACCACGGCCTGCAGAGGAATCTCGGCTCCGGCGCCTGGAGCACCTCCTCCCCCTCCTTCTTCACTGACCTTGGTGTTTGCATGTTGTTCTTCTCACATTCTCAGTCCTACTCTGGCTGAAATTAAAACTGCGCCCCCAACTTTTGGGTTTTTTTTATTTCTTCCTAAATGTTACCACAGAGGCGTTACCACCATTTTTAATTAGCCCAGCCTTGGCCAGCAGCTCATCCATCTTTGGAGCCATCAGGGATTGGCTCTGCCGGACATGGTGGAAGCTTCTAGGAGCTTCTCACAGAAGCCACCTCTGTGGCCCCCCGGCCGCTGCCAAAAACCAGGCCATGCAAAACCAATACAGATGGGAAGAGAGTGGAGAGTCTATTCAAGTGATACTTTTACTTGTAGATTGGAGTAAAATGCATTAAATATGTGCTTAGGCTTACTGAAGAGACTTGAATATGAAATGTTTATCTGCTTTAAAAAAAAAACGAAGTACTGAATATTGTACAGCAAAAAAACAGCTTTTGATGACTCGGAAGTAGGCCTGGTTCCCAAATAAATGTCCTTTTTTTTTTTAATCTGGGAATATAACCCTCCAGCTTTGATTAATAAAAACAAATAATTAAAGAAACCCCAAACACCTTTAGAGGTAAGAATGGAAACTCACCATGCAAACTAATTCTGTATAGCTATATTCAGTACTCAGTGTGTAAGAATAACTCTTTGCATGAGCAGATTTGTGTGTTTATTACTTGTGTTTTTCTTGCATAATGTTACAATGTGAATGGATAATTAATGAATGGACAATGGATAAGCATCTGTGTTCTTACTTTGTCCAGTGAAGACAAGGTCATTACAAGAGGAAGAGTATGTGTGGGTTTTTCAACATTCAGCACTTAAAGTAAGGTAGTATTTTTTCTTTCTCTACAAGCTAATAAAACACTGGGAGGCATTCCTACCTGAAGCTAAATCCATCGCCTAAAAGAAGACTATTCCAAATAGCAAGAGAGTCTGGCTGTTTCTCCTGGATAAAAACTAAATTCCACACTGAAATAATTTCAAAATAATTCAAATAAACCACTATATATTTTATGAATTAACACATGGTGGTTTTATATACCACAGCATTTTTGTTAATAAACTGCATGTTGTGACCCTCTTTGAAGTAGACTGTGGCATGATGTTCTGCAATACATTGCTGAATTGAACACTATTGCATCTTAATACTTGCACCAAAAGCAGATATTTTTATTCTTTACAATACAATGTTCTGTAGTATGTTTACCTGATCTTTGAAACAAAATTAATTGCATCGGTTAATGTTCACCTACACATTCCTGTACAAAATCATGTTTCTGTGATTATGATAATAAAGAAATGTATCTTGTGAAACATTCAACTTTTATTTTGTTTCTCTAGATATTTGCTAGTGTTCTTAAAAGCATTTATAGCAGATTGAGATTATATCAAAGGCAGTAATACATAGAATTATAGAAAGGTTTGGGTTCCAAGGGATCTTTTAGAGATCACCTAGTGTCATAGTTTAAGCCTAGCTGGAAACTAAGTACTGTTACCAAAAATCGGTAAAAATAAAAAAATTCCTTAACACCAATGTAGCATTAAGAAGCAGGCATTCTTTATTCAGATGGATGCACGAGGGATATCTCCTCAAAAATATCATGCATACTGAATACAGGAAAGTTCCTGTTTATATACTGTATTTTACATACATATTCATCTATTGTTCCAGAATAAACATACATATGATAATCATTTCCCTGAAGTCTTTAACATATGTTCCCTCCCCTTTACATGTGGTCTTCTATCCTGGAGGTCTCTTTGGTGGTCCCTAGTGGTCGGCGAACCCAAAGTCATACCTGACTGCCTGGTGAACTGGTAAAGGTCGGCACAACTGGTCTGGTTGCTTTCCAGTTCTTCTTCCTAGAGAATAAGCATTGTGCAGTTCCATAGGCCAGTGGTTTTTGAAGAATAAGCATTGTATGAGCACACCAGGTGCAAACCATTTTTCATCTGGCAACATTCCCTCCCTTTGAGTCTTGTGCAGCTTTTCTTCCCTTCAATCTTTCATAAGCCTCACTTTGCTTTTTTACTAACATCACATAAGTTCCTCACATCGCATTAGCAATCGTTTTTTATGCAGCTTAAAGCAAGTATCATAATCACAATTATTACTGTGATCACCATTATACTTTGCAAAAGTGAGGCCAACCAACCAGTCAGAGAAAATCCAAATCCTTTATATATTTTATTTAACCAGTTACTGTCTAATCCTGCACTTAATTCTCTGCTAGATGCAGCAACCAATTTTATCCTATCTTATCATCCAATTCAGCAGTCACATTTGGAATGTGCATACAAGTATTGTTGTTTGAATTCAAGTAACCAGACTCCATGTTCATGTAACAGCAATAGGTCTAAAGCCAATCTGTTTTGTAAGGTCATTTTAGTCATGGCTTGCAATTGTTCATTTACTTCAGTAAACCCCAACTGAGTTGCATTCACTAAAGTTTCCATTTGTAGAGTCAAATTGTATATGGCTACTCTGTTCCTAAAGGTAGATATTTGAGGAGTAAAGATGGATTCTACAATCCATCCCACTATAGTTCCTGTACTGGGATGTTTCCAAGTTTCATCATGTTTAACTTTCCCCCATAGTTGGTTTCCCAATGGTGACTCCTTCCACAAGGGACATAATGTTAATACTCCCAGTGTCCATTGTACTCTTGATTCTCCCAAGGGCAAATGTGTGGTCCAAATTCCATTACTTCCTACCCATACTGTGGGTCCTAATGATTTTACCATGTCCTGCTGACAGTCTGTGTGTCTCCAAGTCTTGTTGTTTGTTAGGTGAGACCAGGCATCATTAAGAAAGGTAGAATAATTTCTACAAACACATCCCAACCATTGAGCCTGGGCCACAGTCATGAGCTGCTGTACCTCAGGATTCCTACTAGTACAAGTGTATATCCAAGCGCAATTCCACTTTTCCTTTGTCCTTGGATCCTTTTGCCTTGACCTTATTAAATCAGGATATTTTATACCTACCTGTAAGGGGTCCTCTGGGAGTCCTGAACTCCCCTCCCAGTCTAGACACCACTGAACTGGCTGGATTTATTCCCACTGTCCTGTTTGAGGGCTATTCCATAATTGTGGTATTTGACATCCCCAAGGGGTATTAGTGCAACCCACTGGCCATTAAATACTTCCTGAGGTTATTTCCAGATCCGGTTTTGAGATATTACAATTCTCAACAGTATTGTTCTTATGCGTCCATCATAAGGAATATTCCCTTTCTGTCCCTGTCCAATTGGCATCAGTACTATTTCCTTCCCACATGTGTTCCCATATTTTTGTCAAATTACTGACTAAGACACCCCATGGAACTGGATTTTCTGCTGAGGTTGTTATTGGTAAGCAAGCTGTTACAAAACTCAAAGCAAAAAAAAAAAATAGTAATAACAATTCCCCCCATGAGAAATAAAAAACAGTCTTGTTTCCTTCATATTGTCATGCATAAAGGATTATCTGCCAGTTCACAATATGTGATCACTGGTTTTACCCATGTGTGACGAACCCAGTGCTTGATTTCTTTCACCTTCAGTGCAGTGTAGGTTACCAGAAGGACTCGATATGGTCCCTTCCACTTCTCCTGGATTGGTCCAAAATTCCAGGTTCTGATGCACACCGTGTCTCCTGGTTTGAAAGAATGTACAGGCAAGCCTAGTCCCAATGATCTGTTGATAATGATGTGTTGCCTTCTGATAAGAAGACAAGGCGACCTGGTTCAAGAGGCTAGCACGGCAGCCCGGCCTACCCCGTGGCTGCTCGGGCCATGGACGCACAGACACCAATGTGGTGGATGGTCAAAATGGCCTTTATTATCTTATCTCATGAGGTTAAATAGTCGAGGGGCTTCACTACGTCAGGAAAGGGGGACTGTGGGATAGCTAGAGTTAGTAAGGAGTGGAAAACTACTGGAGTTAGAGGGGTTTGCATGCTCTTATTACAAAGGAATGAAGGGAGGAAAGATTCTATGCTGCTCCTGCTTTCCGTCACATCGCGTGATCTTCCGTCTGCCTGTCTTTTTCTACCACACTTCTCTCCCCTTTTTTCATAAATGAATGAGGTAGTCATAGATATAGGCACTGAAGTGAGGTAGTAACTTAACAAGGGAAAAGGGGTTTGGTACATCTGAGTAGATCTCGCAAGGCGAGTTTGAAAAGTCTTGCGACTGACAGTGTTTACATTTTGGTTTATAGCATTTGTTGGTGGTTTAAAAACAGAATGTTGGCTCATTCCAGACGGGTCTGGATGAAAGAGACTAGTTTGTTCAGCAGGCATGGTCCAAGGGTAAAAGTTAAAAGCAACATTGCCAATGGACCTATCAAGGTGGAAATTAGTGTGGTGAGCTATGGTGATCGATTGAACCAGGACTCAAACCAGCTCTGTTGGGCTTCCTTGTCTYTCTGTCTCTGAGCTAGTCTATCTCGGAGTTCTGCYATGGAGTCTCTGACAACTCYTGTGTGGTCTGCATAAAAGCAGCATTYYTCTTTCAAGGCGGCACACAAGCYTCYTTGTTGCATGAACAAGAGGTCYAGTCYTCRCYTGTTCTGCAAGACTACTTCTGAGAGTGAAGAAACTGATTTCTCTAGAAAGGAAATGGATTTCTCGATTCTCTGCAAGTCTTCATCGATGGTCATTTGTAGTTGAGACAGTCTTTGGTGTCGGGTCGCAAGGGCTGAGACACCCGTGGCCGTTCTGGCTGCTCCTAGGCCGAGCAGCATTGTAATAGTTACACCTGTTATTAGTTCTCTTTTGTGGAGCCGGCCAGGTTTCTCAGAGAGATGATACATCTTTTCATCTGTATGGTACAGGACTCTAGGAACAATTAGAACTTGGACACAAAAGTCAGTGGAATCATTGAATTTGGCAAGAGACACACAAGGACTCACTCTAGATCGCTGACAAACTCACATCTCAGATGCGGATGGAATCGCCCACTTATGGAGCTTTCTGTTGGGCTTGACAACTTTGGCGCAGATGTTACTTTTTTTTGCTAATGTCGCATTGCCAAAACATCTGCCTTTGCYCGTGACTTGACTCAGGGTGATTTTTCTGCGGGGAGTATTCTACTTGCACTGGTGAGGGGCGTTGGCTGTGGAATAACTGAAAGGGGTGTTTAAAGCAACTCCTTCGTAGAAAGGGGGTTTGACATCGTAGCAAAGCTAGCAGGAATCAGTTAGGTTTGGGTTGGATTTGTTCAGGGATAGAAAGGTAGCTTCTAACATACGAAAGACTGGGTCAGAGTCAGACCCGGCTAAATGACTTATCTGGGAGGCATCTGCATGACTGATCAGGGTATTAGTGACTTTTGTGGGCAAGGCTTTGGAGTGGGTTGTGTTTTTCCCTTTTAGCACGTCTTTAATAACTTTGTTTGGCTCAATCGCTTGAGACGCAGGGGGTTGGAGCTTGATAATTCGCACATTCACTCACTCTTTTGACTCTTGAATGACTACTGTCTACGTCTTGTCTGTGGCTCAACTAGGGTGATTTGGCTGCAGAACGGTCATGTTATAATCAGTGCACCTCCGAGATTTAGGGGTTTTATAATAGTTTCGAYAGTATTTTTCCTGAAGGAAGACAGGTTGTTTACAACCGGTGGGTGCCCAGGTGAACTGTAAAAATTYATCGGGCTTTTGAGGTTCTCACCCAGGTCTTGATGGTCTGGCATCTGTAACAATGGTTTCACAGCTCTAGTATTCACAATATCCTCACCTCGGGTAATTGCAGTACTTTTTTCTTGGGTTTGAGGCTGGGCACCAATAGGATAGATGCATATGTGTAACATGAGGGGAATAGGGGTTTGTTTTTGGTTTTCTAGGGAATAGATCGGTAATGCGGATCACAAAAGATGGGGTGTTTGGTGTGGTGGTTTTTTTGAGTACTTTGTCATTTGACAGGTGTTGTAGGACTCACCTGAATGGCTGATGAGAGTAATGGTTTGGACTGGCTTGTCCTCTGGTAACAAGCCCCAACAGCAAAATCACACAAAAACACTGTTGATGTCTGGGTCTCACTGAAACGGAACTCTTAGGTGCTGCTTGACGTTTTGGAGGTCTGTCACTTTCTTCTGGAAYAGGGGTGYASGCATTACGGGGGCGTCYCRYGAACATGTCYTGCAAACAGAAACTCACAGTTTTYRTTAGTCTTATTCTGTTCATTCTGAAGGTCTGGCTTTATTGACTTCAGTGGACTGCCGGGGGAGGCTGTGATTGTTGGGGACAGCCCGATGCAATGTGGCCTGCCTGACCACATTTAAAGCATGCCATTGCACTGGTTAGATCACGTATGGCTGTTTGAATGGGTGTCAGCTGTTCTTCTCGAACTACATGTTTGATCATATCGGCCAGGCTGGCTCYAACTGGAACGGAGCGCAGGATTTCTTTGGTAATAGTGTTGCTCTGTTGGCGCAAACAATTTGCTACTACGGGTTCCTTTGCCGCCGCAGGCAAGGTAGAGGCGTCTACTGCCGCCTGTAGGCGGTCTACAAACTGCGTGAAGCTTTCACACTCTGTTTGCTTTATGGTGGACYACGGTGAAGGCTTAGCTACCACACGGGATGCGGCACGAATGGCTTCTTTGGCAGCTCGGGTTGTGGCTTTGACTTCTTCAGCTCGTAATTGTGCGGCTTGCTGCTGAGGTGTAATCATCTCATCATGTTTTCYTGTCAGCCTGGACAGGCTCGAGCCGTGCAGTGGTTGCCCCGCCCCAGAAGACTGGGCCAATAGGTTTGTGCAGCGGTCTCCCCATTCCTGTTTAAAAACAATCATTCCTGCCCCATCAAAGATCATGCGACCTATTTGTATAATGTCAAAGGGGAGCAGGTTATCATTGCAAAAGAGACTGTCTATGAGAGTGGAGACAATGGCAGAATTCATCCCTTTTTCTGAAATTGCTTTGACAATCGCTTGTATATCTTTGGGGTTTATCGGGCTATAAACTTGTTGCTGATTTCTGTCTTGCCCAGTGACTCTCACTGGGAAGGCATGAACTGCAGCTGAGAGCATCCATTCTGCGCAAGCTATTTTTATCTTTCTCCAGTCAGTGAATTTGTATTGTGGTTGCTTTCTGGCGTAATTTAAAGCTTTATTCGTTTTCGTTTTAAATTGTATCAGCTCTGTTTCCTCCGAGTCTGTATCTCCGTCAGCCTCCGACAACTCAACAGAGCTAGTGGAGTTGCTGTCGGACTCAGAGCCGGAAGTCGACTGCCAGAGCACTTCCGGGATTCCGTGCCTTTTCTTGCGGCTCCGGCCCCGCTCCTCCCCTTGGGGGTGGTGCCGATCCCGCCCCCTGGGCTTGCTCTGCCTCCCGCAGGGGGAGGTCTCTCCCTTAAATGATAGCTGCATTGAGCACGGCTCTTGACTGGGCATGCGCTCTCTGCCGCTCTCTCGCGCACGTGCGTTTGCGGCTCCCTCTTCCCACGCATGCGCAGCAGCAAACACTCGCAGCCTTTGTTCGTTCTCGCTGCTGAAACCTTGGTCCCGCTCATCTCTTTGGTCGCTGGCGCCATCTTTTGCATAGGGCGGGGGGGGGGGCACTCTCGCTTCCTTTCTAGCTGTCTTCTCGATTTCTCTGGCTTCGTTTGTTAATTTCTCTTAAAAAGATCGCGCGTGTTGCTGCGCTTCTAGCGCCGGATCGCTAACAGGCGGCGGAGTGACAGATGGAGAAACTGCGGATGTTTGGGAAGTTTCTGCGGGGAGGGGTGGACCCGGCGGGCTCGGCGGGAGGGTCGGGAAGTTTTTTGGGGGCTCCAGGGCGTTTGGATTCAGGTTCGGGGAGGAAGGAAACGCGCCTGGTCTTCGCAAACTTTTGCTCTCAGATAGACCGCTCTCGGGGTCAGTCTGTGTTATTGCTCCTACTCTTAGCTTAGGGGTAGCTAATACGCACGCGCGGCATTCTAAGTCTCCTGCTGTTCCAGCGCTTGGCGTAAAGCCGTTTCTACTTTTTCTCACGCTTTTAGACTTTTGCTACTGCTTGAGGATTTAGTATCTTCTGCTAAAACGTTGGTACATTTCTCCTACACCTCGGGGTGTAATATTTCTACGGGACGTTCAATAGCCTTAAGCTCTAAGAGCCTTGCTATGGCAAGATAAAAATCCTTGAGCTTACACTTAATTCTCCACTGTTTATAGAGTGAACTCACGACCTTTGCGACTGCTTCCATGGTGATCGTGGATCCTCTTGGGAACGTCTTTTCCGCCTGAAGTCAGCTTTGCTGCTTCGGCTGCTATCTCTTGTCCAGGTGAACTCTGTTACCCGAGCTTTTCTTCTTTTTCTTCTTTTTCTTCTTCTTCCTTTTTCTTCTCTTTTCCCTTTCTTCCCGGGTTTTGGCACCAGTATGTTGCCTTCTGATAAGAAGACAAGGCGACCTGGTTCAAGAGGCTAGCACGGCAGCCCGGCCTACCCCGTGGCTGCTCGGGCCATGGACGCACAGACACCAATGTGGTGGATGGTCAAAATGGCCTTTATTATCTTATCTCATGAGGTTAAATAGTCGAGGGGCTTCACTACGTCAGGAAAGGGGGACTGTGGGATAGCTGGAGTTAGTAAGGAGTGGAAAACTACTGGAGTTAGAGGGGTTTGCATGCTCTTATTACAAAGGAATGAAGGGAGGAAAGATTCTATGCTGCTCCTGCTTTCCGTCACATCGCGTGATCTTCCGTCTGCCTGTCTTTTTCTACCACAATGATGTACCTTTTAAGACTTAAAAGAGTTAGTCCCAGTGCTATTAAATAGTAATTTCAGCAAAACTTTTGAGACTTCCCTTGCCTTGTTGGTGCAACATGGGAAAGCTTCTGGCCATCCAGAAAAAGTATCTACCAATACCAAAATGTACCAGTCCCCATTCTGCCTGGGCAGTTCTGCTGATGCCTTTCTCTCAGTGGAGGGGGAGCAGGGGGGGCAGCAAGGGGGGAATGGCCCCTCCTGCAAAGCAGGCACCACCATATCTACATCTTCCATGCCTGACTTATCCACATAGACCAGTCTAGCAAGAGGCTTCTCCCTCTTATCCCTTCTCTTCCCTGGTAAAATAATTTCAAAACAGTTTTTCTCAGGTTCATATGCCTCTGATCTGTTTAAAAATATTGTAAATAGTTTGGCATATCTTACTTCTTTCCACCTTCCCTGAGACTGAAGTTCTAATAAAAATTCTGTTATTAATTCACTTTCTAGACTACCAAAGTGAGGTCACTCCCCTCCTCCGCCTAACTTTTGCACCGGTGTCTCGGTTTTGAGACAAATTTAGGAGAGGGACTCTTTGGACTGAGTCTCTTCAAAAAGGGTTCCAAAAGCCCCCTTTGCACCAATAGGGAATGAATACCAATAGAGGAAAGTGAAAAAAAAAATTAAATAGTTTATTAACAAACAGAATACCCGCCCACTAGGCAAAGGATAAAAAAAAAGGTAAATACCTGTTAAGCACTAAAACGTCGGAACCCACTTCCCCCCACACACACACAGAAACAAAAACCCAAAAAGTGTCCAGAGTGTGGAGGCAGTGCAGGAGGAATACACCCTTCCCATCACGTGGTCCAAAGATGGCAACCTTGCACGTGGAGGGGGCAGCAGACCCCCAGCTCCATGGAGCAGTCCTGTAGCAGAGAAAAAAATTCCAGTGGCTACCTGATGTTGACTTTTCCCTCCCAGGGGCAATTACAGCAGGCGAAAACAGCTGGGTTGGAGACTTCTGGTATGCTTTCTTTCCCCAGCTTGGCTTCCCAGGGCTTGGGACTGGGTGCGGAGCCACTCCACTCTTGGCGACTCCTCCTCCACTGGTTTTGGAGCAGCAACCTGTTCAGTCCAGTTCCCGGCAGTCAAAGAAAATGCTGCTCCAGCTTCTTCGATCGAGGGAAAAAGGAAAAGTGTTCTGTCTGGACTAAAACCCAAGCCAGCCAAGCAGAGAAACCACGCGGTCCAGCACCGCAGGGCAGCACAGGGCTCTGGCACTGCGGCCCCGATCTGAACTCTCGGGCAGCAGCCACCATGGCAAGAAACGGCAGGGCAGCAGGGCAGCAGGTCTGGCAGAAAACAAAACAGCTCTGGTCCCCTCTCTGTCGATGCAGCTGTCACGTTCCTGAACCCAGAACTGGAAGAAAAAGGGCTGGACTTCCTGCCTCCTGATCCGGAAGAGAGGGAGCATCCTCCCGGCCTCCCCTGAACCGGAAGAGTGCAACTGACATCTCGGTCCCCCAAACCAGAAGAGAGCGAGCACCATCCTGGCCCCCTGAACTCTGCTAGGTTCTTGGCCAGGGTCATGTGATACTCCCAAGCCCAGAAGGGGGGGAAAAGGGTGTGCAGAAAGAGAAAAGAATAACAATTTTTTTGGGCATAAGCAGAGGATTGTGGAATAAATTATCATAATAGATCACTCCAGGACAGCCAGCCATGCCTCGGTACAAAGCCAGATCAATTCTGCTGTGATTAGAGATGTCCTTCTACCTGTTAGGGAACGCCAGTGTTTTAATATTAGATCTAACGGGGAGCCACTGGGTATCTGCATGCCTCTCTTGGAATATATGCATCTCATGCCTTTATTTATAAACAGACAAAAACCGCTGAGAAAAGAGTTACCAGCCACAGAGTCCGACCGGGGATTTGAACTTAAGATTTCCCACTCTCAAAGCGAACAAACTAAGCTATGTGCTATACGTCTAACAAGCAAAGACAGTGCAAGAAATAGACTATAAAGAAAGCAAAAGAGTACATGCGCAAAAACCTTCCCTTGCTAGGATTTGAACTCGCAGCTCTTCGCAGTTTAACTCCTAGCACCATACCCTCTAGGCCACAGGCTAAACTGTGCAACCGCAGCCTTCAGGCAGTGTGAAGAGAAGGGCGTCCCCCTCCCCCACACCCTCTGTACAGAAACGGGATCAAATGAACGACTGACAGTTCCCACCTCACTGCAGGCCCCCCTGGTCGCTTCCTGCTCCACCAAACCCCCCAGAGATCTCTAGATACAGAACCCACAAATGCTAGCAATAAAATACCGCCTTTTTATCATACTTTCCTTCCATGCCAGATCTCTTGGAACTTCCGGAATTTCGCAGTTTCTTAGATTGCCGCAAGACCCCCATCTTAAAATGCTGGCAGAGTGGGGAGGGAGGGGTGGTTCTTGATCCGAGAAGCTTTATTGAGAAGTCCCTCCTTGTCCCATCTGGGTCCCCAGAAACTGATGCCTTTCTCTCGCTGACCCTAAAATCACAAGCCAGACTCAGGGTGATAAAAAGGATTTACCTTTATAAGGATCCTTAGGTGCACAATGTCAGGTGGAAAATGCCAAAAAAATGCACACCCACGTGACATGTACACAATTTTTATAGATGTTGCAAATTAGCATATCTGACAAGAATCACCAATTAGAATTGTAATTTGTGAGGTAATTTCCCCCTCGTTCTAATCCCTTTCAAACATTCCCCCCTCAGATGAGAACTAACTTTGTTTATAAAAATATGTCTCGAAGAGCTGGTCTCAAGACCAGAGAATCAAGATAGGATAGGGGCCTTGGAACGTGTTTTGTCTTTCTGCCTATCAGGGCAGGGAAAAGTACTGGGAAAACTAGCTAGAGTACAATAATAGGGTGCAAAGTGTTATGGGTTAGAAATAAATGAAAACTTGTTTCCTTTCCTCAGGTACCAGGCAGGCTGTGTAGGTGGGGAGGGGCTGGCCGGGAATTGATGGGCGATACTTAAGAACAAAAGGGAGTTATCTATCCAGCCGCATTCCACGCTAATGACCCAGAATGGACGATACTTAAGGACAAAAGGGATCACTTGCCCAGCCCAGAAGCCAGGACAATTCCTCCAGTTAAAGAAAAACAAAGACCTGGAAATACTGACAAGGGGAATGTTTCCCCAGAGGCTGGAGCATCGCAAGAGAACTGCCCGAGACTTGGGCGAGAGGTGGGTGGAGACCGGGCTTGTCTCTCTCTCCGCTCGGGGTTCGGTGAGGATGGTCCTGTCTGCAGCGAGAGCCGGTTTCACTCCGGGAACACTGCTACACTGCGACGTCTCCACCCGCTCGCTCCAGAGCACGGATACACTGTGACATCTCCGAGGGTCCCGCGGCGGCACAGGGTACAGAGTTACGCTGTAACCAATCGCCACCCGGAGCTGCTCGTCTCTGCTGTTCCTGCCTTCTGCTGGTCTACCGGTGGGTGATACCGAGGTCCATCGCTCCCCAGTCAACCCTGCCTGCCTGCGCTGCTTGCTACCCGCTGCCGAGGTTGGTGGAGCCGGGCTGCTGCCCCGTAGGTTCGCACGGGGGGCGACCCCCCTCTTTCCCATTCGCCGGAGCCGCCATTGCCACATGAGGGTCATCGCGCTCGCGCCACAGCGCCCCCTGAAGCCGCGGGGGAGTCACCGCAGCCTCTCTGCTCCAACAGAGAATCTCCCAACAACACACAAGGAACTGTTAAGGGGTTTGTCTGTTCTCTTATGGTTGCCGTTTAACTGTCTTGTTATATATATATATATAGATATATAACCCTAGTAAAGAACTATTATTCTTTTCACCACATCTTTGCCTGAGAGCCCCGTAATTTCAAAGGTATAGTAATTCGGAGGAGGGAGGTCGGTCATCCTGTATTCAAGGGAGGTTTCCCACCTTCCTTGACAGACACCTGTCCTTCAAACCAGGACACAAAGCTACAACTATATGTGTAAAAATTACAGAGAATATATAAGAGAAAAAAGGTAAAAACTTAATTCAGCATCACTGCAAAATCAATTTGCCAATACTCACCTGGTGAATTCCTCTTTTACCAACCCTGGAGGTGGCCGCCTTCCTTTCTTGGGATTATTTTGCAAGCAAATCACGTATTTTTCAACAACTGATCTATTAATTTCTGTCACTTTTGTGCTTACTATATTCCTCTGTAAACTAATCACCATATTTTGTGTTTTCGAATGTGTTTTCTGATGTTTTAGTTCTGTTATCTTATACATTAATTGTGGAGGTACAATTTCCTGCCCACATGAGTTTACCAATCACCTGCTGGGATTTTCCATAGCTTCTAATGATGGGGCTAACTGCCTGTCCTGATTACTATAATTTGGTTTTTGTTCCCGGACATTCAACTTTTTGCTAGGTATTAGTGCAAGGATGCCTTTTTCAGTAACCTCTTTAGCTGTTTTGTCAGCTAATTGATTCCCTGTATTAACTGGGAACTCTCCAAACTGATGGGCTTTACAAATGCATCAGGGCCACTTCTTTTGGCTTTTGCACACTCTGTAGTAGGTGACTAATTTCTTCTTTGTACTTAATAGGAGACCTCTGTGCCGATAACAATCCCCTTCCATATGGTTTCATGGGCATGTATTATTCCAAAAACATACCTTAAATCAGTCCATATGTTTACCCTTTTTCCTTCAGCCATTTCTAGCACTGAGTGTAAAGCCATTAATTCTGCTTTTTGTGTTGTTGTATTAAAAGGTAAAGCCTGGGCTTCTATTACCTGGGTTGAGGTTCCCACTGCATACTCAGCTGCCCATCTTCCATTTCATACCATGCTGCTCCCACTGGTGTGTAGGTCCAGTTCCAGGTCCCAGATGGGATCACTCTTGAGATCCGGTCTGCCAAAATACACTTATTCAATATTTACCAGGCAGTCATGGCACAAAGGTCTCTAGGCTCCTTCTGAAGCCTGAAGAAACATGTCTGGGTTCAAAGCAGAGGTTACCTTAGGTTCAACATTGTCCTGCTCCAACAGGGCAACCTGGTATTTCAGCATCCTGCTGGTGATATCATATCCTTTTTGTTCCAAACCAGCTATTACCATGTGGGGTACATATATTATAATCTTTTGTCACAATATCAGCTTTTGTGCTTCCTGGGTTAAAAGCTCTGCAGCTACCACCGCTCTCAAGCATCCAGGTCATCCTTTACTCACATCGTCCAATAGTTTGGAAAAGTACCTCACAGGCTGCTTCCATGACCCAAAACACTGTGCCAATACCCCTAGTGCCAGGTGCATCTTTTCATGCACAAATAACTCAAATGGTTTGGTTAAGTGTGGGAGTCCCAATGCAAGGGTTGCAATTAAGGCTCTTTTTAGGGCTTAAAGGCCCTCTGACTCTCAGGAGTCCATGCCAAGTATTTCGCCAGTACCCCATAGCTGACAATCCATAACCGACACCATGCGGCCATACCAAAGAAGGCTTGTAGAACTCTTATAGTCCTTGGCTCCAGAGTCTGACCAATGGCTTCTTTTCAGCTGCTTCCCAATCTGCTTTTTTCCTGTGACATCTCAAAACCAAGATATATTACTGCTTCTTTGGCTATTTGTGCCATTTTCTTTGACACCTGTATCCAGATAGTCCCAAGAAATTTAACACACGGTAACCTCAAGTCACTTCCTTTCAGTCTTGGTTGCTGGCAGAATATCATCTACACATTATAGTAAAGTTCTGTCCATATTTTCTTTTTCCAGCTTTCCAATTTCTTTTGCCAACTGATTGCCAAATATAATGGGGCTATTTTGAAGCCTTGGGGTAGCACAATCTGTGTTAGCTGAACCTTCTGCTCAGTGTTTAGATTCCCCCCCTCAAAAGCAAACAATTTCTAACTATCTGGGTCAAGAGATATTACAGAAAAAGGCATCCTTAAGATCGAGCACTGTGAACCATTTGTATTCCCCTTTCAGTGCTGTCAAGAGTGTGTACAGATTAGCTACTACTGGATGAATATCAGGTACTATTTTATTAATGGCTTTTAAATCTTGTACTAATCTATATTCCCCATTTTGCTTTTTAACTGGTAATATCGGTGTTTTATATTCTGATTCACACTCTTTCAATAACCCATTGTAGCACGACAGCTCCCCCCGCCACAGAAGAGCTTATCTGTTGTTTGTTAACTGGTGCAATAACTCGGGGCATCTCGCTCTCACATAAGCCTCACATAAGCCTTGGTGAAATAACTCAATCAGGATAGTTTGCCTTGTAGTGAGTTATTTCAGCACCATGGAATTGATGCTTTCAGCTGACAGTAAACATCTTGCTGTGGAAGTGAAGACGTGGAAAGATAAGCTGGAATTTCTGACTGACAGACACTTCACTTTATAAACTATAAAAGCTACACCAAACTTTCACAAAGCAGAAATCTTCTGCACATTCCCTGAAATGTGTGGAGTTTTCTCCCCAAAGTCAGGACACCACTTTGGGTTACTCTCCCGGGGGTTGAGTGAAAGGACACTGTGTACACTATCGTCATTTCCGTGGTAAGTTACATTGACTCCTAATCTATACTATTTCTTTGCTAGCTTTAATATAGGTACCTTAATGTCATGCACTGTTTTATATAATCTACTAGTAGTTCTTTTGTTTTATACTGTGTAGTAAGTAACTCTGTTTAAGGCCTTTTGTCTGTTATCTCCTGTCTATTCAATAAATAACTCATTTTATAATAGACCTAATTGGCCATCCTTAAGAACTTGCAAGCCAGAGTGATTTAGGTGCGGATCACCTAAGTAGAGCTGCTGCCAAAAATCTGAGCCTAAGGCAGGGCTTGTCTGAAGCTCTTACTCGATCCATAACACCCATATTCTAAAAATTTTTCTACAAGCTTCTCCAACTTTTTCCTTGGCTCCCACCTAATAGGATATTGCCTTTGCCTTACCAGTCTGGCTTCGGGTTTGAGAGTAATCCTCACCAGTTTGGCCGCCTTTGATCACCCAGGCATCTCAGTTGCCCATACCAACAGGGTTACAGCATTCTTTGCCTCCTCTGGGATTTCTTCCAACTCATTTGATTCCTGTAACATAAATATCTTTGCCTCAACGGCTTTTGATTCTGGTATTTGAATTCGTATTTCCCCATCCTGGAAAGTTTTTTGAGCATCCAATTTTCCCAATAAATCTCTCCCCAACAAGGAGATTGGGCATCCAAACATATACAAAAATTTATGCCCCCCCACTGTTTTCTTAATTTAAATAGTAATGGTTGTAAAAAAAGGCCTATTCTCTTTCCTCTGTGCTGCACCCACAATGCTTACAGTTTCCAAGTAGTCTCCCTCTGTATGTATCCAATACCAAATAAGTTGTTCCTGTATCAATTAATAATTTTACCTTTTCATTTCCCAGCAATAATGTAACCAGGGGCTCAGCTGAGGATGATTCCTCCGGTCCCCTTCAGGGGAACTCTTCATCTTCACTTAAGGTCTTGAGCTTGATGGTTTGAAGAACCAAGCTTAGGTTTCCTGTCTGATCTCCCCTGGCTTGGGGACACTCCCTTTTCCAATGTCCCCTTTCTTTAAAAATTGCCAAAGTATACTTCAGCCACCAGCTATTACAATACTCAACCAATTCTTTTCGAGTGAGTGCGTCCTCCCTCAATTTCCCCCAATGCTTTAATATGCATCCTAGAGGGGATTTTTCGAGAATGCCTACCCTTCACTAGATGATCCATTCCCCGTTTAAACCATGTGGTATATCCAACCAATTACCACTTAGGAGCTCCTAGAAGGAACGCTTACCCTTCCCTGTTCCCACCTTAGGTACCTTTAAACCCAATCCTGTGAAGCTTTTGCTGTGCCTTACGGGCAGGCCAACACCTTCAAAGTAAAGAATGCCTTTATCTTACCAGGGGTCTTGCTCCAATTTCCTTTGGTCTGGGGATCGCAGGTTCTCCCTAAGAATCCCTTGGTGTCGGCTGGAGGTCCCATGACCCCTCGGATCTGTTGAAATTCAGGAGTCGGTTCCACCTGGGTCACCAAAACTGTTACGAAAAATTCAGTGAAATAAAAAAACTCCTTAACACCAATGTAGCATTAAGAAGCAGGCATTCTTTGATCGGCCAGATGCACAAGGGGATATCTCCTCTGAAATACTGTGCATGCTGAGTACAGAAAAGTTCCTGTTTATATACTGTATTTTACATACATATTCATTGATTGTCCCAGAATAAGCATACATATGACAATCATTTCCCTGAAGTCTTTAACATACGTTTCCTCCCCTTTACACATATTCTTCTATCCTGGGGGTCTCTTTGGTGGTCTCTAGTGGTCAGCAAACCCAAAGTCATACCTGACTGCCTGGTGAACTGGTAAAAGTCGGCACAACTGGTCTGGTTGCTTTCCAGTTCTTCTTCCTAGAGAATAAGCATTGTGCAGTTCCATAGGCCAGTGGTTTTTGAAGAATAAGCATTGTATGAGCACACCAGGTGCAAACCATTTTTCATCTGGCAACAGTACTATGTACCCATTTGCTCACTCCCCCACCAGTGGGATCAGAGAGAGAATCAGAAGAGTAAAAGCTAAAAAACTCATGGGTTGAGATAAAGGCAGTTTAATAGGGAAAGCAAAAGGCACATACACATCAAAGCAAAACAAGGAATTCATTCACTACTTCCCATGGGCAGGCAGGTGTTCAGCCAGCTCCAGAAAAGCAGGGCTCTATCAGGCATAACAGTTACTTGGGAAGACAAATTACTGTAACTCCAAATGTTCTCAACACCTCCTTCTTCCCCCAGCTTTATATGCTGAGCATGACATCATATGGTATGGAATTTCTCTTTGGTCAGTTGGAGTCAGCTGTCCTGACTGTGTCCCCTCCCAACTTGTGCACCCCCAGCCTACTTGCTGGTAGGGTGGTGTGAGAAGCAAAAAAAGGCTTGACTATTTAAGCCCTGCTCAGAAATAAGGAAAACATCTCTATTATCAACAGTCTTTTCAGCACAAATACAGAACATAGCCCTATACTAGCTGCTGTGAAGAAAATTAACTCTATCCTAGCCAAAACCAGCACACCTAGTCGAGCCCCTTGCAGTGCATCAGTTATCATGCAGTGAGCATGCCAGCATCACACAATATCATTTGCTTGCAGATGGGCCTGGCCTCAGCAGTCTGAGATTCTTTAGTATCTGATTCTTGGCCTGTGATTTGTCCTGCCTCTAGTGGTATCAGCATAAGTAAATTTTAATACTTTCTGATAGTTTGCTTGTGGAATGTAAGGAATGCACTACAGATTGTGTCACATGACTTTCTATGACATTTAACATGGTAGAGGCCCTCATGATGGTTATAGCCAAAGAGTATGGAAAAATAAGAACCCTATTTTGAGTGGTATTTAAGTGCCCCTCTTCTCATCACCCTGCTGTGGATATTTTTGCTAACTCATCAGGTTCAAAAATGTAACTGTTTAACAAAGTGTGAAGGGTTAACCTGGAGGCAAACTCTGGATCCCCATGCTATATTCTTCAGAGGAGAGAAGATGGCAAAAAACAGGCTGCAAGCTTCAAAAATTATTAAATCATTTTATTCACTAACTACTACTAAGAATAGAAAGAATAAAAAAAAATAAAATATTAAGACAATGTACAAATATCATTCTCCTCCCAATACATTCCAATCTTTCTCACTGATCACACAAAGGACAAACATGAGATTCTGATCTTATGATTAAGCAGTTCTTATTGCCACTTTATGGGATAAAGAGTTCTTTCTGTAGTGTAGTGGGATCCATCCCACGGAAGATAACTCCCCACAGAGTGTCTTCAGCATGGTCCCAAACCTTCAGGAAACACCACAGCCCGCCCAGGTTTTTTGCAGTGGTGTGTCCTCTCTCCCACAATACTCTCGGCAGTTTGTGGGTCACAAGAAAAGTCTAATGGGGTTAAACATTTAAGAATAAGTCATCCCCAGCCTAAAGGCACTCAGTAGTACAGTCCTCTGCTTTTACTCATAATGTCCAAAGGCTGCAAACTTCATCTGCTCAGGCATAAAATGTTCTTATCTTAGGCTATTGAATTCCAAATCCCCCCATGTCTTGTATTTTGTGATTTATAGAGAAATTTAGTTTGGCACTATTCCAGATCACACAGCACAGCTCATAGAAAAAAGTGAATCCTGATGCTTTTAAAGATGGCTTCTTCTCTGGCACTTCCTGCCACTTCTGTCTTCTCTTCCGTTAGGCTGCTGGTCGCCATATCAGTCTTTCACGTGATTTGCTTTCCTTTCTCTCTGGCTTAGAGAAGAGGTTAATATTTGCAGAAAATGCCTACAGAAGTATTTATAACAGTTTTACATGCTCCCGTCAGATAATACAGCTGTGCAGCTGCGTCTCTAGTCTGTAATCAGACTCTTTGTGGGCCCCAAGGCTCTTCCCCCTCCCGAACTGCTTCTCTGCACTGGCAGCCGTCCAAATTTCAATAGTCTATTGGCTGCTAATTAATTCTCTGCAATTCGCCTTATCTACAACAGCAAGGTCACCCTTTGATCTCACCCATCCACCTCTGAAAAGGGGTGCTTGTTTTCCTCTGGCAAATCTCGGCTCTCTCTCTCGGCTTTTCTGCTCGGCTTGGCTGCTTTTCTGCTTGGCCTTGGTCCAGATGGCAATAGGCCAGCTCCTCTCGGGTCCAAACGGTGCGGGACCGGTGGGGGTGAGGCCGGAGCCCCTGCTGGGCCCCCCCCGGGCCATGGGTCCCTGGCCCGGGGGTGGGGGGGAGCCTCTCCCGCTCATGGGTGCAGCTCAGAGCAAGGGAGCAAGTGGTGTTACTTCCTGGATGGTTTTTTATAACATTCCTTTCACAGAGGCGTGTTCTGAACTCAAGTGGCTTATAAAACTGTCCATCACCTATTTTAACCAATCAGATTTGTTTCACACCAGGTCAAACCATGACACAAAGCAATGTTATTTGTGCTTAATAGTTGTTCACAAGTGGAACATATAGACAGAAAAACCCCAGTGACAATGTTTCTCCCTATTCAGAAGAAAAAATGCTCAAGAGATGTAAAGATTTAGGTAATCTCCAGGGACTAAACTGGATTTGATTAATTTTTTTTCCTTCAATATTTCAGTTGGTGTATTTGGCATATGTGGCAACATTTTGGTAGCAGGCAGGAGGTCTGCAGGAGTGGCACCTGTGGGAAGAGATCTGGGGCTGTCTCTGTGCTAGACACAGCCAGTTCAAAATGGCTCTGCAACAGACCCACCACAGGCCAAAGATGAGCCCATCAACACATCTGCCTCTGTGAAGAAAAAAAGAAGGGTAGTTGTCAGAGGTGACTCCATTCTAAGGGGAACAGAGGGCCCAATATGCTGACTGGACCCAACCCATAGGAAAGTCTTCTGCCTCCCTGAGGCTCGGGTTAGGGATATTACTAGAAAACTATCTAGTCTAGTATGGCCCTCTGATTGTTATCCACTATTGGTCGGCAGTGACAAGATAGCAAAGAGAAGCCTAAGGGCAATCAAAAGGGATTTCAGGGCCTTGGGACAATTGGTTGAAGGATCAGGAGCACAGGTAGTGTTTTCCTCAATCCTTCCAGTAGTAGGGAAGAATACTGAAAGGAACACACAAACCAAACAGATCAACACATGGCTCTGAGGCTGATGTCATCAGCAGAATTTTGGGTTTTTTGACCATGGGATGGTCTATACAACACCAGGACTACTGACACCTGATGGGATGCACCTTTCTCAGAGGGGGTAAAGGGATTAGTAGGGCTCATTGATAGAGCTTTAAACTAGATTGGAAGGGGGAAAGGGACAAAACCAGGCTTGCCAGTGATAAGCAATGGGATGGCACACCAAAACTTGAGGGACTGAGTGCTAGTGAGATTCTTCAATCTGCTACTCCATGAGGTGTTGGCTACAATGAATCACACTTGAAATGTTTCTATACCAATGTATGCATCATGAGGAACATGCAAGAGAAGCGCAAAGCTTTGGACCAGTCCCGGAGATATGACATCATTGGCATAAGTGAAACCTGGTGGGATGAGTCCTGTGACTGGAGTGCCATGTTGGATGGTTATAGACTCTTTAGGAGGGATAGGGAGGGCAGGGGAGGTGGGGGGTTGGTGTTGTATGTAATCGAGGGGCTGGAATGTATGGAGCTTACAGTTGGTAATGGCACAGTTGAGAGCCTCTGGGTAAGGATTAAGGGACAAACAAATAAAGCAGATGTCATCAAGGGAGTCTACTATAGACCTCCTAGCCAGGACGATGACACCAATGAATTATTCTTTGAGGAACTAAGAGACATCTCTAAAGCAACTGCCCTTCTCCTTGTGGAGGACTTCAACTTGCCAGATGATGATTGGGAATATCACACAGCTGGTATAACCTAGTCCAGAAGATTCTTAGAACACCTGGATGTTAACTTCATGGTTCTGGTACTAAATGAGCCAACTAGGAAAGGTGCCATCCTTAATTTGTTACTTGTAAACAGTGTCTCATGAGTGAAGATTGGTGGCCATCTTGGCCACAGCAACCACGAAGCAGTCAAGTTTAAAATCTGGTGACAGGAGGAAAAGTGCCAGCAAAACTTTGATGCCTTATCTGGGACTACCTAAAAGAGACAGGCTTGACAAAGATCAAAGGGTAAAAGCGGTGGTGTTTATTTGAAGGCCTTCAGGTACATCCGAGCTCACTCAGGGGGCTTACACCCTAAGGTGGACCCCCTAAGATCAGCTCCCCAAGATGGACCACCCAAGATGGACGACCGGTCACGAGTTCTCCATACTTTTATAAGTTTGGTCCATTAGCATATCGCGGCTAGCTCTTCCAATTAGAGCTCCAGGTAATGAAGTAATTCACCCCAAGTTTGCTCCCCCTTCACCAAGGCTGTTTACAGATCTTGGGCCTGAGGCAGTAAGGTGTCCTTGAGGTCCAGGCCCGGACATGGATTGTTTTGTCTAAAGGCAGTAGCTAACACACTTATATGGGCTTTAGAGTTACACACTAAGAATTGCAGGGTTACAAGTATATGAGAAATATAAAAGCTAAAATCCTAAGACATCAACTTCAACCCTGGACATGAGGAGAGCAGACGTCAGGCTGCTCAGGGAACAGTAAGGTCCCCTGGGAAAATGCTTTTGAAGGTGCTTGGCTACATCAGTGCTGGTCACTTTTTAAGCACCACCTCCTAAGAGCAGAGAAGCAGGCAATTCCAGAATGTCAGAAGTCAAGCAGGTGAGGCAGAAGGCTGGCTTGGCTCAATAGGGATCTTCTGGAGCTAAGGCAAAACAAGAAGGTGTATGCCCAGTGGAAGCAAGGTCAGGTGACATGGGAGGAATAGGCAGATGTTGCTTGCCACTGTAGGGAGAAAATTTGTACAGCCAAAGCTCAATTGGAGTTGAAGCTGGCCAGAACTGTGGGGGACAATAAAAAGGGCATTTTAAAATAGATTAACAGCAAAAGACAGTTGAGAAATAACATCAGCCCATTACAGGATGAGGATGGTCACCTCACAAACAGGGACTTAGACAAGGCAGAGATGTTTAATGGTTTCTTTGCTTCAGTCTTCAACACTGATGACTGCTCTGGGGGTCCCAGAGCACTGAGATGGAGGAACAGGTCTGTGAGCATGGTCAACTCCCAGTCGACCCTGAAATTGTGCAGGATCTGCTGTCCCAGCTGGATCCCTATGAATCTATGGGGCCTGATGGGATTAATCTAGGAGTACTCAAAGAGCTGGCTGATGTATTAATGATTTTTGAAAGGTCTTGGGAGTCTGGAGAGGTCCCAGTTGATTGGAAGCTGGCTAACATTGTCCCAATTTTCAAAAAGGGCAAGAAGGATGACCCTGAAAACTACAGGCCTGTCAATCTCACTTCAGTGGCTGGTAAAATTATAGGAAAGATTATTCTGGAAGGTATTGAAAAACACCTGAAGGACAACACAGTCATTGGTCACAGCCAGCATGGCTTCATGAAGGGAAAGTCCTGCTTGACAAACTTAATTTCCTTCTATGACAAGGTAACCCACCTAGTTGATCAAGGGAAGCCAGTTGATGTAAACTTTTTGGATTTCAGTAAAGCTTTTGATATTGTCTCTCACAAGATCCTTCTGCTCAAAATGTCCAGCACACAGCTGGATAAACACATCATGCGATGGGGGAGCAACTGGCTCATAGGTTGGGCACAAAGAGTTATAGTGAATGGGGTTACATCAGACTGGCAACCTGTCACTAGTGAGGTTCTGCAGGGCTCCATCTTAGGCCCAGTGCTCTTCAACATCTTCATAAATTACTTGGATGCAGGACTCAAAGGAATACTAAGTAAGTTTGCTGACGACACTAAATTGGGAGGAGCTATCGACTCCCTCAGAGGAAGAGAGGCCCTGCAGAGAGATCTCAACAAATTAGAGGGCTGGGCAATCACCAACCATATGAAGTTTAACAAGGGCAAGTGCCAGATTCTGCACCTGGGACAGGGCAACCCTGGATGTACGGATAGACTGGGGAATGAGAGGCTGGAGAGCAGCCCTGCAGAAAGGGACCTGGGGGTCCCAGTCAATGGCAAGTTGAATATGAAGTCACCAGTGTGCCCTGGCAGCCAGGAGGGTCAACTATATCCTGGGGTTCATCAGGCACAGCATAGCCAGGCAGTTGAGGGAGGTGATTGTCCCACTCTACTCTGCACTCATGTGGCATCTCCTTAAGTATTGTGTGCAGTTTTGGGTGCCACAATATAAAAAGGATATAAAGCTATTAGAGAGCATCCAAAGAAAGGCCACAAATATGATGAAGGGTCTGGAGGGGAAGCCATACAAGGAGCAGCTGAGGTCACTTGGCTTGTTCAGCCTAGAGAAGAGACGACTCAGGGGAGACCTCATTGCAATCTACAGCTTCCTTACAAGGGGAAGTGGAGGGGCAGGCACCAATTTCTTCTCTCTGGTGACCACTGATAAGACTCTAGGGAACAGAATGAAGCTGTGTTAGGGGAGGTTTAGGTTAAATATCAGGAAAAGGTTTTTCATTCAGAGGGTGGTTGGGCACTGGAACAGGCTCCCCAGGAAAATGGTCACAGCACAAAGCCTGCCGGAGTTCAAGAAGTGTTTGGACAATGCTCTCAGGCACATGATGTGACTTTTGGGGTTGTCCTGTGCAAGGCCAGGAGCTGAACTTGATGATCTTTCTGAGTCCTTTCCAACTCAGGATATTCTACAATTCTATGAAAAAAAGCTCGTATAGTTTTGTCCTGGAGTGACTTTATGATGCTATATATCCCAATCGCCTGCTTAATGAAAAGTATTAACTCTGTCTTTAAGCTGGCTCGAGAAGCCAGGAGCTATGTTTTGGTTTTCTTCGAAGGATATTTACATTCTTTCACCTTTATCAGCTCGCTATGTTATGGTTCTGAGGAGAGAACATCTCGGCAGTCGCTTTCTATAGTTGAAGGCAAAGGGACACTTTTTACCTTTACCTTTTTTTTTCCTGCTGAGCTTTTGCCTGGTTTTTACTCAGCTGAGGGATATTTGGACGGAGTTAAAACTTGCTTTTGGCTTTTTTCCCTCCTCTGCCTGAGGCAAAGGAAGAAGACAGTTTTTTTTCTGGGATTGTATTTTCTTTTTCTTCTTCCTTTGGAACTGTACAACAGACAACTGGGCTCTGTTCTACATACCATCTCTCCGGGGCCTACACCCCCCGGGCCTGGACAGGGCCTACTCCGTACTCAAGCAGCTAGCTAGAGACAGAGCAGAAGACCACACCTGCCAAGGACTCAGGACTTTGATTCATTCAGGTTATCCTCCTCACAAGAGGTTTATTATCTAACATTATTCATTTTTATTTTTATTTCTTTTCCCTTCCCCTGGTGCCTGCGTGCACCCCCCCCAGCAGCTGGGTTTTGCTAAATAAAGAGGGTTTTTTTCACTTTCCTCTGAGAAATTCTTAAGGGGAGGGGAAGGGAGTTTTGAACCCTATCTTTTGCAGAGGAAGCTCTTCGAGTCTTCCTCCTAACTTTGTCCAGACCGTGACAAGTTTATACAGAAATTTAGTTATATGCTCCAGAATATAGATTTATGAAATTGCTTCATAAATTTTTATTGCAATAGTTATTTGGGAATTGTTAGATGATTAAATCATTTGACTGCTTAGAATAATTTACTTGCATTATAAAATAAGTATATGGCATATTTTTTACTCTTCTTTTGATAAAACTGAGATAAGATTATTTTGCCATTGACAACTCTTACCTTTGCATCATTTCTTTTAATCTGATTTCCTTAATTGATTACTGTTTGGTGTTGGAGCCTATAGAATAGCTCTTGAGAATTCTGCTGGCATCGATTGTTGTGAAATTGTTAATGTTAGTGATTTCATCTCAGAAACTTTCAAAACCATGTCATCAATTTGTTCTTAAAAACTGCCAGATCACTGAACCTTGTTATTTTGATCATGTTAGTTTAAGTTAACAAGGATTTCTCTTGAGAGCAAATAATCTTTTAATGAGTCCAGTGGGAAGATCATATTTTTTTTCAATTGCTGTACATTAGTATGGCATACATGTGCATGCTTTAAATATTTTACAATTTTGAAAAATGTTCTGAGGAATATATAAAACTGATTGAGCGCAAACAATTTCTCCTTAGTTTTACATAAGGAATTTCTAACAGCAGTGTAACTGAGCACCTTACTAGCAAGTCTTGTTTTCTTACACACTTCACTTTCCATTTTTGCTTAGCAGTTTTCCTTAACTAAGCAAAATTTTAAAATTATCCTGCATTTTTCTATTTCTGTTCTAAATATATTTTTAAAATACTATCAAACTATATAGTTCCTCAGAGGAATTCTAGGTTAGAATCAGAACTCACCGTCATTGTAAATGAAAAGAGAAAAGGGAAGTTGTGGGGCTTTATTTTTGTTTGGTTTTGTTTCCTAAGCTTGAGGTAGACCAACTGTTGGAAATATGTTTTGGTTTTCCTTCTTGGTGGTTTTTTTTGTAGGATGATTTCTTAGAAGTTAATATAGATTTTTACAATGTGATAATTGAAGTGTGTTGTATATGCATCAATAAAATGTCTCTGCCATATTTTCTAGTTAAAAAATGCTGTCAGTTAGTTGAGAAAGGTACAAGTTAGTTGATTCCAGTGCAAATGCTATTTACACTTATGAAGTTTTTTTGTATTGGAGGAAAACTAAATGAATTAGCAATCAGCAAGCACCAAAACCAACCAAGTACTCTGGTTAATGTAATCTCCATATGTTCGGAGATGGGCAGCATGTAGATGTGCATGTACACACATATGTTTGTATGTATGTGGGCACAGGTAAGCAGAAACATGTGCATACATCAACAATCAAAGGATTTATTGTGTAGCATTGCAGATGGGTCTGTTCAAGGTCCTATATGAGTTGATGCTTCAATGATCTCAATGATGGAATAGAGAGTGTGCTTATTGAAATTTGCTTTTGACACCAAGGTGAAAGTGACCATGAATGTTCTGAAAATAGAGTTGAATTAGTAATAAAATCGGTAAATTGGAAAGTTTAAGAAAGGAAGAATGGGGTGCAATTCAATAGGAACTGATGGCGAGTGCTGCATTTAGCAAAAATAATCAGTAGCCTAAAGAACAACAGATTAGATAGCAGTTCTTCCTGAAAGGATTTGGGGTTTATCCTGCATCACAAACTGACTTTGGGTCACAGGCTGGCCATGCCACTAATGTCATGCTGTTTCAAAAAAGGCAAATACTTGTTTGTGGTGGCCTGACCCTGGCTGGATGCTAGGTGCCTACCAAAGTTGCTCTATCACTTCCCTCCTCAACTGGATAGGAGAGAGAGAATATAATGAAAGGCTCATGAATTTTGTAACAATTCTCAATAGCATAAAAGGCTGTTGCAAAGAGAGATGAAGCAAGCAATGTGTGGATTGGAGATGCTGTGGTCTTGCACCCTGCAATTTCTTGTCCTATCCACCAGAAATAAGAAAGATTAATTAGGAAATTGATTTGAGTAATAAATACACTGCAGCATGGGGATAACATTCCTGGGTAAGGTATGGAAACTGTTGTCAAGGGTAAGAAATATAGTTGATCCTGTCTTGAGACAGCAGAGTGAGTTAACTTGCAGATATATAGGACTAGAATAGACCTCAGAGCTCTCAGTACCTGGAGAGCAAATAGACTGTAAATTATGAAGAAAACTTGTGTAAGCAAATTTTGTGGAAGTTCTGAAATCCAGCTGACCATCTCCTAGCAAAGCCTTCTTAAACCTTTTTTGTAAACCTCTTCCCTTTTTTTTGTAAGACTCCTCTTATAACTCAGTAATTTCTTCTTTGTGTTATTTGAACAATTTTACTTCTGCTCATCCACTAATCTTTTCTCATCAATTCTGCAGCTTTCTGAAACTCTTGAGAGATCATCCAAAGTAGCTCTGTTCTCCTGTTACAGTGCTGTTTCTTGCTGCTATTCCCCATCCTTGGCTTGTAAAAACATCAAACTAGGATCCTACCTCCTTCTGAGTTGACAGTCCTTGTATTTTATGTTGGTGTCTCATTACTGTCTAGATGGAAGACAAGGCAACAGTTAAGGACAAAGAACCTGAAACTACAAAGTAGGCAATGCAATGCTTGGCACTGCATTCTTTCATGTCTGACCACTCTTGCACTGTAGAAATCATAATGCATGGCTGTCGTGGTTTAGGAATGGTACTCCCCAATTTAGTTCTCACACCAAGACTCCAAACCACACTGTCGCTCACTCATTCCCCCCTTCCCCTTTCCCTTCCTACTCCGGCGGGATGGAGTTTAGAATTGGAGGCACAAAAGGTGAAAAATCATGGGTTGAGGTAACAATTTGCTGGAAACAGCAATGAGATAAGAAAACGAACAGTAACAGAAATAATATTAATAACAAAAGTATACAAAAGAGAGTGTGATTCACATGCAAAAATGCTCACCGCGGATGCTGACACAATGAACAATGGCGGACAATGCCACTATGTTTTTTGACCAGAAGCCACATCCTTCTTCTCGGAATCCAGAGTGTTCCTTCCCCCCCACCCCCCTCCAGCAATGACTTGAGGTGGTATAGAATAACCTCCATGTCCTGGCCAAAACTAGGACAATGGCATATACTCAATCCAGTGTAATAGAGAGGGTTTTTCCCTCTGTGGACCATCTGTTACAGAAAAAGATTCTGAAACAATCATGGCTTCTCCATGTCTACATTTCTGTATCAAAAAAAATCATAGAATCATAGAATGGTTTTGGTTGGAAGGTCCCTTAAAGATCGTCTAGTCCAACCCCTGCCCTGCTATGGGAAGGAACACCTTCCGCTATACCAGGTTGCTCAAAGCCCCATCCAGCTTGGTATCATCGGCAAACTTGCTGAGAGTGCACTTAATCCCACTGTCCATGTCACTGACAAAGATGTTAAACAGTGCTGGTCCCAATACTGACCCCTGAGGAATGCCACTTAAAGAGCTACTGTTTCTTCATCCTTGAGGGCAGTTTCCCAGGGGGCCCCATACACTAATTCCTTAGACAACTGAAAGTTCGCTCTCCCAAAATTCAGGGTTCTGACTCTACTCTTCACCTGGCCCATATCCCTCAAGATTGCGAATTCCACTAGTACATGATTGTAGCAGCCTGGGTATCTTGACATCTCTAGGAGGTTGTAGAATGGTGGGGGTCGATCTCTTCTCCAGAGTAAGAAGTGATAGGATGAGAGGAAATAGCCTCACGTTACACCAGGGGAGGTTTAGATTGGATATTAGGAAAAATTTCTTCACTGAAATGGTGATCAAGCATTGGAACAAGCTGCCCAGGGAAGTGGTGGAATCACCATCCCTGCAAGTGTTCAAAAAATGTGTAGATGTGGCACTTGGAGACATGGTTTAATGGTGAAGATGGCAGTATTAGGTTAACAGTTGGACTCAATGACCATAGAGGATTTTTCCAACCTCAATGATTATATGATTCTATAATTCTAATAAAATAATCACTGATGGTGAGCAACAGGCTCAGTAATGCATCTCCTCTGGTCAGGCTGTTCATCATCTGGATTAAGAAATGTGCTGGTTTGGCTGTAAACCAGCAGGGGAAATTAACCCCACACCAAATACCTCGAGAGATGTTAGGTCAAAATTACAATTTTAATAAAAAAGGTTAAAATAAATGCAGTAATACAGAAACATGGGCTTAAACAAACCGACAGTCACGGTACAACCTGACACCCTGCTGACCAGGGTGGTAGCTGGGCAGGCACTGGTCCTGCAGGAAGGCCTGGTAGTCCAGTCCCGGTAGTGGAGTGGAGTAGCTGAGTCCAGTTCTGAGGAGTGGAGTGGAGTAGCTAGCTGAATCCAATTCCGAGGAGTGGAGTCCCGTCGAGTCGAGGTATCTTCTCCCATCCAAAACCCTTGTTTTATGCTGTGCTTCTTGGCTGGCACCTCCCCCAGGGGCGGGGACTTTCACAATGGAAGAGGATCTGCCCGATGTTCTATTGGTTGCTTTGGTAATGAGCTTGGATGAGCCCTAGGGTCCTCCGAGATGCTCCCGAGGGTTCTCAGAGATGATCCGGGATCCTCCGATGGAGTTCAGGTTAATTAGTCAGGCTGGGTGGTGCTAATGGGCCATTAGCTGAGATCAGATAATCAGCTGGGTGGTGCTAATGGGCCATTACCTGAGATCATATAACCAGGGTGAGTGGTGCTTGCTGTCAGCTGGAGTGCTTATCTCAGTTGAGATAAGGAGTCCCAGGTGTGTAATTATGAAATTTATCCAGTTTTTGTGGGTGGTAATAGAATATATAACTAACCCAGGACAAGAAATTATTCTTAATGCTCTCCAAGTCTCCTGGACCACTTACAGTCTGCTGTGCTGCTTTTTCAGCAGATGTCAGGGTGATTGAAGTTCCTGAGTAGGATCAGAGCCTGTGAGTGTGATGCTTCCTGTAGTTGAAGTAGGAACACTTCATCAGCAGGATCCTCTTGTCGGGCAGTCTGTAGTGAACACCAACCATGAAGTTTCTTTTGTTGGCTTTTCACCCATAAGCTGTTTACCTGTTTGTCATTGTTCTTTAAAGAGCTCTGAGTAGTCAATCCATTCTTTTACATAGAGGGCAACATCCCCCCCCGCCCCTCCATCCTTGTCTGTCTCTTCTGAACAGTTTATAGCCATTGATTGCAGCGCTCCAATCATGCTATTTGTCCCACCAGGTTTCAGTGATAGCAATTAGATCATAGCTTTTTAGTTGCACAGTGGCTTCCAGCTCTTTCTGCTTGTTACTCAAGCTTTGTGTATTGGGATAAAGGCACTTCATCTGGGCTATTGAGCATGTCACCTTTTTAGTGGAACATGCACTAATTCTTTTGAGGCATTTCACAGGTGTTTCTTCTCTGTTCCTCAAAACGCCACCCCATTCCCCCACTAAATCTAGTTTAAAGCTCTCCTTATAAGTCTCACCAGATTGTTTATTTGGATCAGGAGAGCATTTTGCAAGGTCTTCCTCTTCCTGAGAGGTAAAAATTCTTTTCTGTTTCCAAGGAATTTAAAATTTTGAGGTGAGACCAGTCACGTTGTCTGACTCAATTCTTTCTGGGGTGCCATGTTGTCATAAGACTTACTTTTCAGGGCCTGCTGTTCTGGGTGGCAGCACAGGGCACAGGATATGCCTCCAGCCATCTGGTGGTTGCTTCCACCATTGTAAGCACATGGCACTTGCCTTGGCATGTTTGTGGGAGTATGATATAGTCAATCTGCCAGGTCTCCCCATATTTATATTTCAGCCATTGTCCTCCATACCAAAGAGGCTTTAACTGCTTGGATTGCTTAACTGCAGCACATTTCACATTCATGGATAACCTGTGCAATAGTGTCTGTGGTTATGTCCACATCTTGATCATGAGCCCATCTATATGTTGCATTTCTTCCTTGATGGCTTGAGGTGTCATGGGTCCATCAGGCCAGAAAAAATTCACCCTTATGTTGCCAATCCATATTTACCTAAGCCAGTAGAGACTTAGCAGCCTGATCCACCTGCTGGTTGTTCTGATGTTCTTCGATGGCCCGACTCTTGGGTACATGAGCATCTACGTGATGTACCTTCACAACCAGGTTCTCCACCTGGGCAGCAATATCTTCCTACAGTGTGGCAGCCCAGATGGATTTACCCCTATGCTGCCAGTTTTTCTGCCTCCATTGCTGAAACCACCCCCACAAGGCATTTGCCTCCATCCATGAGTCAGTATAGAGGTAAAGTATTGGACATTTTTCTCATTCAGCAACATCTAAAGCCAGCTGGATGGCTTTCACCTCTGCAAACTGACTTGGTTCACCTTCTCCTTCAGTAGTTTCTGCAACTTGTAGAGGACTCCATACAGTTGGTTTCCATCTCTGATGCTTTCCCACAATATGGCAGGATCCATCAGTAAACAAGGCATATTGTTTCTCACTTTCTAGAAAGTTATTATATAGCAGCATGCATGACCTCGTCCTCTGCTGACATTCTGAAATCTTCCAACCTTATTCTACTTGAATGTTCTAAAGTTTGCAAGTAAAAGTTATTGAACCTCCTCGGTTGTTTCTCCTGTGCACTGCCCAGGGTAAATCCCACTACCTTCCCCTAAACCCATCAAGCGGGCTGAGACATTACATAATTGGCGTCATGAGTGCTGGACAAAGGAGAACTGATTTTCAGTTGGAGCAAAAATCTCCGGCAGATCATGGCAACCCAGGATATGCCTTATCTTGACTGCTCCCCACTGCTAGCCTTGCTAAAAGATTATAAAGCCTGTCTGGCCCTGAGTGGACAGAACTGGGCTGAGGAACACTGGCAATCTCCAGTGGTTGTGTCCAAGAGAATAAGAGACTTGGCAAAGTGTTATGGGTTCAACAAGTGAATTTTTTTTGCCCCATCTAGAAGGGAGGGGTTGGCCGGGAATTAATGGGCAATACTTAAGAACAAACGGGATTGCCTGTGCTGGGAGTGTTGGCGAGGGGGTTGTTTCCCCAGAGGCTGGAGCTTATCATCGCGAGAGGTGAGTGGACTTTTCGAGACTTTGGCGAGAGGGGGCGGAGGCCGGGCTCACTCTCTTCTCCGCTCGGCATTCGGTGAGGATGGTCATGTCTGCAGTGAGTGCCGGTTTTGCTCCGGGAACACTGCTACACTGTGACATCTCCACTGGCTCACTCCAGAGCACTGATACAAGGTGACGTCTCTGCGGGAGTCCCGCCACCGCACAGGGTGCAGCGTTACACTGTAACCGATCACCGCCCGGAGCTGCTCTCCTCTGCCGTCTCTGCTGCCAGCCTGGGTTTCTGCTGCATGTGGGTCGGCGCAGGGGTCTACTCGTCTCTGCTGTTCCTGCCTTCCTCTGGCCCCTCGGTGGGTGATATCAAGTTCCATCGCTCCCCAGTCAATCCCGCCTGCCTGCACTGCTTGCCTGCTCTGCCAAGGTTGGTGCTGAGATGGGCTGCTGCCCCGGGAATTCACACCGGGAGTGATCTCCCCTCTCCCTCTCGCCCAAGCCCCCATTGCCACGTGGAGTGGTTGCTGTGCTTGCACCACAGCGCCCCCTGCAGCCGTGGGGGAGTCACCGCAGCCTCTCTGCTTCAACAGAGAATCGCCCAACAACAGACAAAGGACTGTTACTGGGTTTGTCTGTTCTCTTATTGTTGCTGTTTATCTGTCTTGTTATATATATAGATATATAATCCTAGTAAAGAACTGTTATTCTTTTTCCCACATCTTTGCCTGAGAGCCCTGTAATTTCAAGGGTACAGTAATTCGAAGGAGGGAGGGCAGTCATCCTCTCTCCCAGGAAGGTTTCCTGCCTTCCTTGGTGGACACCTGTCTTTCAAACCAGGACACAAAGGAAAAGAAAAAGAAACATGGAAAGGGAAAAGCTATAGTGTGTGCAGTTTTGAGAGCTACCTTGATCACTGCTCAAAGGCATAAGTGTGTTGTTAAGCAAACCAAAAAGGAGGTGAATGAATCTTTGTCTGAGTTGGTTAAGACCTCACAGGCTAGCCTGCAGCAGGCCAAAGAGACGCTAAATGGTGAATAGAAATTAACAGGGAATTGGTGCAACATTTTGTATGAGGCTTTTGTGAGGGAAAGAGAATTACAATTGGAGCTTGCTCACTTGCGGGAGGAGTATCTGGATAGTGAGGTGCAGTTTTCCAAGCCTCGCTAAGAAGGCAGACCTCCTTGACCATGACATCACCAGCCTTTATCCTTGAGAGGAGCTTGATACAGCCAAAATAGACCTGCAACCTCACCCTAGACTCTGGCCATTTATAAAAACTGAGGTCGTTTATGAGGGGGAGGACGAGGAAGTGGAACCCACTGTAACAACTAAACAAATGCCCTATGTGCAACTGAGCCGGCTAAGCTGCAAGAAAAATATAGCAAGCATGCAAAGGAAACTGAAACTTAGTATGTGGGAAGGGTTTCCCTTGATACAGAAATATCTAAGATATTCCGGACCCCACGGACAAAGATTCTCCAAACTTGTTAAAGTTAGGAAAAATATGTTTAATGACAGCGCTGGGGCAGCTACGTACTCAGACGTAGTGCCGATTTCTAAAACAATACACAATCCATTTATCTACAACAGTCTTGAATATTCAAAATACAAATACATAGTCATAACATAAACACCTCCCATCTCCCGCTTCCTATGATAATGAGTTTAATGTCATTAAGCATGCGTACTTCACTCCTTAAATGAGTCTGGGGTCTATTTTGAATTTGAGAAATGGGCTATTGATGAAGTCAGACCATAGTCTTCGTCCCTGACCTTTCTACTTTTGCACTTTTACAATTGATTTGACCCTGGGATCACCATGTTCTACCCTCCCCGTTACTCATGAGCAGATTCCTCAAATAGAGTAATTAATACATGTCTCTTTTCCTTCTGATCTCTCTAATTCAGTTTCTCTATTTCTCATGTGGGTGCAGCTGAACAAACTTCTAGTGACGCACAATCAGTCAGAGGCCTTCTTCTAGTTTCTTTCTCAGCTAATTATTAACTTCTTAATTAACTCCACCTGAGTCTATCTACTGCTTGGCTAAAATTATCTCCTTTTAACTTAAAACTAAGTTCTTACTAAACTCTTACTAGATTTGTGTTTCACCCTGACACGGAAAGACAGGATAAAACTTTTGGAGAAAGAAGCACAGGGACACTGGGATCTAGGAGTTTTCCTAACAATGCATGACGGCAGGGAACTCTAGTCTCTTACCCAAAGGGCAGCCTGTTGGGCAGGAGGTTTAGACCCCTTAGAGAGGGGAGAACCCATCTCTATCCCCATTCCAACATTGGGTAAACTCCCTGAGAGTGTGCAAAAGGCAACTTGCCTCCAATTAAGACACGACAAGCATCATGTACCCCATCAGCCCTCTCCCATGTTGTTGCTTGCTAACCTGGATAGAATGAACACCCTAATTAAAGGACTACCTGACTCACTGAAGCTTTATGTAACCCAATTGCAAGATTGGCTTAGAGCTGCTCATGTGGGAGGACCACAAGCTGGACCCAGTCTTACGTGGGGGGAAATAGCAGAGGAGTTGTTAACTTATGGCTTATGGGTAGGATTTGTTGCAAGTGAAGTGAAGAATCAGACTGCTGTCCAAAGGGCAGAGCTGAGGGAAAAGCCTTCTTGGTTCAGAGATCAGAACCAGGGAGGTGAACCCTCAAGGAAACACCTAGGGAGGGAGGGATTGGAGAACAGTATCCCTCGGGAATTGATGGATAAACAACCGCTCCTGAATTTACAAATACTGGTTAAAATGTGGAAACAAAGGAATAGGATTCCCCAGAAGGGAGACCATCTTTCTTCAACACCTAACAAGTCGGTGGCCTCTATGGCCCCATTAGCAGAGCCAGATGTAGCTGTTTCTGAGATGTCAGGAAACTCCCAGCACCATCCCCAATAGGTGAGCCAGGGGATGCCCAATGGAAATGTCTTAGAAGGCTCACTGAAAATGAAGATGGAGATATGTTGGTAACTTTCCCCCTCAGTCCCTTGTGACCCCCAGTCATCTTTTTAGTAGACACAGGGGCCCAGATATCTGCCCTGAAGGAGGAAACTGCCAAATGAAGCAGGATAGTCCCTGATAAAAACCAGATATGTATTACTGATATGTTCAGGTACTCTAAGCTGCAGCAGACAGCTCGAGTAAAATGTTGATTGCCCAGTGATAATAACCCCACCAAGACCATGATGATAGGGGGTTCTTTCCCTTTGAATACTATCAGATTGGACCTCCTGAAGGGAAAAGTCTGGGTGGATTCTAAGCGAAAGGAGTGGAAATTTGGTTCCCCTGTGCTCTCAGTAAGGCTTTTACAAACTGCTCCTGCATTACCACCATCTAAGGTAGTGAATGTAAAGCCTTATTTTCTGCCACTAGAGGCCATAGATGGAGTTGCTGAAGTCATTCAAGACTTAAAGGAAAGAGGAATTGTTGTTCAAAGCCACTCCCCCTATAATTCACTGGTGTGGCCTGTTTGTAAACCAAACGAGAGGAGGTGCCTGACTGTGGACTATCATCGCTTAAATGTGAATACTGGTCCCTTGACTGCTGCAGTACCTAATATAGCTGAGCTGATTTCCACCATTCGGGAACAAGCTCACCTTGTTTTAGCCATGACTGATGTAAAGGATGTGTTTTTTATGATTCCCCTTAGAGAGGGAGATCAGGAATGTTTTGCTTTCACATGGGAAGGAGTACAATAGACCTTTATTCATCTCACACAGGCATACTGGCACTCACCCACTATAGCTCATCACACTCTAGCTCTTGAGCTGGAGCAATTACCCCGGGTAGGGATACCAAGGTGTATCAATACATTGATGATGTATTGATAGGGGATGCTGATATCACTGAGGTGGGACAGACTCAGGCAAAAATAATTGACCATCTGGAAAAAATAGGCCTGCAGATTCCCCTGGAAAAGGTGCAACTCCCTTCTTCAGAGGTGAAGCTTTTAGGTATATGATGGAGCTAAGGAGCTGTATACATTCCCCCTGACACACTAGCTATTCTGGAAGAAGTAAAAATTCCTGGGAGCAAAAAGGAGCTGCAGTATGCTGGGAACTGGACACCAGTCCATGAGGAGGCCCTAAAACTGTTGGTTTTTGAGGTAGGAATATATCAAGCTCTTGGGCCCATTCATCCACAGGACCCTTTGCAGACTGCATGGGGTTTTGCCATCCAAGGACTGTCGATTCATGTGTGGCAGTGTAGACCAGAGTGTCTCCCACTCGCCTGATCCAATTTCACTCATACATCTTTAAGGATGCTGAAAAGCGGTATCCTGTATGGGAAAAGGATTTGTTTGTGGTGAACTTGGCCTTACAGGAAGCAGATAAAATTGTGAAACAGTAGACAATAATACTGCGAGACAGTTATCTCAGGTACATGCACACACACTCCCCCATCAGGGTGGCACAAAGGGACACTGTCAGGAAGTGGTATGTGCAGATAAAGCATTTGAGTGAATAAAAAAAACCCACAGCTGAAATGCAAAGAGTAAATTTATTTCATTACCTTGTTGGCTGCAGGATCCTGAAATAATGCCAGGCTGCAGAGACACACAAAACAAGGACGCAGGTACCATCAGGCTTAGTCCAATCCCAGGCGGGGCAGTGGGCCTGCACATGTGTAGATTACCATCATGCTGTGATTTTCCTCTGTGCTTTTTATGATCTCTGCTTTGATGTCTCTCCCAAGAGAGGGAGCTCAAGCACATCTGGGCCTCCAAGTCGCTGTAAACACCTATGTTATCTCTATACAGAAATTCTTCTTCTCAAGCCAAACAGAGTAGGCATAATATATGAGGTTTCCCAAAATGTTATTTTTCAGGCCTTGGCATTCCCAGCTGCAAGGTCACTTGATAAAATCTACCATCCTCACCATTCTTCCAATTTTAACCCTTTCCTCCCAACAGCATTATTGCCACATTCATAGAGTGGAGGAAGAACCACCTAAAGCTCTCTCTGTACAAGAGCTGACTTAGATTGAGCTGTAAGAGGCTACTTCCCTTTCTCCCTGATTCAAAGAAAAACACTTAACAGCATAGACTGTTAAGAAAGCATTCCTTTAATCGATATCGAGAATGTGCTGGGGGTGTCCCTTCCATAAGCATATTGGATCAAGTACTGTTCCCTCGGGTTTATATACATTGTAATATTCAAAAACTCCCCAAACCTTGCCCAAAGTCTGTCCTCTTGGTTACATAATAGGTATGTAATTTCTTGGATTTTTGGTCCTCCATGTTTTCGTGGAACAAGATGGTCACTTGTCCATTGTTCGGAACTGCATTCCTCCCTTTTGGGGTATCAGGGTGTTTTATTTGATTCCAGAGTCTTCCTCATTATGTCCTCTGTTTGAACTTCCAGATTTGCACACGTGGTTCCTCTTTTGCAGACTTGTGCAGTTCTTATGATGCCAAATCAAGTTTTAACCTTTTTTTTCTCTTATATATTCTCTTTAATTTTAACACATATAGCTGTAGTTTGCACTTTATGTTCCTAGTACTGTTCCCTGCCCTGATAGGCAAGAAGACAAAACACATTTCAAGGCCCTATCCTATTTAGGTTCTCTGGTCTTGAGACTAGCTCTTCAAGACATATTTTTATAAACAAAGTTAGCTCATTTGGGAAAAAGGGGATTTAGAAGAGGTTAGAATGAGGGAGAAATTACCTCACAAATTACAATTCTATTTGGTAATTCTTGTCAGATATGCTAATTTGCAAAATCTATAAAAATGGGATACACATCACATGCCTGGGCTTTTTTCGGCATTTCCACCTGACGAATCATGCCCCTAAGGATCCTTATAAAGGTAAACTTTTTATCACCCTAACTGTGTCTGACTGATTGATTTTTTAGGGTCTGACCGGGGAGAAAAAGGCATCAGTTTTTTTCTAGCGACTCCACAAAGGGACAAGGAGGGACTTCTCATAAAGCTTTGGGAACCACCCTGCCCCGCCACTTTTCTGGCATTTTAAGATGGGGGTTTTGTGGCAGTCTGAGAAACTGCGAAGTTCCAAAGGACCCGGCACGGAAGGAAGGTATGATAAAAAGGCGGTATTTTATTGCTAGCATTTGTGGGTTTTGTATCTAGAGATCTCTGGGAGGTTTGGTGGAGCAGGAGTGTCCGGGGGCCCTGCAGCAGGGTGGAAACAATTTCCCACATGGAGCCAGTGTGGGGGAGGGGGACGCCCTTCTCACACTGCTTGAAGGCAGCAGCTGAGCAGTGTAGCCTGTGGCCTAGAGGAACAGGGTGCTAGGAGTCGAACTCCAAAAGGTTGCCGGTGCGAATCCCAGCAAAGAGAATGTTTTTGTGTGTATTTTCTTTTGCTTTCTTTGTGGTCTATTTCTTGCACTGTCTTTGCTTGTAAGACATATAGCACATAGCTTAGTTTGCTTCGGGAGTGGGAAATTTTGGGTTTGAATCCTCAGTCGGACTGTCTGACTGGAAACTCTTTTCTCAGCGGTATTTCTCTGTTTATATAAATAAACTGGGCTGCGTATATTCCAATGGACGCATGGAAATACCAAGTGACTATCCACTGAATTTAATTCTAAAACATTGGCGCTCCTTAACAGGTAGAAGGATGTCTCTAATCACAGGAGAATTGATTCAGCTTTGTACCAAGGTGTGGCCAGTGCAAAAGTTAGAGGGAGGAGGGGTGTGGTCTTGCTTTGGTAGTCTAGAAAGGGAGCTAATTACAGAATTATTGTCAGAACTTTGGTCTCAGAGGAGGTGGGCAAAACTAAGATGTGCCAAACTATTTACAATATTTTTAAACAGATCAAAGGCATATGAACCTGAGAAAAACTGTTTTGAAATGGTTTTACGAGGGAAGAGAAGGGATAAGAGGGAGGAGCCTCTTGTTAGACCGGTCTATGTGGATAAGTCAGGCATGGAAGATGTAGATATGGTGGTGCCCGCTCTGCGTGAGGGAGGCATTCCCCTCTTGCTGCCTCCACCACCCATCCCCACTGGTGTGAGTGGGGGGGGAACCGCCGCCACACCGGACCATCCCGGGGGCGGTGATGGGGGCAGGCGTGCCACCGCTCCCGCCCGCCCCAGAGCTGGGGACAGGAGTGGGGCCCGGCCGCAGCCGTGGTTGCAGCCCTGCCACTTGGGTGAAGTGAGAGCTAGGAAAGAACCCCCCAATCGGCACCCAGCTGATCTAACACCCAGTACCAGCAGAACAGCTGCAATTAAAACTGAGTCTAGTGGTTCAGACAGATAGTTCCTCAGAAGATGAAACTGGGGACAAAGCTGTGGCAGCCATGGCAACCAGGAGGAATTAGGGGAAAGGCAGCCCGAGAGGCCATAGGGGCAAACAGCCCAGGAGCAAAGCTTACCAGATCTAGAAAGGGGGAATCAGAAAGGGAAGAGCCTTCCATACAAGCTCCTCTGAGACAAGCTATCAGGAATCAAGGTGTGATTTACATAAAAACACCATTTTCTATTACAGAACTGCAGCAGTGGAAAGCCTCAGTTGGACAGTATAGAGACAATCCAGAGAAGGTAGCTAACCTTGTAGATAGGGCTATTAAGACACAAAACCCAGACTGGGGTCATATGAATGTAATGCTAGACACATTATTAGATGAAACAGAGAGAGGGATGGTTAATAGGGCTGCTATATAGAGACTAATTGCAGCTGGAAATCTTCAAGGGCCAGTCAATGATATTTTCCCTTTAAATGACCCAGGGTGGATCCCTAATGTAGTAGAAGAAATGGCAAAGTTAAAACGTTATCAGAATTGAATAGTACTTGGCCTGAAACGTGCCATTCCTAAAACAGTGAATTGATCCAAATTATATGAAGTCAGACAAGACAGAAATTAAACCCCTACAGATTTCTTGAATAGGCTAAAAGAAGCTGCATGAAAGTACACAAATCTGGATCTCAAGGCACTCACAGAGTGAACTCACCTAGCTTATTTGTTTATAGGACAATCTGCAGATGACATAAGGAAAAAGCTACAAAACATGGATGAGATGCATGACATAGATAAGTTGTTGAATACAGCCTGGAAGGTATATCAAAGTAGGGATTCAGTGGCCGGGGATAGACACCAGGAGAATAGAAGGGGTGATCAGGGAAAGTCATCTAAGGTGCCAAAAAGTAGTACTCCACCTCTAGACAAAGATCAATGTGCTATTTGCAAGAAAAAGGGACACTGGAAAAATGAGTGGCCAATGCTGAAAAAGAAACCCCCACACCCAGCTCCCCAACTAGCGGTGAGCCAGGAATGACAGGGACCGAAGGGATTAGCCCCCCAGCGGACCCTTTGGTTTTAGCTAAGCTGGGGAAAGATGATGTTGAATTTTTGGTGGACACCAGAGCAACGTATTCTGTGTTAAATACTTTAGAAGGGAAACTGAGTCAAGATACTGTAGACGTGATTGGTGCCACGGGGTAAGTGAAATGCAGCATTTCTTCCAGCCTTTAAAATTCAAATTGGGAAAGAACTGGGTAACTCACCAATTTCTTTATATGCCTAACTCACCCAAGCCATTGCTGGGGAGAGACTTACTGGAAAAATTGGAAGAGGAAATTAAATTTAAAAGGGGAGGTGGAGTACAAATTATAATTCTTGAGACTAAATTTGTCGAAGTAGCTGCCCTTTTCATACAGGATAAGTGTGGTGGAGTTCCCACAGAAGTTGAAAATGCTGTCAATCCAATAGTGTGGGCCAATGATGTTCCAGGAAGATCCAAATGAGCAGAGCCTGTGATCACTGCACTCACAGATACACCAGTAAGGCAAAACCAATACCTTTTAAAGTTACCAAGTCGTAAGGGATCGGCACCTATAATTGAAAAGTTCCTTACATTTGGGTTATTAGTGGAAGGTGAACCTACGTACAGTACACCCATCCTTCCGGTAAAGAAAGCCAATGGTAAGAGTTATCAATTAGTGCAAGATTTAAGGGCAATTAACAAATTAACAGAGGATATATACCCAGTTGTAGAAAACCCCTACACTCTTTTGACCACACTGACAGATGAATTAGGGTGGTTCACTGTCTTAGACCTTAAGGATGCCTTTTTCTGCATTCCTGTCCATAAAAACAGTCAGGAGATTTTTGTTTTTGAATGGGAAAATCTTGAGACAAGGAGGAAAACACAGCTCACTTGGACAGTCCTACCCCAGGGTTTTAAGAATAGTCCAACAATATTTGGCAACCAGCTAGCAAAGGAACTGGAAGATTGGAGAAGACAAGAATCTGGAGGGGTTATTCTTCAATATGTTGATGATATCTTGATTGCAGCTAAAACACGAGAAAACTGCATCCAACTCACTATAAGCTTGTTAAACTTTTTGGGACTAAGTGGGTACCAGATGTCAAAAGAAAAGGCACAGGTTGTCAAAAAAGCAGTAGTTTATTTGGGGCTTGAGATCTTCCATGGACATCGACAACTCAGCAGAGAAAGGAAGGAAGCCATCTGTCGCCTTCCAGAGCCCCACACCGTGAGAGAGATGCAAGCTTTCCTGGGAATGGTAGGTTGGTGTCGCTTATGGATACCAAATTATGGACTCCTGGTAAAACCTCTGCATGGAACCTGAAAAGCAGCCAAAAAAGGGAATTATCGTATGGACAGAGGGCACAAGGGCTGCATTTAAACACCTGAAACGTTCTCTGATGTAGGTCCCAGCACTGAGACTGCCAGACTTAACTAAAACTTTTGGACTCTTTACACATGAGCGACTGAACGTTGCTCTATGGGTAGTGGCGCAGCACCTCGGAAACCAGCAAAGGGCTGTGGCCTACTTCTTGAAAGAGCTAGACAGTGTCAGCCAAGGGTGGCCTGGGTGTTTGAAAGCTGTGGCGGCTACTGTCATCTTGATCCAAGAGGCCTGGAAATTTACCCTTGGGCAACACATTGTAGTGTATGTACCCCATGCAGTACTAACTGTACTTGAACAAAAGGGAGGCAATTGGCTGTCCCCTAGCAGGATGCTTAAATACCAGGCTGTGTTGTTAGAACAGGATGATGTTTCCCTGAAAACAACTTGTGTCATTAACCCTGCTATGTTTCTGTCCTCCACATCAGTTGACGATGTGCCTGAGCATGATTGTTTACAGACAACAGAAGAGGCCTATTCCAGCAGACCAGACCTGAAGGACATCCCTCTAGAAAACCCAGACTGGGAGCTATACACCAATAGAAGCAGCCTCATGAGAGATGGCAAGCGAATGACAGTTTATGCAGTGACAACCACAGACAAGGCGATCGAGAAAAAGGCCCTATCATCAGACATGTCATCGCAGAAAGATGAACTAATTGCACTGACGAGGGCCCTGGAACTGAGCAAAGGAAAGAAGGTAAACATATGGACTGGCTCTACATATGCATTTAGTGTTGTCCATGCCCATGGAGCCATCTGGAAGGAAAGAGGACTGCTGACTGCTCAAGGTAGTGAGRTCAAACATGCTGAACAGATCCTTGCACTCCTGCAGAGCATCTGGAAACCTGCAGAGGTAGCTAAAATGCATTGTAGCGGTCACTGAAACGGAAAAACCACTCCTGAATTGGGAAATCCCGTTGCTGATGAAACAGCAAAARGGGCTGCAGGAAAAGGCATTCTYRCAGTGGTACCATRAAAAGAAATTGATCTGTCAKGSTTTACCCCAAAGTATGATCAGAGAGACCACAAGTTAATTAAGTTCCTTAAAGCTGAAATCAAAGAAAGTGGGTGGGCTGTCACAGCAGTAGGGCAGCTTGTAGTCCCACCCCTGATCCTTCGGGAAAGAGCTCAGTGAGAACATGAAAGCACTCATTGGGGAACAGAAAACCTTTTGAAACATCTAAGAAAGGTAGTAGTAGGAAGGGGAATGACTGATATTGTACAGTCTATAACAAGCAAGTGTGAAATTTGTTGTAGAAACATCCCTGACACAAGCAAAAGGGTTGTATTAGGAGTAACAAAGGCAGGGGATCTTCCTGGAGATTATTGGCAAATAGATTTTGCTGAGATGCCATTTAAAGAGGGATACAGTTATGTATTAGTATTGGTTGACACCTTCAGTGGATGGCCTGAGGCTTACCCCTATCGTACCAACACAGCAAAGGAGGTGGTGCAAGTTTTGCTCCATCATATAATTCCAAGGTTTGGGGTTCCTTTGGGGATGTCATCAGATAAGGGACCACATTTTGTTGCAACAGTGGTCAGGGAAGTTAGCAGGATTCCGGGAATTACTTGGGACCTGCATACACCTTACAGGCCCCAAGCAAGTGGCAAAGTCGAATGTATGAATGGGACCCTTAAAACCCAGATTAGTAAGATCTGTCAAGAAACATCCATGACATGGGTTCAGGCCTTGCCTATAGCCTTACTGAGGATCTGCATAAAACCTAGGTGGAGAGAACATAAGTCCCTATGAAATATATGGCAGGCCTTATCAAATTCCACATATTCCAGGAGAAATTCATATGAGGAGGAACCTTGATTTGCAGAGGTATTTAATGGCTTTAAGTTCCACTTTGCAGAAGCTCCAGAGATTCATCATGTTATCCAGACCAATAGGACTGGACACACCTGCTCATCCGTTCCAGCCTGGAGATTGGGTCTACGTTAAGTGGTGGGACAGTGACCCCTTACAAGCCAAGTGGAAAGGACCATTCCAAGTTTTGCTGACCACCTTTACCGTGGTCAAGGTTGCTGGCAAGGGACCGTGGATCCACTACTCCAGAGTTAAGAAGGCTTCTGCTCCTGAAACCCTTGGGAAAACAGAGACTGATACAAACAAAAATGATGTGTTTTAAATTGTTCATTTCCTGTGTGTTATCCGCAAAATTGGTAACCATGATTCAGAGTTGGCCCCACGATTTGCATGAGATCTTAGTCCAAAATGTATCCAAAGATCTTAAGAAGAACAACTGACCTATAGATGGGAGTAGTAACTGGCCACCAATTGGCTTATGTGGACCAGAATGGAAGAATTAGGAAGGATTTGGCCGAAACTTGGGAACAAACTCCAATCTTGCATCAGGTAGTTTTCAAAAATAATACCTTGAACTTTGATTATATCTTTGACACCCTTACTTCATGGTTACCAGATTGGGCTTGGATAAAAGAAGCGTTCATAGTAGTTGCAATTATAATTATTTTTTGCATGATAGCTGGCTGTGTAAGTCAGTACTGTTGTTAGATATATAGAGACTAGACAAGGTAGAGTCTTGTTAATCTCTATTAAAGGGGGGAAATAATGCCAAATTGAGTTTTTACCTTTTTTTTCTCTTATGTATTCTCTTTAATTTTAACACATATAGCTGTAGTCACAGAATCACAGAATCACAGAATGAACTAGGTTGGAAAAGACCTCTGAGATCATCAAGTCCAACCTATGACCTACCATCTCCTCATCAACTAAACCATGGCACAGAGTGCCACATCCAGTCTTTTTTTAAACACGTCCAGGGACAGTGAGTCCACCAGCTCCCTGGGCAGACGATTCCAGTGCCCAATCACTCTTTCAGTGAAGAATTTTTTCCTAGTGTCTAACCTAAACTTCCCCTGGCACAGCTTAAGGCTGTGTCCTCTCGTTCTGTCAGTGGTTGCCTGGCAGAAGAGACTGTAAGAGACAGTCCGAAAATCCCTCATCTGCCTCACGATCATCGACAAGGACAGAGACTGAAAACCCTAAAAACCCCAAAAGGAGGGGAGGACCTTTGCACAGGAGTCCTGGCCTGGCCGAGGTGGGATGTTTGCCAAGTGTTGCCTGTGGGTGCGCCCGCTGAGGACTGGTATGCATTCCTGAGGACTGGCCAGTTGCCCCCCTTCCCCCTGTGGGTGCGCCCGCTGAGGACTGGTATGCATTCCTGAGGAAATTAGTACAGGTCGCTGTGACCTGTCCTGTACATCTGCTATAGATTTCCTCACCTCCTGACCAGTTGCCTCCCTTCCCCCCCCCATTTTCGAAAAAGACTATAAAGGGACTTTCTGAATTTACCACGATGAGATCTCCCTACGAACGCCAGCGAGTCTATTGGCAGGATCACGAGGACTTCGTCTCATCTGTTGGTAGCTATTCCCCCCTCCCTCTACTTTGTTTCTTTATATGTCTCTCTCTCTCTCTCCTCTATCGCATAATCGTGTTGTTGGCACTCAATAAAAGTGCACTGTTTGATTAAAATGGAAATCCCCTTTGTGTCTTTTGCATTCTGAGATCGGTTAACAAACCATCATGACCCCCGCTTGTATTAGCGGATCGTGACATTTTAATGGCGTAGTCGGCAGGATTCTGACAGACAGAAGGGGTTGCAAGGCTGTGTGTAGTCTGTAATAGGGGAAGGAAGTTTCGCTCCAGCCGCACCTAGCCCGACACCCCGAAAGGGTGAGCGGTGTCTAGAAAGCCAGGGGGGTGACTCGAATTTCCCGCAAACTGCACATGCCTAAGTGAAAAGCACTCCTCTGTCTTCAGATTTTCACAAAAGGATCTCTTAGTGCAAAAGGGGGAACTGTTTCTTGGTGTTTGTGTGTATGAATTTGGTCTGCTTGGTGTAGCGAAGAGACAACCATAAGTAACTTAAGGAGTACCTCCCAAGCAGATTTTGGTCTCTTCACCCACTCAGGGAAGCAAAGGGAGACACAGCCGAGTTTTGTGTGTTGTAGTGTGTGATTGTTTTACCTCCCTGTAGTGGTTTTCATCCCTTCATAAAATGACTGAAAACCCCAGTGCAAAAGATAAAACTGCGTTTTATGCTCTACTAGCAAAACACAATGCCAGACCCTCTCCGGGAGGGGAAGAATGGGCACAAAATAACTGGTTTAATTTGGAGAGTGTAAGTGATAGAGTATGTGCTTTACAACATGAGACAAAATTCAAATTTGGCTGAAGCAAGTCCATAATCTGCTCTGTTTTAGGAGCATGCCTTACAGCAGCTATAGATAACTGCTTCAAGCAGTGTAATGAAGAGAAAGTAATAATAGATTCCCTTCAAAACCTAGTGGAAATTTTGCAGAAACAATTAGATGAGGAAAGGAATGAGAATCATTTCTTGCGGGCTGCCTTGAGAGAGGAATATCTTGAAAATTCAAAGAATGCTGACTCACCAAAAGAGACAGGAAAAAGAAACCCCTCGCATTAACCAAATATACCCCCAGAAAGAACTAGTGTTAGTGAAAAATTGTGGGGACAACTGCTGTCCTCGTATGAGACCCCTGATTAAAACGGAATACAGTTACCTCAATAACTGAAGGAGCTGTAAAAAATCTGGCAATACAAGAAACTGAAGGCTTGGGTAGCAGCCAAGACAAACCTGCCTCAGTCATTAAAGTAGCCCCTCCTTTTTCCCTTGAACAGTCAGCAAATTCTTGGTTTACAGATGCTTCTGCCAAGCGAGAAGGAAAGGTGTGGAAATACAAGGCTGTAGCCCTCCACACTTCCTCCAGTGAACGAATTATTACAGAGGGGGAAGGCAGCGCCCAAGTTGGCGAGCTGATAGCTGTTTGGAGTGTTTTCCAACGTGAGACACAGAATACTTCTCTTGTTTGTATCTACACCAATTCCTATGCTGTGTTTAAGGGATGTACTGAATGGCTTCTCTTTTGGCAACAAAATGATTGGGAAGTTAACAGAATCCCAGTGTGGCAAAAGGAAAAGTGGCAAGAAATTTTAAATATTGCAAGTCAAGGGAAATTTGCCGTGGGGTGGGTAGCCTCTCACCAAATAGACGGGAATCCAGCAGGAGAGTGGAACAATAAAGCTGATGTGTTAGCGAGACTAAGCCCTGTGAAAAAGGATCAAATTACAGAGGACTGGGAGCACTTATTAGAATGGTTGCATGTAAAAAGGCAACACACAGGTATAAAAGATCTGTACAAAGAAGCTCTTGCTCGCGGTTGGCCTGTTACCAGAGAAATGTGTAAAACATGCATATCAGCCTGTGAACCATGTCACAGACAGCTAGAAAGACACCCTTTAGAARATGACCCTCTGCATTTAAGAAAGAGTAAAGGCTTATGGGACGCGTGGCAGGTAGATTATATTGGCCCCTTTAAACAGTCAGGAGGTAAACACTTTGTGCTGGTAGGAGTAGAGATTATATCTGGGTTAGTCCAGGCCGATGCCTTTAAAAGAGCTACAGGAGAAAATACTGTTAAAGCACTGCAGAGTTGGTTTGGAACTTTCCCAAAACCA
>JACAXG010000341.1:25608-55775 GCA_018881555.1 Amblyornis subalaris | reverse complement strand
CCAAAACCACAGGAAATTCAATCTGATAATGGGTCTCACTTCACTGCCAGAGTTGTACAGGATTGGGCAAAAGGCGAAGGGATTAAATGGACTTTTCACACCCCTTATTATCCTCAAGCTAACGGGATTGTAGAAAGGACCAATGGTCTCTTGAAACGACTTCTGAAACCACAAGAGGCAAATTGGGATGTTCAGCTATGGGAAGCTATGAAAGGTGTGAATGATAGATGGGGGGTAAACGGTTGCCCCAAAATCACAGCCTTTTGCCCAACAGCTCCAAGCATAATCCCCTCGCTACAGGGACCTAATGATTCTAAGAATCCAGCACACTACCCTGGACAACCTGTTTTGGTGGACCTCCCTACTGTAGGGGAAGTACCACTAGTGCTAAAAACTCCTCTGAATAAATATGCATGGGTAGCCTCTGATGCCCTAGGGAGAGAGCATCGGATAAATACACGTTGGATAATTCCATCATTTTAATTTCCTGCCTCTTGGTGGCAGACTCTGTTGTGTTTACTTTTCACAGAAGAACTCCGAGGGACATGAAGACCACATAAACCATGATAAAACTAGTGATACTTTTTTGCATCCTACCACAGCACCATGGCCAAAAACCAGCTGAGTGGCCGTGGTCTGAAGCTACCATCAGGTACACTAGTGCTCTAGGACCCTATCCCAGAGATCGTCGCCCAAACCTAGCGACTGTACTACTGCACGACTCTGAGGTATACCGTCCAAGCAAATGGGGATGGGACCGGAAGGATTGGGACAGAATCCTAAATGGAACAATTGGTGAGAAAATTAAGGTGGGATGCAGAAAAGTGGAAGGATCTCTTTACGAGAAAGCTTCTTTCATTGCAATCACTGGAAATTTTTTAGAACCAGATGGGAAAAGCGATTTGCACCCCAACATTACAGCCAAACTCTGCCCTACAATAGAGTGGACTTGTGACAAACAAACCTCCTTTGTACTGTGTTGTCGTCAGAAGAATGTTGGTAACTACACCTTAGACCCCAGTACCAACAACGTTGAAATTACGAAGTTTTGTAAAAACAAATCAACTGACTGCTGGTATAACTTTACTTTAACCAAACCAACCTATGTGACATGCCATTGGCAAAATAACCCGGCAGATCAGTCAGACCTGAAGGATTTAACTTATAAATTCATTTTAAACGCCATAGCAAAGCCCATATTGAGTGTAGTAGTCACATACCATGGTATAAGTACTCCCCTTGTGTTGAATGACAAGAATAATGTTTTCCCTCCCTTTATGGTAACAAGAGGTGATAATGTTACAATACAATGTAAATTAATTGTTGGATCTTTTACCGAATCCATACACAGTTATAGCACTGGACCTCACGGCCGTGTTTTATTTTGTGAAATTCAAAATCAGGATTGTTGGCTGAACTTGACGGCTGTGCAGTTTTCACATAAAGTCATGTGTGGTAAAAGCAATACAAAATACTAGGGGGAACTCGAAATTGATGTTGTAACACCTACCACCCAACCACCGGTTATGCTAAGCCCAAAAATTTTTGAAATTGGACCATACGTAATCAGGAAAACAGGCCAACAACAAATATTGTTTAATCCGGCATGGTCTCTCAAACAAGTCAAATTACTGATGCAAAACAATGTCTCAGAAATTCAGCCAGCTTGTTCACCTTTTCTACAAACTTTTTTTGAAGGGCGGACAACCTGGTTACGAAAGCAGAAGTCTTTTAAGAAACAAATGCAAAGAGACATAACTGGTGTTGTGGGAACAGGATTGGGAATTTTGAATAGCACTGATTCAGAAGTACTAATGAATAAATTGGCTGCCACAACTAGAGACCTGACCAAATTGCAAAAACCACTGCAATCATCATTATTAGCCTTGGGAACCCACCAGTGGTTGTTATCAAAGATATTACCAAATTGGGAAAAGGTAAATGTGAATGACCACAAATTGATAATTGACGCACTCGGTGCTACACAAAACAATATCTCTTTGGCTTTCAGCTGCATCCAGGCTCAATTGTGGATGCAGTCAGTTGCTGCCTCAATTATAAGAGAAGGCGAAGAAGGCACTTTTCCTACTGAAATTCGGAAAATAATCTGGGACAGTGCCACTGATTTTGAAAGAGAATTCCAATCCTGGTGAAACTTAGTGAATTTTACCTATAACCCTATCACAAACACAGCCACAGCCTTTGTGCTAACTATACGTAAAATAAGATGTGATAAGAAATTAAATGCGTCTTTTCTTATTCCTTTTTTTTTTTCTTTCCTTCTTCCCTTTTCCTTTTCTCCTTTTCTCTCTTCTGTCTCTGTTTTCCGGGATATGCTACCAACATTGACGAGCCCTGAAGACTTCACAACAACACTACGGAATCGTGCTGAGCGCTCTTGACGACAATCGTGAGTCACGGGGTGGTGTAAGAGACGGTCCGAAAATCCCTCATCTGCCTCACGATCATCGACAAGGACAGAGACTGAAAACCCTAAAAACCCCAAAAGGAGGGGAGGACCTTTGCACAGGASTCCTGGCCTGGCCGAGGTGGGATGTTTGCCAAGTGTTGCCTGTGGGTGCGCCCGCTGAGGACTGGTATGCATTCCTGAGGACTGGCCAGTTGCCCCCCTTCCCCCTGTGGGTGCGCCCGCTGAGGACTGGTATGCATTCCTGAGGAAATTAGTACAGGTCGCTGTGACCTGTCCTGTACATCTGCTATAGATTTCCTCACCTCCTGACCAGTTGCCTCCCTTCCCCCCCCCATTTTCGAAAAAGACTATAAAGGGACTTTCTGAATTTACCACGATGAGATCTCCCTACGAACGCCAGCGAGTCTATTGGCAGGATCACGAGGACTTCGTCTCATCTGTTGGTAGCTATTCCCCCCTCCCTCTACTTTGTTTCTTTATATGTCTCTCTCTCTCTCTCCTCTATCGCATAATCGTGTTGTTGGCACTCAATAAAAGTGCACTGTTTGATTAAAATGGAAATCCCCTTTGTGTCTTTTGCATTCTGAGATCGGTTAACAAACCATCACGACCCCCGCTTGTATTAGCGGATCATGACAGAGACCGACCCCCACCTGGCTACAACCACCTTTCAGGTAGTTGTAGAGAGTGATAAGGTCTCCCCTAAGCCTTCTTTTTTCCAGTCTAAACAACCCCAGTTCCCTCAGCCGTTCTTCATAGGGCTTGTGTTCCAGGCCCTTCGCCAGCCTTGTTGCCCTCCTCTGGACACTTTTGAGTGTCTCAACACTATTTTTAAAATGAGGGGCCCGGAACTGGACACAGTACTCAAGGTGCGGCCTCACAAGTGCCGAGTACAGCAGAAGAATCACTTTCCTGGTCCTGCTGGCCACACTATTCCTGATACAGGCCAGGATGCTATTGGCCTTCTTGGCCACCTAGGCACACTGCTGGCTCATGTTCAGTCAGCTGTCAACCAGTACCCCTAAGTCCCTTTCTGCCTGGCCCCTGTCCAGCCACTCTGTTCCCAGCCTATAGCGCTGCAGGGGGTTGTTGCGGCCAAAGTGCAGGACTCGGCACTTGGACTTGTTAAACTTCATGTTGTTGGACTTGGCCCATCTATCCAGCCTGTCCAGGTCCCTTTGCAGAGCCCTCCTACCCTCCGGCAGATCGACACATGCTCCCAGCTTGGTGTCATCTGCAAATTTGCTGATGGTGGATTCAATCCCCTCATCCAGATCATCAATGAAGATATTAAACAGGACTGGCCCCAGCACTGATCCCTGGGGGACACCACTAGTGACTGGCAGCCAACTCGATGCAGCACCGTTCACCATCACTCCTTGGGCCCGGCCATCCAGCCAGTTCTTAACCCAGCGAAGGGCGCACCTGTCCAAGCCATGGGCTGCCAGCTTTTCCAGGAGGATGCTGTGGGAGATGGTGTCAAAGGCTTTGCTGAAGTCCAGGTAGAAAACATCCACAGCCTTCCCCGTATCCACCAGGTGGGTCACCTGGTCATAAAAGGAGATCAGGTTGGTCAAGCATGACCTGCCCCCCCCTAAACCTATGCTGACTGGGTCTGATCCCCCAGCCATCCTGTAGGTGCCGTGTGATGGCACTCAAGATGATCTGTTCCATAACCTTGCTGGGCGCTGATGTCAGGCTGACAGGCCTGTAGTTTCCCAGATCCTCCTTCCAACCCTTCTTGTGAATGGGCGTCACATTACCCAGATTCCATTCATCTGGGACCCCCTCGATGAGCCAGGACTGATGGTAAATGATGGAGAGCAGCTTCGCAAGCTCATCTGCCAGCTCTCTCATCACCCTAGGATGGATCCCATCTGGTCCCATAGGTTTATGAATATCCAAGCGGCTCAGCAGTTCCCTAACTGCCTCCTCCTGGATAACAGGGGGACCATTCTGCTTCCTGACACTATCTGCCAACCCAGGAGGACAGTTGTCCTGAGGACAACCTGTCTTTCTGTTGAAAATTGAGGCAAAGGTGTTAAGTACCTCTGCCTTTTCCTCATCTTTAGTAACTAAATTCCCTCTCGCATCTAATAGAGAATGGAGGTTGTCCATGCCCTTCCTTTTGCTATTAATGTATTTATAAAAATATTTTTTATTGTCTTTCACAGAAGTGGCCAGATTGAGTTCCAACTGGGCTTTTGCCTCTCTAATTTTTTTTCTACATGACCTAGCAACTCCCTTAAGCATTTCCTGAGATACCTGGCCCTCCTTCCAAAGGTGATACACCCTCTTTTTTTTTTTTTAGTTCCTTCAAAAGTTCCTTGCCCATCCAGGCCAGTCATTTCCTTCGTTGGCTTATCTTTCAGTGCATAGGAACAGTCTGTTCCTGTGCCTTCAAGATTTCTGTTTTGAAGCACACCCACCCTTCCTGGACTATGTTTTTAAGGCCTGCTTCCCAAGGTACTCTCCGAATAAGTCTCTTGAATAGGCCAAAGTCTGCCCTCTGGAAATCCAGTGTGGAAGTTTTATTGATGCCCCTCCTTGTTTCACCAAATATTGAAAACCCTATAATTTCATGATCACTGTGCCCCAGACAGCCTCCGACCACTACATCTTCCAGCAGCCCTTCTCTGTTTTCAACAGCAGGTCTAGCATAGCCCCTCCCCTGGTAGGCTCGCTGACCAGCTGTGAAAAGAAGTTGTCCTCCATACACTCTAAGAACCTCCTAGACTGCTGCTTCTCTGCTGTGTTGAGTTCCCAGCAGTTTGCACTTTATATTCCTAGTACTGTTCCCTGCCCTGATAGGCAGGAGGACAAAACACATTTCAAGGCCCTATCCTATTTAGGTTTTCTGGTCTCGAGACTAGCTCTTCAAGACATATTTTTATAAACAAAGTTAGCTCATTTGGGAAAAAGGGGATTTAGAAGAGGTTAGAACGAGGGAGAAATTACCTCACAAATTACAATTCTATTTGGTAATTCTTGTCAGATATGCTAATTTGCAAAATCTATAAAAATGGGATACACATCACATGCCTGGGCTTTTTTCGGCATTTCCACCTGACGAATTATGCCCCTAAGGATCCTTATAAAGGTAAACTTTTTATCACCCTAACTGTGTCTGGCTGATTGATTTTTTAGGGTCCGACCGGGGAGAGAAAGGCATCACTTATCGGGTAACAGGAGACCCACGTAATTAGCCTCAGCAAGGCAAAACTTAAGACTCTTTCATCTGGACAGGTTTCTACTTATTTAGTGCTTTGAAGGTCTTAGGTCATTGTGATCAAGCCACAGCTGGTGAGGTTTGCTCATCTTCTCAGTCCCTTGTTATCAATGTTCCAATATGAGCTCATCGCAATTAAAACAAAGCTATGAATGTTGATTATATGGAAAGTAAGTAAAGCTAAATTATAAAATTAAGTTACAATGTTTTAGGCAAACAAGTAAAAACAAACTACCAAACTAGGCAAAAATACAAGATTCTTTGTTTAACTGCTTTCACCCCATTACACCTGCACCTCCTTATACCTCTGATTGACAGACTGTCTAGTTTCCAGATGACTCCTCTAAGAGGGAAGGGAGGTGTTGGGGATTTGCCTGGTGATATTCCAGACAACCACGAAAAGTTATTCTTAAGAGGAAATTAGCTTTGAGGAGTTGAAGAGAACAAAAAAAAAACGGCAGAACAGGCACACATCTTGAAATAGTGGAAAGATTTTATTACTAGCAAAATAGAACTAATGTGGAAAAAGAAATAATAAAAATTAAGGCAAATCTCCAAATACCCCCTCTCTTTCCAATACATCCCAACCTTTCTCACCGATCACACAAAGGGACGTAAAACATGGGATTTTGGTCACTATGATTAAGAGTTCTTATTGCCATTTATGGGAAAAGAGTCCTTTCTGCTGTGCCGAGGAGATTCATCCCACGGAAGATAGCTCCCTGCGGAATATCTTCAACGTGGTTTCAAACCTTCACGAAACACCACAGCCCGCCCAGATTCTGCAGTGGTGAGTCACTCTCTCCCACAAGACACTCACGGTCTGTGGGTCACAAAAAAGCTCCAGTGGGGTTAAGATAAGGTCAAGGATTAACCTGGAGGCAGACTCCAGATCCCCATGCTATGTTCTTCAGAGGATATAAGACGACAGAAACAGGCTACAAGCTTGAAAAATGATTAAATAATTTTATTCACTAACTCTACTAAGAATAGAAAGAATAAAAAAATAATAAAAATATTAAGGCATAATGTACAAATATCATTCTCCTCCCAATACATCCCAGTCTTTCTCGCTGATCATGCAAAGGACATAAACATGAGATTCTGATCTTTTGATTAAGAGTTCTTATTGCCACTTTATGGGATAAAGAGAGTTCTTTCTGTAGTGTAGTGGGATCCATCCCATGGAAGATAGCTCCCCACAGTGTGTCTTCAGCGTGGTCTCAAACCTTCAGGAAAACACCACAGCCCACCCAGGTTTTGTAGTGGTGTATCCTCTCTCCCACAATACTCTCGGCAGTTTGTGGGTCACAAGAAAAGTCTAATGGGTTTAAACATCTAAGAATGTCATCCCAGCCTAAAGGCACCCAGTAGTACAGTCTCCTGCTTTACTCATAATCTCCAAAGGCTGCAAACTTCATCTGCTCAGGCATAAAATGTTCTTATCTTAGGCTGATGAATTTTAAATTCCCCCATGTCTCATATTTTGTGAGTTACAGAGAAAATTAGGTTGGCTCTATTACAGATCAGTCCACAGCTTACAGAAAGAAACAAAATGGCTTCTCCTCTGGCATATCCTGCTTCTCTTCCATCTCCTTCCTTGGCATATGCTGGAAGCCATATTTAGCTTCTTCACGTGACCTGCCTCCCTTTCTCTCTGGCTTGCAAAAGAGGTTAATATTTGTAGAAAATGCCTACAGAAGTATTTATGGGATTCACATCAGGATAATACAGCCTGCTTTTCTCTCCCTCTTGGTCATGCTGCGTCTGGTTAATATCGGTGAAGGGAGTGCTGCCTCTTCCCCCTTTCCCCCCCCCACGCCGTTCATCCCGGCGGCTCACGGCAGATTTATGGTCGTAATTAGCTGATGATGGCTCACAGCAGATTTATTGCCATTAATTGCTCTTTGATCTCACCACTTCTACCTCCGAAGGGGGGGGGGGAAGCAGTTTCTCTCTCTCCTTAAGCAGTCTCCGGGCTGCAGCTGAGCTGAGTTGGTTAGGTCTCCACTGTGGGTCAGATGGAATGGGTTAGATGGAACAGGACCCGTGGGGGTTAGGCCGGGGCGCCTCTTGCCAGGCCCTCTCGGGCCCGGGGGGGGCCCCTGCCGCCCATAGGTGCGGCAGGAGCAAGTGAGCAAGTGAGCAAGTGAAGTTACTTCCTGGGTGGCTTTTTTATAACATATTACCACAGAGTCGTATTCTGAAATCAAGTGGCTTATACAACTGTCCATCACCTGTTTTAACCAATCAGATTTGTTTCACACCGGGTCAAACCATGACACTCCACCCCTTGACTCTGGGGGAAGATGTTTAAAAAACCATAAACATTTAACATACAATATTCACTCACAGCAAACCAGAACTAAAAGAACAAAATTACATCTCCACCCCTAGGATTTTTCACCAGAACTACAAAGCAAACTGTTATGTACTTAATAAATGTTTTTGCCTTCTTTTTTCTCCTCAGCTTCTCACTTCAAATTAATAATTTCGGTTCAATTTCCTGGCCAACGTACCAAATATGTTTGTCACTGTCTGGACAAACTTAGGAGGAAGACTCAAAGAGCCTCCTCTGCAAAAGATAGGGTTCAAAACTCCCTTCCCCTCCCCTTAAGAATTTCTCGGAGGAAAGTGAAAAAAACCTGTTTATTTAACAAAATCCAGCTGCTGGGGGGGGTGTGCACGCAGGCACCAGGAAGAAAGGAAAGGAAAATTTAAAAAATGAATAATGTTAGATAATAAACCTCTTGTGAGGAGGATAACCTGGTTGAATCAAAGTCCTGAGTCCTTGGCAGGTGTGGTCTTCTGCTCTGTCTCTAGCTAGCTGCTTGAGTACGGAGTAGGCCCTGTCCAGGCCCGAGGAGTGTAGGCCCCGGAGAGATGGTATGTAGAACAGAGCCCAGTTGTCTGTTGTACAGTTCCAAAGGAAGAAGAAAAAGAAAATACAATCCCAGAAAAAAAACTGTCTTCTTCCCTTGCCTCAGGCAGAGGAGGGAAAAAGCCAAAAGCAAGTTTTAACTCCGTCCAAATGTCCCTCAGCTGAGTAAAAACCGGGTGAAAGCTCACAAGAAGAAAAAAGGTAAAAGTGTCCCCTCTGCATCCAACTGCAGAAAAGCGGCTGGCCAGAGTTCTCAGAAGCACAACATAGCGAGCTGATAAGTAAAAGAATGCAAATATCCTTCGAAGAAAACCAAAACATAGCTCCTGGCTTCTCGAGCCAGCTTAAAGACACAGAGTTAATATTTTTTATTAAGCAGGCGATTGGGATATATAGCATCATGAAGTCACTCCAGGACAGCTTTTAAGGACGAGTCATTCCAGCCTAAAAGTAAAGTCTCTCCCTCTCCTTCACAATCTCCGAAAACTATAACATCATCTGCTCATAGCATAGAGTGTTATTATTCTCAGGCTGTGTGAATTTCAACATCCCCCCAATGCTTCTTAATGAATTATAGAGAAAAAGAGTTTGGTTCTATTACAGTCTCACCAACGGCTTACAGAAAAGATCAGCTCCGGTGGTAAGATGGTGTCTCCTCTGTCGTTTCCTCCTTCTCCTCACTTGAGTTGCCGGTCTCCATGTTTCTTCCCCTCACGTGACTTGCTTCCCTTTCTCTCTGACTTGGAAGAGAAGTTAATATTTGCAGAAATACCTGCAGGAGAAATCTATGATCCACAGCGGGGTAATACTCATCTGCTCTCCCTCTCATCAGCCATACGTTGTAGCTGCACTGTGCCGAGGAGAAGGGGAGGGGCCGCCTCTGCCGCAGCCGCACCGCGCTGCCGCCCATGCCGCTGTGCTGGCTCGGCCCCGCTGCGATGAAATGGAATGGGGCCGGGGCTGGATGGAATGGGCCGGCTCCCGCCAGGGCTAGATGGAACAGAGCCGGCTCCCGCCAGGCTGGCTCAGCCCCGCCGTGGGCCAGATGGAATGGGCCGGCCCCCGCCAGGCCCCAGGCCGTCCCCGCCACGGGAGAGGCAGGGGAAAAAGAGAGACAATGCGCTTTCTGGGTACTTCTTAAACATGTCCCCAGCAGAGGTGTTTCTAAGCTATATCAGTGGTTTAACTAATTGTCCATCAGCTGTTTTAACCAATCAGTTCTCCACACTGGGTTAAACCACCACAGGAGGGCTTGGAAATACAGAGCAGTAGCCTTGCATGATGACACCAGGAATCAGATTACAACAGAGGGGGAGGGCAGTGCTCAAGTGAGAGAGTTAACAGCAGTCTGGAGTGTAATTGTGAGGAATTTGGATGATAAGGAACTGGTATTTGTTTATACAGACTCCTATGAAGTTTTTAAGGGGTTGTCTTAGTTTAAGACAATTATACAGGGGCAGAGACTCCAAAATTAGTTCCCTCTCCTTTAATTTTAATGACTCCCCTTTCAACAATAAGGAAAGATGAATGCAAGAAGATATAAGTGAAAAAAATAACAGTTTACTAAAAAGAAAAACAGCAATAATCAAGATGACAGCAATAACCACTAGATACAAAGGTGCTGAGTCATGTGGACCCCTGGGATCAAAGAAAACAAGATGGTGGAGAAGCCCCTCCTCCCAAGATGGTGGCCACCATAGCAGCTTACATGGACCAGAAGACAAAGACAATATGGCAGAGAAGCCCCCTTCACCAGATCATGTGGCAGAGAGGGAGAACAAAGGAAAAACAACGCTGCAACCGAGTCTCTATGGTTCCAGAACTCCCTCCTCCCCCAAACAACAACCATCGGGGAACAGGGACAAAACAAAACCTGGAAAAGCTATTTTTGTCCAAAAGGCTCTGATGCAGCTGAAAACGCTGAAAGAAACTTCTCGGCAAGTTTCAGGTCTGACCCTTCCTTGGTGCAACCTTCCCCCTGGAACAAGAAAACTGGGAATGTATGAGCTTATGAAGCAGTTTTGGTGGCAGATGGGAGGTGCTGGCCTTGTCTGGGGCAGCTCTGGCCCTGTGGTATCAGTTTCTCTGATTCCTTTTGGACCAGCTGGACCCAGTTGCTGTCAGTGCTGCAGTTCCAAGCTGCTGCTACACTGAGGGGGGGAAGAAACAGTCCCCCTGAGCATCGAAAAGATGCAGCTGCCTCGAAAGAAGGTCCGAAGAAACGTCCTCCCTGGCTCCAAAAAAAGTGGTTGCCACGGCAACAGCAGCCAAAAAGGTATTGCGAAATTCTCCAAAGCCCGGAGAGAACAAAAACGCTTCTGCCTTATACTGCCTCAGCTTCTCGGGTTGTGAGTTGGAGACCTGCCTCAGGCAACACCCTCGATAGCCCAGAGAGAATAAAAGAGCCCTTGCCACATGTGTTCCCTCTTTTAAAAGGGACCCAGCACTCTAGTTCTGCTTCTGGCCTCCGGGTCTTAAAGGGACCCAGCACTCTAGTTCTGCTTCTGGCCTCCGGGTCTTAAAGGGACAGTAATAATCTTGGGCAGGTTGGCGTAGAGAAGATGTGGAATACACAAGTTACCTAGGACAGGGGTGTACTGAGAGGGTCCCTTTTTGGGAACAAAACCAATGGGAGGTAAATAGGGTGCTGGTATGGCAAAAAGAGAAGTGGGAAAAAATTCTGAAAATAGCAAGATCCAAAACAGTATCAGTTGGATGGGTAGCAGCCCACCAGAGGGTGGATCATCCAGCTCGCCTCTTAAATAACCAAGTAGACTTCCTCACTCAGTTGGCTGTCTTAGCCAAAGAAAAGGAAGTAGAACAAGAGAAATGGGGATATCTATTGGAATGGCTGCCTGTGAAAGGTGGCCACTCCAGGAGTCCAACTCTTAAGTGAATGGCCCATACAGGGATCAAATCTGTGACCTTGGCATTATTAGCACCGTGCTCTAACCAACTGACCTAATCTCAGTTATCTGTGCCTGCAGCCAATGCCGCACCAGACTGGAGAAACATCCCTTGAAAGATTCCCCTCTCTATCTAAAGACAGGAAAAGGGTTGTGGGAAACTTGGCAGGGCAGGTCAACTACATTTGTCCTTTTAACAAATTGGAAGGAAAACAATATGTGTTGGTAGGGGCTTGTTGAGGCCTACAGCTAGTCTGAAGGCCTCAACAGGGGCTGAAATAGTATCAGATTTGGTGCAGGCTGAAGCAGTAGCAAAAGCCATGGGGGAAAGTACTGTGAAAGGGTTAAGATTATGGTTCAATTTCCTGCCTAAACCAAAATCAATACAATCAGATAATGGCAGTCACTTCACAGCAGGAATAGTCCAAGAATGGGCAAAAAACTGAAGGAATACTGTGGGTGTTCCACAGCCGCTACTATCTACAAGCCGATGGGATAGAAGAAAGGACAGATGGTCTCCTAAATAGGTTTTTGAGACCTCAATACCCAAATTGGCCTGACCGACTTTGGGATGCTATGACCAAAGTCAATTACTGGTGGGGAGTAAATAGATGTCCACGACTTACAGCATTTTGCCCTAAGGCACCTACTATCCTTTCCGGAAACAAGGGGACTGACAATGCCCAGAATCCCTTACATTTCCCAGGTCAGCCAGTATTGGTAAACCTGCCAACTATTGGGGAAGTCCCACTGGTCTTAAAGAGCCCCCTGAATATGTATGCATAGATAGCCAGACATGCCCATGACAGAGAACATAAAATTAATACCAGATGGATAGTTCCTTCTTTTTAAAACCGGTTCCAAAGTGGATCGAGTTTTCTTTTCTCTCTTCTCTTACAGATATTCCATGAGAAGATGATGTGGCAACAGGACTGAAGAGTTATACTGTTCTTAGCTGCATGGATTGTATGCATTTTGTCTCAGTAGTTTTGAGGTTTGTTGCAAGCATTAATTTGGGTTGTTTGTGTCTCCTCTCTGTATGCCACAGTGGGTGGAAAAGATTACTCCCCGGATTTAGCTTGGGAGCTCATACAGGATTTCATATGAATATGGAATCAGACAGACCAAGGTATTTGTATACCACTTCCTACCTCCTCAGAGCAAAGTCTAAAATTCTTTGTGGTGCCTGTTAATATAACCCTTAATCTGAACAAGATCCAGAGAGTGAAACAGCCATATGTTTTCCTTCCTACCATTTGGGGATTTCGTGATAAGACATTTTTGGAATGGAAAGCCCAACACTTGGTAGTGGAGGCATATGGTAGAGATATTGAACGCCCTGAAATAAATATGTCCTTAGGGATAAACGACACTTATTTTACATATTATGATCAAACAGTTGAGGACTTTTGGGGCCAGAGAGTCTGCAGTGCCTTTCACCCAGAAATGGACTTCACCTTGCCTGCTGAGGAGGTTGGAATGGCTCAAGTTTTTGTTAGAGGGAATAGGACCTCCATATCATGTAATTTTCGAGTTCCAGCTGCAGGATGCTATAACATTCCTTGTGAGGATTTTCCTTTTAACTATACCTTTAACCCTCTGAGGCAATCAGACTATTATGAAGCAGAGTTTTCACTGAATGACACTCTCCCACGGTGTATAACACTCCCAAATGGTACAGGAGCTGGGTCAAAGGATCTTAACAACTTTATGTGGCTATGGTCTAGAGAAACCCCACAACTGAGGCCTCTAAAGCACACTGACATTCCCCCTTACTCCTGGCATTTGGATCTATTGCATTGCAATAAGATAATTGACTGTAATACAGGTCCTGGGGATCCCCCTGAAACCTGGTTGGTGGAAGGGATAAGAGTGTTAATCTGGGACATGTATTTGTTGGGATTATCCTTCTGTTTTCCAGAATCGAGATTCTCAGTGTAATAGTACAGTCAATAGGGAACCATCTTGGAGAATACATAATGGTATAGTGTCAAGGGTTAATCTGGAGGCAAACTCCAGATCCCCATGCTATATACTTCAGAGGAGAGGAGACAGCAAAAACAGGCTGCAAACTTGAAAAATGATTAAATTATTTATTTCACTAACACTACTAAGAATAGAAAGAATAAAAAATAATAAAAATATTAAGGCATAATGTACAAATATCATTCTCCTCCCAATACATCCCAATCCTTCCCACTGATCGCGTAAAGGACATAAACATGAGATTCTGATCTTTTGATTAAGAGTTTGTCCTGGGTTAGTTATATTCTATTACCACCCACAAAAGCTGGATAAATTTCATAATTACACACCTGGGACTCTTTATCTCAACTGAGATAAGCACTCCAACCGACAGGAAGCACTACCCATCCTGGTTATCTGATCTCAGGTAATGGCCCATTAGCACCACCCAGCTGATTATCTGAGCTCANCCACCCAGCTGATTATCTGAGCTCAGGTAATGGCCCATTAGCACCACCCAGCTGATTATCTGAGCTCAGGTAATGGCCCATTAGCACCACCCAGCCTGACTAATTAGCCTGAACCCTTCCAGAACATTTTGAAGGACCCTAGGACTCCTCCAAGCTCATTACCGAAACAATCAATAGAACACCCGGAAGATCCTCTTCCATTGTGAAAGTCCCCGCCCCTGGGGGAGGTGCCAGCCAAGAAGCACAGCATAAAACAAGGGTTTTTGGATGGGAGAAGATACCCTCGATTCGACGGGACTCCGCTCTTGGGACTCTCGACTCGACTCGACTCGACTAGACTCCACTCCTCGGAATTGGACTTAGCTACTCCACTCCACTACCGGGACTGGATTACCAGGCCTTCCTGCAGGACCAGTGCCTAACTGGACTGCACAGCTACCACCCAGGTCAACAGGGTATCAGGTTGTACCGTGACTGTCGGTTTGTTTAAGCCCATGTTTCTGTATTACTGCATTTATTTTAACCTTTTTTATTAAAATTGTAATTTTGACCTAAAATCTCTCGAGGTATTCGGTGTGGGGTTAGCTTCCCCTGCTGGTTTACAGCCAAACCAGCACAGAGTTCTTATTGCCTCTTTATGGGATAAAGAGAGTTCTTTCTGTAGTGTAGTGGGATCCATCCCATGGAAGATAGCCCCCCAAGAAGTATCTTCAGCGTGGTTCCAAACCATCCAGAAATACCACAGCTCGCCCTGGTTTTTGCAGTGGTGTATCCTCTCTCCCACAATACTCTCGGCAGTTTGTGGGTCACAAGAAAAGTCTGTTGGGGTTAAACATTTTAAGAGTAAGTAATTCCAGCCTAAAGGCACCCAGTAGTACAGGCTCCTGCTTTACTCATAATCTCCAAAGGCTGCAAATTTCATCTGCTCACAACATAACATAAAAATGTTCTTATTTTAGGCTGTTGAATTTCAAACTCTCCCACGTCTTGTTATTGTGATTACAGAGAAACTTAGTTTGGCATTATTCCAGATCACAAAGCACAGCTCACAGAAAGAGGTGAATCCTTTTAAAGATGGCTTCTCTGGCACTTCCTGCCACTCCTTGTCTTCTCTTCCGTTGGGCTGCTGGTCTCCATATTTAGCTCCTCCACGTGACTGCTTTCCTTTCTCTCTAGCTTAGAGAAGAGGTTAATATTTGCAGAAAATGCCTACAAAAGTATTTATAACAGTTTACATGCTCCCATAAGATAATGCAGCTGTATGAGGCTTGCTTTCCTGGGCCCAAGGCTCCTTCCCCCTGTATGCTTCTCTGCACTGGCAGCCATCCAAATTTTAATAAGTCTTTTGGCTGCTACTCAAATCTCTGCCTTATCTACAAAAGCAAGGTCACACTTCAATCTCACCCATACACCTCCGAAAAAGGGTGCTTTTTTCCTCCGGCAAATCTCGGGTCTCTCTGAGTAGCTTGGCTCAGCTTAGCTGCTTCTGTTTGGCCTTGGTCCAGATGGTGATAGATCAGCTCCTCTCGGGTCCGAAACGGCACAGGACCGGTGGAGGATGAGGCCGGCTGCCCCTGCCGGCCCCCTGGGCCGTGGGCCCCTGGCCCGAGGGTGGGGGGAAGCCTCTCCTGCTCCTGGGTACAGCTGAGAGCCAGGGAGCAAGAGAGGAAGTGAGAGCAAGTGCTGCGTCACTTCCTAGATGGTTTTTTATAACATTCCTTTCACAGAGACGTCACAGGAACACTAAGTGGTCTATATTACTGTCCTTCATCTGTTCCAACCAACCAGATCTGTCTCACACTGGGTCAAACCATGATATATAGTTACGATGGCACCATATTGGAGAACACAAGCAAAATTTTGTGGTGTGCCACAAGCCCATTATCCTTTAACAAACATACTTGTTTCATCATCACCAAGACTGTATCTGATAGACTATAATGATACTTGGACTTGTAAGACTACCAGCTACCCAGCACCATATTGGCATGGCTTGAGGATGTTCTGATGATAACTTCTGTTCCCACTTAAATTTGATAAAGCATGCCAGACTCACTTGTGGGGTTGTCCTTCCCTTGTTATGTCCAGTCTTCAGTTATTTGGCTCCACATGAGCATTGTTCAAAATGGTCTGTAGACATCCCAAGTCATGCCCATGACTGGGTCCAAAATTTAAGGCAGCCTGACTATTGGACATTTGGTATGAAATTAGCCCTTGCCTTAAGGTTTGTATTTTTTGGCATTGGTGCAATTGCATTGCAACGTCAATGGGCAATAGAGAATCTTACATGGCAAAACAGTGTTTTATCAAATTGGACTTGTTATGTCATTGGGGAGCTTAACTAACAACTCCAGCAGGTATCAAAAATGGTCTTACAAAACCACCTAGCACTTGACATATTGTTACTAAAAGAGCAAGGAGTATATGGAATGCTAAACCTCACCAAAGGGGAATGCTGACTTACTATACACAATGCCACTTCTTCAATAGAAGAAGACCAAGCAAAAATGAAGGACTTCACCAACCAGTCTGACGAGCTCTTCCAATCACTGCAGCCGAAGGGCTGGTTTCACGGACTTTCCCTTGGATCCTGGTTTGCATCTTTCCTGCAATCTCTGGGACTCACAGGGTGGGCATGATGGCTTGCACAGATAGGGAGCTCTATAGTGACTGGACTTATAATTTTAATTATAGGGATAGGGATTGTCTGCTGTAGCTTGCTCCACTGCCTGGGATTTAGAAGCTGCTGAGACCATGTTGGATCCTAGGGTGGTGACTATCTAGCTTTCTCTCTCCCTTTTTTCTCTCTCACTCTCTTTCTTCTCCTACCTTCTTCTAAAAATATATTGCAAGCCAAATCAAAAAATTCCAGTAAGTGCCTTGTTGTGTCTGGATAAGTTAAAGTTGTCTAAGTTAAAGTTTCCTAAGTTGAAGTTTGTGAAGTGCCTTACCTTGTGTGGATGTTTTAAAATTTCCCAAGTACCTTATTCTACTTGAATGTGTAGCTGTGACTGCTGTTCGACTTTAACATGTGCATGAGAAAGGGCATACCAAAGGATCATGACCAGCCATAAATACTTATGTGAGAATGTTTTAATTAACAGCTCTGAACATGGGGCTGCTGCTGTGAAAGATGTGTGAGAACATTTGCGATAAGAGCAAGAAATATCCTGCTCTGCCTCTTGTTTGCATGTTGGTTAGCAGTTAGTATCCTGCCTGGCTGCATAGTTTTGATCCTAAATTGTAAACAGCAAAACATATAAAAAGCACACATGTGCTTAATAAAGCAATTCTGTTGCACCACAATGGAGTCCGTGATTCAGTCATTACAAATGGCACCCGAACAGGGACACGAATCGTGAACATCTGGTAGAGCTGTGTGAAGAGGGGATCCCTGTCCTTCCTCTCTACCCGCTGGACAGGTGAGACTGCAAATGCGGAACTATGGGACAGTCTTCATCTCAGGAGCATAAGCTCTACTTAGAAATTTTACAAAGAATTTTAAAAGAACAGGGATTTAAAACCCCGTCAGTTAAGTTAGCTGTTTTATTAGTATGGCTGAATAGTAATTCTGATGTATTCCCCCCCCCCACGGTTCCTAGAACGCTAAAGTGTGGGAAAGGGTAGGAGCTGAATTAGAGGCACAGAAAAAACAAAGACAGCCAGTCACTGACAATATGTTAGTTGCATGGAAAACTGTGTATACTACCTTAAAAACTTTGCAGCCTGCTGAGGAAGTTTGTGAGTGCCCTGTCACAGATATTTTAATTTTGGAGACTGATTCGAATGTTAGCCATGTCTATGCAGAAGAACCAGCTGAATTAGGAGACGAGGGCCCTCAGGAGCCTGGAGGTCCTTTTGATCCTCGTCCTATTGATCCCGAGAGGAGGCCTGATCTTTATCCTCTTTTAACTCTCGTAAAAAATTGAGCTGCTGCATTTCCCACTATGGCTCAAACATTAGGTAATTCTTATCGTTCTCCTCCTACGGCTCCTTTACCTGATTTGCCACAGCAATCTCATTCACCTCCGACATTAATAGAGACATTCAGGGAGGAAGCCCTAAAAAGGGGACATGTTCCCATGTTATTGGCCATGCCTGTCGATTATCAGCCTAAGAAACCCCCTCAGTATGTACAACCTCCATTTGAATTAATAAAAGAAGTTCGTAAAGCTGTCCGAGATTATGGACTGCACACACAATATACTATGGGATTGATTGAATCTATTAACCAAGGGTACACTGGGTCCTAACGACTGGCGAATGCTTTTTAAACTTATACTAACATCAGCACAATATACAGTGTGGCTGGTGGAATGGACAGATCTTGCTACTGTACAAACTATGGATAATGCAAATTTAGAAGCAGGCAGTCTCCATGAACTGCTGGGGCAAGGCGCATATGCTGCCCCCACTGCCCAAGCTAAATTAGCTCGCACAGTGCTACGGCAAAGCTCTGAAATACCCCTAAAGGCTCTTAAAAGAGTCCCAGAGTCCGGACAACAGGACTCTTCCTTTGCATCCATTCGGCAAGGCCCTCGAGAATCATATGTAACATTCATTGATAGATTGCAGGCAGCCATACATAGGCAAATAGAAAATGAAGCAAGCAGCAGCTACTATATTGTTATTACAACTAGCCTTTGAAAATACTAATGTGGATTGTCAGAAAGCACTGCTCTCTAAGGAATGAGCATGCTAATTTACCTGCCTACATCAAAGCCTGTCAGAATGTGGGGACAGAGGAGCACCGTGCATGTTTTGGCTGCTGCCTTACAGCAAGCCCCTGATACACATAAGAAAACTGGCCCCCGGTGTTTTAATTGACAACAAGAAGGGCATCTACAGAAAAATTGTCCCATTCAAAAGAAAGGAAAGAAGGGCTCCTGCCCTGCTGTCCCTCCCTCTCCGTGTCCGTGATGTAAAAAGGGTTACCACTGGAGTCAAGCATGTAGGTCAACATTTGATAGTGATGGCAACCCTCTTTTCCCTCAGCAGAGAAACGAGAAGGGGGGCGTGAGATCCCGTGCCCCTCAACACAACGGGGTCTTTGCAGTCTGAACCCAGGAGTCTCCATCTCCTCTCTCCTCGCCAATACCCGCAGGAGCGCAGGTTTGGACTTATCCCTCTCAGACGATGTCCTAATCACAGACTCAGCTGTTCATGTGCTAGATACAGGAGTTTATGGACCTTTGCCTGAGGGATTGTTTGGACTTTTAATTGGTAGATCATCCGCCACAAAGAGTGGTCTCATAATACATGTTGGTGTAATTGATTCAGACTATTTAGGGGAAATTAAAGTAATGGTTTCAACTAACACCCCGCCTTGTTTTATCTCAAAAACCAAAAAAATTCCGCAGTTGCTATTGCTTCCTTTTTTCATTCTGGCAGCAAAAGATGCAGTCTGAGGAGCTGGCGGGTGTCGCAAGTGTCCCAAGAAATACGACATAGAGTCCAGAGAGAACAAAGTGATGCCAGCTTTAATTAATTAATTATAATTATACAGAGCAGCTTATATCCCTTAGCTTGCTTGAAGTTTACAGAAATGTCAAGAGTCTATTGGACCCTTGGTCAACCACCTACCAAGTTCATTGGTCAGTTCTAACAACACCTATTCCAAAATATTTATCTAAGCAAAAATGATAGCAAAGCGCAGCTGCACAAAATTTACAAAAGTTCCTAGGATTGTTTATAATAGTTTTGCTTGGGAAAAGAGAGACAGAGAGAAGTCTCACGAAAATGCTGGGAGTTAGAAGGCCTCTCTGCCGACAGCTTTTCAGCAGTCACAATTCCCCCTTTTTGTTTGAGGACCAAATGGCGTTTGTAATCCTCTGCAGGATCCTTTGCAGCAAGGAGGACAAACACAATTTGTGGGGTCCGTTTGGTAATCGGCTGGATACCAAACAGGACTTGAATCAGATGCTGACTTAGAGTAGGCAGAGAGACACTCCAGCAATTCCCTGGGAGATATATTTAACAAATTTAACTCTACATATACATTAATCAAACTTAACTCTACATTCTAAACAGCCTTAAGGGCTTTTAACATTCTGACTCCATAAAAAAGGAAACTGAAAGTTCAGTCTCTGCTTGTAGCGGGACCATCCGCCTGATGGTCGACATCTTGGTCGTCATCAGAAGGATTGTTCGGTTGATGATCTGCATTCTGGTCATCATCTGCAGGTTGCCTTGGAGGTCGCCTGTTTTGCTTCTGGTGCCGCAGGTCAGGGCGAACGCATCTTGCAGGTAGCCATCGCACCCCGGTATCTGTGGAAACACAAGCATACCCACGACCCCAAGCAATAAGCTCGTGCGGACCTTCTCACTTCTTAGTGAGCAAGTCCCGAACCCAGACTTTCGCTCAAGGCAGGTGCGTCTCGCCTGAAGACTGCAATGAGAGAAAATGATTTAGAATGACAGGATTTTCTGAATTTGGTGGCACTGTAAGATGATTAATTGTATACAAAGCTTTTTCTAGTTGGCTCTGTGGGGCTTCTCCATGCATTCCTGCTTTTTGTTTTTCTAGAACACGCTTCAAAGTACCATGAGTGCGTTCAACAATGGCTTGGCCAGTAGGGGAATGCGGAATACCCAAAGTGTGATCTACACCCCATAGGTGCAGAAACTGCCGGGTCTTCTGTGAAACGTAGGCGGGGCCGTTATCGGTTTTCACAGAGGACGGCACGCCCAGGATTGCGAAAGCTAATCTCCAATGGGGGATGATATCGCAGCCTTTCTCTCCAGTATGAGCAGATGCCCACATAGCTGAGGAGAAAGTGTCAATAGACATGTGCACATACTTAAATCTGCCAAATTCAGGGATGTCCGTGACATCCGTTTGCCAAAGCTGCAAGGCTTTTAGACCTCTGGGGTTTACTCCAGATGGCAGAGGTGCAGCGAGTCCGTGACAGCACACGTGCTGACAATGTCCCGAGCCTCAGTTGGCATTATATGGAACTGCTTCTGCAGGGTATGTGCACTTTGATGGCAAAAGTTGTGCGATGCCTTGGCTTGCATGATTGTGTCAGGTTGAGGCACTGCCCAGACCGGGTTAGCTAACATGTCGGCCCTGGCATTACCTTCTGTTATGAAACCTGGCAAATTGGTGTGGCTTCGAATATGCAAGATGTAATATGGATGAACTCGAGCTTGAATTGCACACCACAAGGTTTTCAATAGCAAAAACAGAGCCTTATTGTTGACTTCTTTTAGAAGTGAACAATCTAAGCGTTGAGTGATGTCTGCTACATAAGCAGAGTCAGTGACCAAATTCAAAGGCACCTGAGAAAACCGCTGAAAAGCCATGGCAGCAGCCCTCAGTTCAACCAGCTGGGCTGAGCCTGATTCATGGCCTTCCAGCACTTGCCACTCAGACCCTTCCTTCCAGGTGACAATGGCTTTCCCGGTTTTCCTGGACCCATCTGTGAAGACGGTGGGTCCTTGCACTGGCACCCGACTATTTTTTGGCCGCAAGGTGAGGCTGGTCGATTTTGCCAATTGAAATAATTTATGGCTGGGCAGGCGATAAGCAATCTGCCCCGTAAAGTTCTGCAGCACACTTTGCAGGGGAGCGCTGTTGGCAAAGCTCCACTCAAAGTGTTCCTGCTGTACTGGAAGAACAATTGTTGCAGGATCCACTGCCATCAATTGCAAGCACCGTTGGCGGCATTTGATTATCAGACAAGCGATCAATTCAAACAATGCAGGTGCTGTCTTTCTTGGCTGGTGAGGCAGAAAGACCCATTCCAGGATATGCAAAGGGTCAGGCCATTGTTTATTCCATTGGCCAATGATACCTGTAGGATGGAAATCCGGAGTGGTAATGAAAACAATGATATCAATGGAGGGGTCCACTCGATAAACCTGACGAGCAGAAACAGCCTGTTGAACCTCCTCCAGCGCTCGTCGCGCCTCAGGAGTCAATTTCCGAGGTGAATTCAACTCGGGGTCCCCTTTTAAAATATTAAAAAGCAGGGAAAGTTGCGCAGTGGTTAGCCCTAAATAAGGACGTAAGCAATTGATGACACCCAGCAGTTTCTGAGCATCATTCAGAGTCTTAATAGAAGCTGAGAATTTCACCTCCTGGTGTTGTATGGTCTGATCCAGAATTTTGACTCCCAAGTATTTCCAAGGAGGTTGCCGTTGGACTTTCTCCGGAGCCACCTGCAATCCATAAGAATGCAGAGCATCGAGCAGCAGAGGCTGTATCCTCAGCAGCTCGTCCTGGGTGGATGCTGCCACCAGGATATCATCCATGTAGTGATAGCAGTACGCCTCAGGAAACTGCTCCCAGACTCCGGACAAAGCTTGAACAACATACCACTGGCAGATAGTCGGGCTGTTCTTCAAGCCCTGAGGCAGAACCTTCCATTGATACCTCTGCACAGGTTCAGCATTTTTCACTGCAGGCACAGAGAAAGCAAATTTAGGTTTGTCATCAGGGTGCAAAGGAATTGTGAAAAAACAATCCTTCAAATCAATGATCAGGATATCCCAACCTGCCAGAATCATGGCAGCTGAGGGCAGACCAAGTTGCAATGCCCCCATACCTTCCATGACAGTGTAGACCCTCCTGAGATCCTGCAATAATCTCCATTTCCCAGACTTTTTCTTAATTACAAAAACAGGAGTGTTCCAGGGACTCGTAGAAGGCTCAATGTGTCCCTGTTGCAATTGCTCCTGAACCAACTGGCGAAGGGCCATCGATTTCTCTTTTGGCAGGGGCCACTGAGGATCCCAGACAGATCTATTCACCAGCCACCGGAAAGGCAGCGTAGGATACTGGGTGCCCTTCAGCACAGTGACCCCCTTTAAAGAACCGTCCTGATCCATACCCCCCAAGCAGCCAATACATCCCGCCCCCAGAGGGTAATCAGAGCTGCAGTGACATAGGGCCGAATTGCAGCTGTTTGACCCTCTGCATTCTTCACCATGACAGGTCGTTTGCTTAAGTAGCTTCGTGCAGTTCCTCCCAACCCCGCAATGACTGACCCCGCGGGGGCCAAGGGCCACACAGGAGGCCATGCAGAGGAGGAGACGATTGTCACGTCAGCGCCTGTGTCGATCAAGCCTCGGAGCTGGACCTGAGGCGGCTCGGTGTTTGGCAGGATCAGGGTACACGTCATCTGTGGCTTTTGTCTGGATATGTCCGCAGCCCAGAAGACCACTGGAGATCCCGTAGATCCAAAGCAACCATCTCCACGACTTTGCTGCTCTGTCCTGGGAACACAGGACTTAAAAGGCACAATTTGAGCAATACGAGTCTTTTCAGGAATAGTGASGGGGGGGAGGGTGTGGACACCATAGCACAAATCTGACCTGTGAAATCAGCGTCAATGACGCCTGGGTATACAAGGATTCCCTGAACAGTGGCACTAGATCTGCCAAAAAGCAATGCACTGAATCCCTGCCCTAGGGGTCCATGAGCATCCAAGGGAACCTTGTAGACACGATAGATTTCTAACACGACTGTTGCTGCGGTGTAGACATCCACCCCGGCTGATCCCTGGGTGCTGCCACTAAGTCGGCTGAGTAGGCCTGTGTCGGTGCCATGCCCTGGGAGAACCTCTGTCCCGGAGAGCAATTCCCCCTGTTTGCACTCCTGCTGAAGTTTCCCGAATTAACCAAAAGCTGACCATTGGCATGGTGCACAGACTTGCAATAGTCTGAACAGTGACCTGGCCTACCACACCTCTTGCATTGGGAGTTTCCCTTGTCCTCCGTTTGCTTCCGCTTGGCCTGTTTCTGTTTACCTCCAGCTTTAGATTGCTTTTGTCCCCGACCAGGCTGTGCTTGGGAAGGCCATAGATCTGCAGCCAAGGCAGACATCCTAGGGTCCCCGGACCTCACCTTAGCACAAGCCTCAACCATATCTGATAAGGTAGGGTCCCCTGGTAAAGCATCTATAATTTTTTGACACTCCTCATTGGCATTGTCCCTTGCCAATTGCTTACACAATACCTGCCTTGCTGCCTCGTTATCTACCTGCTTTTCCAGGGATGCAGCTATCTTCTCCACGAAGGAGAGGAAATTTTCATTCCACCCCTGAGATATTTTCACATAAGATGTTTTTGGAGCGGCCATATCTATGCTTTTTATCATGGCTCCTATACCAATTTTCTGAGCCTGTTCAAGGACCAAAGAAGGCCAAGTAGCTTGGATATCAGGATTGTAAAATTGATTGGTTCCCATCAGAATATCCACTCCAACTGCATATCTGGGGTCAGTTTGAGGCAAATGCATATTCTCTGCTGTGGCCTTTTCAGCCATTTTTCTCCAATTACTTTCAAAAACAGTGAGCTGCACAGGCTGAAATAACACCTGGCCGAGATGTCTAACATCAAACGGAGCGAGCAAGTCGGTATTTAGCACCCTAATGAGTTGCATAACTTCAGGAGAACCAAGTCTATACTGAGCTACCTTAGACTGTATATCTTGGACCACCCTCCAGGAAACGACAGCATGGCTGTCAGCCTGCCCTGAATTCGGGAGGGCCTTGAAAACAGGGTAGGCCTGGACAGCTTCCTGTGAAGTTGCACTGCCATCCTGGTTTACCGACGGACTTTCTCCTGCCCCTATCGGTAGGCTTATTTTTTCGACGAGGTCCCAATTCCCCTCCTCCGCAGCTCGCAGCCTAACCTCCTCCCAAAAAAGCCTTGGGTTTCTCGGACGCACGGTCACCTGGCATGACGGGAGCGTCCAGGAACGGTTCTGTCCTGCCGAGTGCCGTGCTGCCCTTGCCTCCCGCCGTGGATCAAACATATCACCTGGCGGCCCCGAGGCAGGCGAAGGGGGTGAGGAGGGTATGGGCGCTGAGCCAGAGGAAGGCACAACGGCAGGGGGTTGTGCAAACACCCCTGGCGTCTCCGCAGCCCCCGGACCGGGCACCGTAGCGACTGGCGGGGCTGGGCCAGCGGACACGGGGACCAGGGCCCCCGAGACCCCAGCCGTGGGCACCCCAGCTGCAGAGATGGCGGGCGCAGGCGCCGGAGCCACCGGCAGAGCCGGGCCGGCAGTCACAGGGACCTGAGCCCCCGAGGCTCCAGCCGCAGGCGCCCCAGCCACAGGGAGGGAGGGCGCAGGCGCCGGAGCCGCCGGAGTCCCCGCCAGGACCTGCGGTTGGGGGAGCCCCGCGCCTGGCAGCACCGATGGTGGAGGGGCCACCCCGGTCAGAGGCTGCATCGGCGGGGGGAGGACTGTGCCTGCTGACGGCGGCTGCGCGGCGGCCAAAGCGCCGAGCGCAGGAACAGCACCCGGCACAGCCGGAGCCGCTAGAGCGGGGTGCGCAGCGCTCTCCGGGAGCGCTTGCATGGCCGCCCCTCCCTGAGGGGCAGCCAGCTGTAATAAAAGCCCCACTAACTCCTCGCACGCGCCCCACCACAGGGGATTGTCCAGATGGAAGATCGCACTTAAGCTAATGAGAGCTGAGATTCCTGAGGACTCGGTTCTGCAGCTTCTTGCTTGGGCAGCAAGCCATGGCTTTCAACCACCTACCAAGTTCATTGGTCAGTTCTAACAACACCTATTCCAAAATATTTATCTAAGCAAGAATGATAACAAAGCGCAGCTGCACAAAACTTAGTTAAATTTACAAAAGCTCCTAGGATCGTTTATAATAGTTTTGCTTGGGAAAAGAGAAACAGAGAGAAGTCTCACAAAAATGCTGGGAGAGTTAGAAGGCCTCTCTGCCGACAGCTTTTCAGCAGCCACAGGTGGGTTAGGCAGCACCGATGTCATCCATGTTCACTGGCCCCAACAAATTACGAGTGAAAAGCCCTTGCTAACTTTACAATTAAATGACAAATTTTTTACAGGTTTACTTGACACTGGTGCAGATGTTTCCATCATTTCGGCATCTTCCTGGCCCCCACAGTGGCCTCTTAAAACAGCAGATGCCTTAGTGGAAGGCATTAGGGGGCATCAAGCCCCAAAACAAAGTGCACTTATTCTTACAGTCATAGGGCCGAACGGACGCTGAGCATCTTTACAGCCGTATGTTTTACCTTCTCAATTTATGCTGTGGGGTTGTGATTTACTTTCTCAGTGGGATATTACTCTTGCAGTGAACACAGCAAATTTAACAAACAGGTCACTGATGTAAATCCCCTGCTCAAATCGAGGTGGAAAACAGATACACTGGTTTGGGTTGATCGGTGGCCCTTGAAAGGGGTAAAATTGACACAGGCTGAAAAGCTTGTTGATGAGCAATTAAAATTGGGACATACCGTACCATCCACGTCTCTGTGGAACATCCCCATATTTGTGATACCAAAAAAATCGGGGAAGTGGTGACTACTGCAAGATCTCAGAGCAGTAAATTGGGTGATGGAACCTATGGGTGCCTTGCAAACAGGGTTACCCCCTCCTTCAATGATTCCCCAGGATTGGCCATTTGTTGTGATTGATCTTAAGGATTGCTTTTTTATGATCGCATTGCATCCAGAGGATTGTTATTGCTTTGCATTCTCTTTACCCAGCGTAAATTGCAAGGCACCTATGAAAAGGTATCATTGGGTTGTTTTACCACAAGGGATGAAAAATTGTCTGATGCTTTTCCAGCTTTTTGTAGCCAATGCCTTGGAACCGGTCAGACAGAAATTTTGCAATGCCTTGATATACCACTATATGGATGATATTTTAATTGCTTCACAACATCAAGCTGAGCTTGACACCATCTTTTTACATATGATTCTGAGGCTGGAATCTTGTGGTGTCCCGGTTTGGACAAACTTAGGAGGAAGACTAGAGGAGTGTCCTCTGCAAACGATAGGGTTCAAAAACTCCCTTCCTCCCACCTTAGGAATTTCTCAGAGCAAAGTGAAAAAAGACTGTTTATTTAATAAACCAGGGTGCTGGGGGGTGCAACGCAGGCACCAGGGGAAGGGAAGGAAAAAAATAAATAATGTTAGATAATAAACCTCTCATGGTGGAGAAACCTGGATGAATTCAGAGTCCTTTTTTCTGGGTGTGATTTCTGCTCCCTCCTGGAGGCTAGAGCACAGTGTAGGCCCCTCTCCAGGCCCAGGATGGTGGAGGCCCCTCTCCGGGCCCAGGGTTTAGGCCCCGGAGTTCAATTGTCTGTTGTAAAGTTGCAAAGGAAGAAGGAGAAAAAAAACACAGTCCAAGGAAAACTCCTCTCCAGCCAGTAGGCCAGCCAAAAAGCAAAAAGGTAGATCTCCAACTCTCTGATCTCTCTCTCTCGAAAACCACAGGGCCAAGAGCTAAGAAAAAGTGAAAGTACTCTCTCCTGAGAAAGACAAAGCCAAGAGAGCTAGCTAGAGGAGAAAAAAAAGTGTTCCCTTCACCTTCAGCTGCTGAAAAAAATACTGCGGCAGCCTCAGCAGTGATAAGTGAAGAATGTGTATGTCCTTGAAGAAGTCAAAACACAGCACCTGGCTTCTCGACCCAGCTTAAAGGCACAGAGTTAGTATTTTGGCATATAGCAGGTGATAGGGGATATATATAGCATCATAAAGTCACCCCAAGACATGTGGCTTACAAATAGCTTCTGAAAAAATACAAAAAATGGCACCTTGGAAATACCTTGGATGGTTTGTAGGTGAGAAATCTGTTCACCCACAATCCCTCTGATATTGGTGCCTTCTGTAAAAACATTACATGATTTGCAAAAATTGTTGGGCACAATTAATTCAGTTAGGCCGATGCTCGGCATCACAAATGAAGAAATGAGCCCTTTGTTCAAATTGCTGAAAGGTGACACTGATTTGTTGTCCGCACACTTACAAAGGAAGCACATCTTGCCCTTGTGATGATTGCTGACAAAATTAGCTCCTATAATGCAGCCCTTTATGTTGTGGATTTACCTGTGACTTTTTGTAATTAATAACACTTTTCAGCCTTTTGCCATTCTTGGTTAGGTGTCCACAGATGGCAAAAATGTTTATTTTTTGGAATGGGTATTCCTCCCCCATACTTCTAAGTGAACAATAACCACTCATTTAGAAATGTGCCTCGATGCTGTTACCAGAGGTAGACAATGCGCCAGTCAAATATTAGGGTGAGATTCTGATATCATTGTCATTCCTTTACTGAGGCATAAATTCGATTCTTCACTATGAGACTCAATAGCTTGTGCTGTTTCTTTTGCTTTTTTCTTAGGGAAAATCTCATTTCATTTACCATCTCACAAACTCCTTCAGGCTCTAAACTCTCTTCCACTAAGCGTTAACTCCTTTGTCGCCTCAGCCCCAATTCCAAATACCGTAACTTTGTTTATAGATGGATCAGGAAAATCTCACAAAGCTGCGGTGACTTGGTGTGATGGAGTGAAGTGGAAGTGATGCCTTATCAGAGACTACCTAAAAAGAGAGGCTTGACAAAATTAAAAGGGTAAAAAGCGATGGTGTGTATTTGAAGGCCTTCAGGTGCATCCAGGGTAGTCAGAGCTCACTCACGGGGCTTACACCCTAAGGTGGACCCCCTAAGATCAGCTCCTCAAGAGTGGACCCCCCAAGATGGACTACCCAAGATGGACGACTGGTCACAAGTTCCCCATACTTTTATAAGTTTGGTCCATTAGCATATCGGGATTAGTTCTTCCAATTACAGCCCCAGGTAATGAAGTAATTCACCCCAAGTTTGCTCCTCCCTTACCAGCCGTTGTTTACAGTTCTCGGGCCTGAGGCAGTAAGGTGTCCTTGAGATTCAGGCCTGAAGATGGATTGTTTTGTCTAAAAGCAGTAGTTAACATTCTATATGGACTCTAGAGTTACACACTAAGAATTGCAGGGTTACAAATATATGAAAAATATAAAAGCTAAAATCCTAAGGCATCAGAAGGATCATGTGGTTACACAAATTGGCTCTGCACAAGTAGTCAAACTCAGAGCTTCAATGGAGGCGTTTAGTCCTTTTTCTAATTCATCTTTTAATCTCATAGCAGATAGTGCATATGTTACCGGAATACTTCTGCAAATGCCTGACGTTTCTCTGCACTTTGTAAATACTGCTGATATGACCCTGTTACTTGTTGATTTAATATCTCTCATTTGTTCTTGTCATACACCGTTTTTTGTCATGCATATTTGCTCCCATTCTACCTTACCAGGTCCCCTAATGGAAGGGAACACTCATGCTAACCACTTGACAATGGCAGTCATATCTAATCAGACATTTACAGCTGCCTCAGAATCTCATGCCTTTTTTCATCAAAACTCTGCTGCTTTATCTAAAGATTATGTTTTTTCAATGTCCCAGGCGCACATGATTGTTAGTGCTTGCCCTGACTGCCAGCGTTTTTCTTCTCCTAATGTGCCCACTGCAGTAGTACAGAGGGCTTACAGCCTGTCAATTATGGCAAATTGATGTTACACACGTTCTGTCCTTTGGCCGGCAGAAATTTGTTCATTGTTCTATTGACTTATTTTCAGGCTTTTTAGTCACCACCGCACATACAGGTGAATCTGCAAAAGATGTTTGTTGCCACTTTCTCCATGCATTTGCGAAAATGGGTCGGCCACGGGAAATTCACACTGATAATGGCCCTGCTTACCAATCCAATTCTGTTGCTATGTTTTTACAGGCCTGGGGTGTTCGCCACTCCTTTGGAATTGCCCACACCCCCTTCTCTCAGGGGGTTGTGGAATGGATGAATTGCACACTCAAAAATCTCCTTGTCAAACAGAAAAGGGGGAACCCTGGAGTGACACCGCAGGATGAACTGGATTTTGCTTGTTTTACTTTAAATTTTTAAAATAGTTCTAATGACCCTTTTGCTCTTACAGCTGCAGAACGTCATTTTAAAAGCCCCAAAGATAGGCTGCAACATCCTAAGGTGTTATATAGACAGCTTCCTCATACAACCACCTGGCATGGACCTGCTGATTTATTGATATGGGGCCGGGGATACACTTGTGTTCTATCCCCTACAGGTCCATTGTGGGTACCAGCTTGTTATGGGTTAGGGGAAAAAAAAAAAAAGTAATTAAAAAAATTGTTTCCTTTCTCCCCCCCCCGCCCCGGGGTACCAGGGAGGCTGTGTAGTTGGGGAGGGGCTGGCCAGGAATTGATGGGCGATACTTAAGAACAAGAGGGAGTTATCTGTTCAGCTGCATTCCACGGTAATGACGCAGAATGGACGGTACTTAAGGACAAAAGGGACCACTTGCCCAGCCCAGAGGCCAGGACAATTCCCTCGATTAAAGAAAACAGAGACTTGGAAATACTGAAGGGGGATGTTTCCTTAGAGGCTGAAACATCTCGGGAGGACTACCAGAGACTTAGGGGAGAGGTGGGTGGAGACCGGGGCTTGCCTCACTCCCCACTC
>JACAXG010000341.1:5784-25058 GCA_018881555.1 Amblyornis subalaris | reverse complement strand
TAACCCTAGTAAAGAACTGTTATTCTTTTTACCACATCTTTGCCTGAGAGCCCCGTAATTTCAAAGGTACAGTAATTTGGAGGAGGGAGGGGGTCATTCCTGTGCTCAAGGGAGGTTTCCCACCTTCCTTGACAGACACCTGTCCTTCAAACCAGGACACAGCTAAAGCTGTCAAACCATACCATGAGCTGGAAGGATGCCCAACAGAATCCTGTGCAGGAGATGAACAAGTTGAAGCTGACCAACCCCTCAAGAGGGAAGAAGAGAAGTGAAAACATAACATGGGGTGATCTCAAGGCTCTGGATGCTGAGGCATCTAGAATGATGCAGTGCGTAGGGGCAGAACCCAATGCTGCAAATACCTTCTTGGCCTACCTGGCCATTGTGTCAGCTAACTCGAAAGTAAGACCTTTGCTTTATGTATTGCTATTTAGCTCTTGTGTTATGGGTGTCAACGCGTAAATCTACTGGGTTTATGTTTACGACCCTCCAGTGTTTCATCTAGTAACCTGGTGGGATCTGGAAATTCCCATTTCTAATAACAACTCTAAAATGCTAGGAGGGGAATGGCTCCCTCCATCTGGGTCATTAATTAATGGGACAGATTGGCTATCAGTCGAAGGAAATCAAACTTTTGTAGCAGATTCCTATCCCCTATGCTTAACTACCAGCAATGATAGCATTTGCACCTCTTTCACATTGCACATGCATTTGATAAAAAATCATACTTGCAAGAGAACAACCTTACAAGCAATTGAAATTTCAGGAGTTAACACATCACATAACCCTATAAACACCACCACAGCTCTGAATAATATTCCCATATGTGAACTTAAAGCCTTCTCACCTTTGGTGCATATTTCATGGTCTCCGTGTAGGATGGAAAACCCTGAGCAACATCAGATACACCCCCTTAATGTATCAGTGTCAGAATGGGGCCCACAAGGTCATTTTATCTGTAACAATGCCAGACTTGATGTAAATGGCTCCTGTTCAGGAAGTATTAGCTGGAGGAATGGAGGACTCTCGGGGTCTGTCACACAGATCCGTGATGCCGATGCTGAATCCCCCCCCATGCAGTTCATAGGCGATTAATGCTCCCCTTCCTGCCTCCATGAATGTGGGCTTTGAGTTATTCTAATGTGTCCTCTACATATTGGATGAATGCCACTTATATCAAAACTCTTGATACCATGATATGCACAACACATCCTTATGCATTTTTATTAATAACAAATATGACACTTGAATCTTGTAACCAATCATATTGCATCACAGCTGTCAACCCTATGTACACCTCCTGCATCACCCCTGAAAATATAACTGAAAGGAATTTTACTTACCTCTACGTCGGCGTGAGAAAATATGGATTCCTGTGAATCTTACATGGAAATGGGAAGGAGAATCAGGAGTTGTGTATCTAAAACACTTGTTTATAAAGGAGTCCAAATGAACAAAGAGATTTATTGCTTGGCTTATTGCTTTTATTGTATCTGCTATTATTATTTTAGCTTCATCTACTATTGCCATTGCTGCTGTAATGGAATCAGTAAAAAGAGCTCATGAAGTTAGTTCTGTAATGAGTAAATTCACAGAGGAATTAAAAATTCAAACAGTAATTGATCAACAAATATTAGCATGCTTAGACGCCCTTGAGGCTGCTTCGCTCTGGGTAGGAGAAAAACAAGATGCCCTAAATACCTGACTGCACTTTCACTGTGATTGGCAGCACACTGATGCTAACGTGTTACCCCTGTAGAATAAAACAGTTCTGAAACTTCTTGGGATAAGGTGAAGGCTCATTTAAAGGGGGCATTTTCTACAAATATGGATGAAAACAGAAAGGCATTAAGAGATAGCCTTAGGAAACAATCTCAATCATTACAAACCATGTCTGCATAGAATTTCTATGATAAGCTTCCTAAGGACTTTACTTGGCTTAATCCAAAAACTTGGCTTAAGGGACTAAATTTATGCATATGGCTGTTTGGCGCTTTGGGGATGGGTCTCTTTTTTGTTCTCATTACAGGATTTCTTTGCCTCTGGAGACTGTTCCAAGTCAGCAAAAAGGCAGAAGCAAACGTAATGGCTGCCCTCGTGATCAATTCCTCCTTAAACAAAGAAGGGGGAGATGTAGATGTGACCACTGTACGACCTTAACATCTGCATGAGAAAGGGCATACCAAAGGATCATGACCAGCCATAAATACTTATGTGAGAATGTTTTAATTAACAGCTCCGAACACGGGGCTGCCGCTGTGAAAGATGTGTGAGAACGTTTGCGATAAGAGCAAGAAATATCCTGCTCTGCCTCTTGTTTGCATGTTGGTTAGCAGTTAGTGTCCTGCCTGGCTGCATAGTTTTGATCCTAAATTGTAAACAGCAAAACATATAAAAAGCACACATGTGCTTAATAAAGCAATTCTGTTGCACCACAATGGAGTCCGTGATTCAATCACTACAGAATGTTCTAAAGTTTGCAAGTAAAAGTTGTTATTGAACCTCCTGAGAACTGGATTGTTTCTCCCGTGCACCATCCAGGGTAAATCCAACTACCTTCCCCTAAACCTGTTGAGAGGGCTGGAGTGTTACATCTCTGGCTCCAAAAGCCAAGGGGTCGACCTTAAGTCTCTACTGGTGCTTTGTGCCAGAGGCTCCAGGAAGGGCCATTCTGCCCAGCTGCAGTGTAGACCATGTTTTTTACATTTTGCCCTGTTCAGACTGGCTCAGGGGCTACTGCATGAATTATTTCTTGTTTAATTTCTTCAAAGGCTTGTTGTTGCTCAGGGCCCCATTTGAAATCATTCTTCTTCCAGGTCACTGAATAGAGAGGGCTGAGAATTAGACTGCAATTTGGAATGTGCATTCTCCAGAAATCCACAACACCCAGAAAAGCTTGTTTCTTGTTATTTGGTGGAGATATTGCTGTTATTTTGTTGATCACATTCATTGGGATCTGATGATGTCCATCCTGCCATTTTATTCCTAAAAACTGGATCTCCTCTGCAGGTCCCTTGACCTTATTTTTTTTATGGCAGAACCAGCTTTCAGCAGGACTTGGACTATTTTCTTTCCTTTCTCAAAAACTACTGCTGCATTGCCCCACATTGTCATCAATGTATTGCAAGTGTTATGGAGCTTCATCTTGTTCCAGTACAGTCTGGATTACTCCACGGCAGATTGTAGGGTTGTTTCCACCCCTGGGGTAGTCAATTCCAGGTGTACTGGATGCTGCTCCAAGTGAAAGCAAAATGGCCTGCACTCTGCCACCAGAGATGGAGAAAAGCCCATTAGCAATATCCATTGTGGCACCACTGGGCTGCCTTTGACTCCAGTTCATATTGAAGTTCCAACATGTCTGATACGGCAGCACTCAGAGGCTGCTTGACTTCATTCAGGCCATGATAATCTACTGTTAATCTCCATTCTCCGTTAGACTTTTGCACTGGCCACATGGGGCTATTAAAGGGTGAGCGGGTCCTGCTGATCAATCCTTGGCTCTCCAGTTGACAAATCAGCTTATCAGGGACTCTCAGTTGGTGTGATATTTGCTGCCAGTGCACCATTGTGGTAGAAATCAGCACCTATTGTTTTCCTACCTTCAGCAACCCCACAACAGAAGGGTCCTCCAAGAGAGCAGGCAAGGTAGACAGCTGCTTAATTTCCTCCTTCTTCAAGGCATCAATACCAAAAGCCCATTGGTACCCTTTTGAGTCTCATCACTTGAGACAAGGGAGGAAGAGACATTGTATTCCCGGAGTCGGTGAGCCACTTCATCCACCGTTGATGGCATTTTGTCTTTTCAGGTCATTGTTGCCAATGAGTTGGTGTGTGACAATGGTGTGCTCCATACAAATTTCTGCTACATGAATTGTTTGCATTGCACTTCATCTGAATCTGTGCATGACTGTGCATTGCTCAAGTCATAATAAATAATGTCTAATATGGCTAATTCCCTTAAGTACTGGATACCTCTCTCTATTGTGGTCCACTTGCCTGGGTGACTGAGTCAGCATAGGCAGGCAGCCGGGACAAGCACAAACCCATGGCTAACACACAAAGAGTAAATCTATTGCCATTACCTCACTAATCAGGGGATCCCGGAAGCAACACCCAGGCAGAGGCACACAAGCGGAGACACAGGCACTGTTAAACTCAGTCCATACTAGAGGATCACCAGCCTGCTGTTCACACAGGTTTACCAAGGGTTATTCCCAGCTGCAAGGTCACTTGAGCCCAGTATTGTTTAACTTATTCATCAATGACTTGGCTGAAGGGGCAGATGCCTCCTCAGCAAGTTTGCTGATGACACAAAGCTGGGAGGGGTGGCTGATACCCCAGAGTGCTACACTGCCATTCAGAAGGACCTCAACAGCTTGGAGAGATGAGCAGAGAGGAACTGTCTGAAAACCAACAAAGGCAAGTGCAGGGTCCTGCACCTGGGTAAGAATAACCCCATGCACCAGTGCAGGCTGGGGGTGACCTGCTGGAAAGCAGCTCTGTGGAGAAGGACCTGGGCATCCTGGTGTACAACAAACTGTCCATGAGCCAGCAGTGTGCCCTTGTGGACAAGAAGGCCAATGGTATCCTGGGGTGCCTTAGGAACAGCATTGCCAGCAGGTCGAAGGAGGTGATTTTGCCCCTCTACTCAGCCCTGGTGAGGCGCATTTGGAGTGGCGTGTCCAGTTCTGGGCTCCTCAGTACAAGAGAGATATGGTGTTCCTGGAGCGGGTCCAGCAGAGGGTGACAAAGATGATTAAGGGACTGGAGTATCTCTTACAAGGAAAGGTTGAGGGAGTTTGGCCTGTTCAGCCTTGAGAAGAAACCACTGAGAGAGCACCTGTCCTGGGTTAACCAAAAAAGGATGTATTCTATCACCACCCACATAATTCCTTGATAAACTGGGTCATTCACAGTAGCTGGTTACACACCTGGTCCCTGAGGCTATGACCGAGGAGAGGCAGATCATGTGAGGTGGGGTAGTATTTCTTATCTCAACTGTGATAACTTCCCCGGGCAGCAGTTCTGTTCTCCTATCCTGGTCTGGGCTGCTACCTCTGAGGCCTCATTTATAATTGCACCCAACCTGTGGGGGGAAGGGAATGGTTTCTTCCAGCCCAACACTGCAGTTTTTGAAAATGTCAAGTTCCCCCTGGATGTTAAGGACAGCATAATCTTCTTATTAGTTCTGGTTTGTCTTCTCTGTATGGCCTGCACTGTCTACACCATGCTTGCCATCARGACAGTGCTTGGTGTGGTACAGCACCCTCAGGAAGAGAAAAGAACTGAATCAATGGGCACCATGTCCTCACAAACCATGACTGAGCCAGAGGAAAAATAGAACGGAGCAACAAGCACCATGTCCACACAAACCATCACTGAACCAGAAGGCCAGCCTAAGCTGGTAGCAGTCGCCTCTGTCCAGAAAAGGAAATGCAAGAGCAAATCAGTCCGCATAGTGCCTGATGAGGAGGTGGCAGGGCCTTCTCACCCAGTGGAAGAGAGAGCCAGAGATCATCACTCGCTCTCTATCCCTGGGTGAGCTGCGGGAGCTGCGGAGGGAGTTCATCCGCCAGGCGAATGAGTCCATACTGACCTGGCTGCTCTGCATCTGGGACACCGCAGCAAATGACACCATTCTGGATGTCAGTGAAGCCAGGCAACTGGGATCCCTGTCCTGGGATGTGGTCATTGACCAGGGGATCGGGAAAACCCAGGAGACTCAGCCTCTGGTGGCAACTGCTGGCGAGTGTAAGGGAATGATACTTCTGCAAAGGGCGCATTAGTTAATAAACCGAGGATCTATGAGGACACTGTCACTGCCTCGTTACGCACCCACGTCTCGTCTGTTGAAACCAAGCTGGCCGAGCATGTCCGGAGCCTGAAGGAGAAAATTGAAGAGGGACAGTGTCGTACTTGGACACGAAAAGAACTACACGGATTCAGTTCTGTCAAGAAGGAGTAAGAAGGGGGCAAGATGACCCCGAGTTTGTTTATTTATATGTTTTTAGAAACTACTGTGGATTGGAGGGTGAGGTTGTTACTTTTCAATCACACTGGTTAAAGGAAAAATCTATCAAACGTCTCCGCCTAGTAGAATGGAATGTAAACAATAAAATACGGTTAGCAAAACATGGCTATGTTTATAGAAAATGTATGGGAACTTTGTTACAGAAGTGAAAAACATTGAGAAACTGCAAAACCCAGGGCGACAGGACACCAGATACTGAGGAAGGAGCTAAAAGAAGGAATTTCCCACTTCTCTCCAGCACCAACAAGTTTCTGCCATCAGGAGCAGGCATCCTCCAGCCAAGCAAAGAGGATACACTTCAAGAGGTAACCTATGGTTTTTCCTTAAGGAGCACAGAGAAGACATGAGGAAGTGGGATGGAAAACCCACCTCGTCCTTAGCAGCCCGGGTGCATGACTTGAAAAAAGGAACAACTACTACAAGAAGCTCATCCAGAGTAAATGCTGCTCCGGTCCATCGTGTACAAGACTCCAAGCCGTACAGAAGTAATGATATGACCGATCCTTGTGAAGGGACTTCAAGATCATATTTACAGGAAGACAATGTGCACCATGACCAGAATTAGAGGGGCCCTGCCTCTAGCCAGGTAGAAGAAAGGGACAATCGGATCTATTGGACTGTGTGGATCTGGTGGCCTGGCACATCAGACCCAGAACAGTATATGGCCTTGGTTGACACTGGCACTCAATGTACCCTGATTCCATCATGGTATTGTGGGGACGGAATCTATTTCTGTTTCTGGGGTGACAGGAGGATCTCAACAGCTGACCGTACTGGAAGCTGAAGTGAGTCTGACCGGGAAGGAACTGCAGAAACACCCCATCGTGACTGGTCCAGAAGCCCCGTGCATCCTCAGCATAGACTATCTGAGGAGTGGGTATTTCAAAGACCCAAAAGGATATCACTGGGCCTTTGGAATAGCTTCTGTGGAAAAGGAGGAAACCAGACAACTGAATACCTTGCCTGGTCTCTCAGATGACCCTTCTGCTCTGGGACTGCTGAAGGTTGAAAAGCAACGTATACCAATTGCCACAGCAACAGTGTGTAGAGAAGCAGAGCGACACAGATCCTCCAGGCAGATGCAAAAGGGAATCTGTTTATTGCAAAAAACAGGCCTTTTTAAGCAGTTAGGCCTTTATCAGTTACATGCCTTTGAAATACAACAAATATATTTCAACCAACCACCATAAGCCACGATGTGAACACGCGATGGTTATATAACTTGTTTTTCTACCTCTAATTCAGCTGAGTCATTCCCAGAGTCTTTTTCTACTTAGCCGAAGTAAGAGGAGTGAGTCATGATTTTACAGAGGTAACAAGGCCTTCATTTTGCAAAGCCCCATTCATCCGCAACAATAGTGCATCGTTGGCAATACCACACCAACTGAGACTCTGTAATTCCCATCCATAAGATGATTCGCCATTTGGAGAGCCGAGGGGTGGTGAGCAAGACTCGTTCACCCTTTAACAGCCCAATATGGCCAGTGCGCAAGTCAAGTGGAGAATGGAGACTGACTGTGGATTACCGTGGCCTGAATGAAGTCACGCCACCGAGTGCTGCCGTGCCGGACATGCTGGAGCTTCAGTACGAGCTGGACTCCAAGGCAGCCAAGTGGTATGCGACCATTGACATTGCCAATGCATTTTTCTCTGTTCCTTTGGCAGCAGAGTGCAGGCCATAGTTTGCTTTCACCTGGAGGGGTGTATAATATACCTGGAACCAACTGCCCCAGGGGTGGAAGCACAGTCCCACCATTTGCCATGGACTGATCCAGACTGCACTGGAAAAGGGTGAGGCTCCAGAACACTTGCAATACATTGATGACATCATTGTGTGGGGGAACACAGCAGAAGTTTTTAAGAAAGCGACAAGATTATCCAGATTCTCCTGAAAGCTGGTTTTGCCATTAAACGAAGCAAGGTTAAGGGACCCGTGCAAGAAATTCAGTTTCTAGGTGTAAAGTGGCAAGATGGACGAGCCAGATTCCAACAGAGGTAATTGCCAAGATAGCAGCTATGTCCCCACCGACCAACAAAAAAGAAACACAGGCTTTCCTAGGAGCCGTGGGCTTTTGGAGAACACACATCCCGGAGTACAGCATGATTGTAAGACCTCTCTACCTCGTAACACGGAAGAAGAACAATTTCCTGTGGGGCCCTGAACAACAGCAGGCTTTTGAACAGATTAAACAGGAGATTGCCCATGCAGTAGCCCTTGGGCCAGTTAGAACAGGGCAAGACATAAACGACGTGCTCTACACCGCAGCCGGGGAGAATGGTCCTTCCTAGAGCCTGTGGCAGAAGGGACTTGGGGAAACCCGAGGATGACCTCTTGGCTTCTGAAGTCGGGGATACAAGGGAGCTGAGTCCAGCTACGCCCCAAGTAAGGAGATTCTTGCTGCCTATGAAGGGGTTCGAGCTGCCTCGGAAGTGATTGGCACTGAAGCACAGCTGCTTCTGGCACCCCGACTACCATTGCTGGGCTGGATGTTCAAAGGGAAGGTTCCTTCAACACATCATGCCACTGATGCCACATGGAGCAAGTGGATCGCTCTGATGACGCAGTGAGCCTGGATAGGAAATCCTAATCGCCCTGGGATACTGGAAATCATCACAAACTGGCCCAAAGGTGAGAGCTTTGGACTGTCTTCTGAAGATGAGCAGGTGATGTGCTGAGGAGGCGCCACCATACAACCAGCTACCAGAGAGTCAAAGATGATATGCCCTCTTCACTGATGGTTCCTGCTGGATTGTAGGGACCAACAGGAAATGGAAAGCTGCTGTATGGAGCCCGACACGACGAGTCGCACAAGCTACCAAGGGACAAGGTGGATCGAGTCAGGTTGCAGAGCTTAAAGCCGTCCAGCTCACTTTGGATATCGCCAAACAAGAGAAGTGGCCGAGACTTTATCTCTACACCAACTCATGGATGGTAGCTAATGCTCTGTGGGGATGGCTGAATCGCTGGAGAAAGGCCAACTGGCAGTGCAGAGGGAAACCCATCTGGGCTGCTGAGATTTGGCAAGACATCGCTGCCTGGGTCAAGAAGTTGACTGTGAAGGTTTGTCACGTGGACACCCATGTACCCAAGAGTCGGGCTAATGAAGAGCATCAGAACAATGAGTGGGTGGATCGAGCTGCCAGGATTAAAGCACCACAGGTGGATCTGGACTGGCAGAACAAAGGAGAATTGTTCCTAGCTCATTGGACCCATGATGCCTCTGGTCATCAGGGAAGAGATGCAACATACCGATGGGCTCGTGACCAAGGGGTGGACTTAGCCATGGACAGTATCTCACAAGTCATCTGCAACTGCCAGACATGTGCTGCAATCAAAAAAGCCAAGCGGGTGAAGCCTCTATGGTATGGTGGACAGGTATGGGGAAGCATGGCAAATTGACAGCTGGGCTAGAGAACACGGGATTGAATGGGTGTACCATATCTCCTATCATGCACCAGCTGCTGGAAAAGTCAAACAGTGCAATGGACTGCTTAAAACCACCTTGAAGGCACTGGGTGGAGGGACTTTCAAAAACTGGGAACAGCACTTGGCGAAGGCCACCTCGTTGGTCAACACCCGAGGCTCTGTCAATCGAGCTGGCCCTGCCCAGTCAGAACCCTTGCATACTGTAGATGGCAATAAAGTCCCTGTGGTACACATAAGAGGCATGTTAGGAAAGACTGTTTGGATTAGTCTCACCTCAAGCAAAGGCAAACCCATTCATGGGATTGGTTTTGCTCAAGGACCTGGTTACACATGGTGGGTAATGCAGAAAGATGGGGAAACCTGTTGTGTACCTCAAGGGGACTTAGTTTTGAGTGAGCACTGTCTGTGATGTTAATTCCAGCAATATGTGGATGGTATAGAATAAGGGGTGGATAATGTCCTGGGTTAACCAAAAAAGGATGTATTCTATTGTTGCAGATAGGTAAAACCTTGCAAAATGAAGGCCTTGTTACCCTTGTAAAATCATGGTTCACTTCTGTTACTTTGGCTAAGTAAAAAGGCCTCCGGGAACCAGTTCAGCTAACTTAGAAGTAGAGAAAACAAGTTACATAACTTTCGCATGATCACCTCGTGGCTTATGGTGACTGGTTGAATTATTGTTTGTTGTGTTTCAATGGTATGTATTCTGATAAGGACTAACTGCTTAAAAAGACTTGGTTTTTGTAATAAAGCTCTCTCCTTCGCACCTGCCTGGGAACTCTATCTCTCCATCGACACATTCTATCACCACCCACATAATTCCTTGATAAGCTGGGTCGTTCACAGTAGCTGGTTACATACCTAGTCCCTGAGGCTATGACCGAGGAGAGGCAGATCATGTGAGGTGGGGTAGTATTTCTTATCTCAACTGTGATAACTTCCCCGGGCAGCAGCAAGCACCACCCATCCTGAGTGGATTATCTCTGCTAATGGCCCATTACTGAACTGGAGAAGCACCGACAAATAGAATGTCAGAAACATCTCATTCCATTGTGGAAATCCCCGCCTCTGGGGGAGGTACCAGCTAAGAACCACCACATAAAACAAGGCTTGGGGATTGAGAGGGACCACCACTGGACAACCAGAGGACCAGACCTTTCTGAACGACTGGACACCCAGACCACTGGACACCCAGACCACGGGGTACCCAGCAGAGGAGGTGAACTTCCCACGGTTCCAGATCTTCAACAGGACTGCAACCACTGCCAGGTTGTACCATGACTCTGCCAGTTTAAGCCGGTGTTTCTGTATTACTGCATTTATTATAACCTTACTATTAAAATTGTAACTCTGACCTAAATCTCTCTCGAGGTATTTGTGTGGGGTTAATTTCCCCTGCTGGTTTACAGTCAAACCAGCACAGCACCTCATCAATGTCTATAAGTTCCTAAAGGGAGGGTGTTAAGAGAATGGAGCAAGGCTCTTCTTGGTGGTGCCAAGCAATAGGACAAGAGGCAACAGGCAGAAACTGATGCCCAGGAAGTTCTACCTTAATATGAAGAACTTCTTTACTGTGAGGGGGACCATGCACTGAAACCAGAGAGGTTGTGGAGTCTCCATCACTGGAGGTATTCAAGAACCATCTGGACACAATTCTGTGCAATGGGCTCTAGGATGACCCTGCTTGAGCAAGGAGGTTGGACCAGATATTGTTTTCAGAGTAACATCATCTTTCTGATCTCTGACTATTGTTTCCTTGGAAGTTTGTGTTTTTTCTTTCAAGACTGTATACCCACTTAGTCTCAAAATGTTTATCTTACAGTGAGTTGGATGCAGTTGTTGGATGCAGCAATTCTTGGCTGCTGCCTTCTCCAGTCCTCCAGTTCTTTTGCCAGCTGGTTCCCAAATATAGTTGGACTATTCTTGAAACCCTGGGGTAGGACTATCCAGGTGAGTTGGCTTCTCCCTGTTTCAGGATTTTTCCACTCAAAAGCAGAGTTCTTGGCATTTCTTATTTATGGGAATGCCCAAGAAGGCATCTTTAAGATCCAGCACAGTAAACCACCCCAAATCATCTGTCAATGTGGTCAAAAGGGTACAGAGGTTGGCTACTACAGGATGAATGTCCTCCTTATTTTGCTAATTGCTCTTGAATCCTGCACCAATCTATATTTCCTACCATCAGCCTTTTATACTGGCAGGATGGGCATGTTGTATCTGGATTCACATTCTACCAATAGCCTAAATTTAAGGAACTTTTCAGTTATAGGGACTAACCCTCTACTACTTTTAAACTTCAAAGGGTATTGTTTTTGTCTTACCAGTGTGGCTCCTGGTTTGAGTGCAATGCTTACAGGTTCTGCCCGTTTGGACTGCCTAGGAAAATCACCAGTCCACACTATTGGGATTTACTGCATTTTTAACTTCTGTGGAGATTTTGCCACAGTCCTCCTGTATGAATAGGGCAGCTGCTTAGACGAATTAAGTTTCAGGAATTATAATTTTTATTTTACCCCTTTTGCAAAATTTAATTTCTGCTTCTAATTTCTCCAATAGATCTCTACCCAGCAAAGACTTAGGAGAGTTTGGCATATAGAGGAATTGGTGAGTTACACAGTGTTTTCCCAATTTAAATTTCAAAGGTTGGAAGAAAGGTCTTGTTTCATTTACCCCTGTGGTACCGATTACTTTTACAGTTTTTTGACTCAGTTTCCCTTCAAAAATGCTCATTAAGACAGGACTCTGTTTGCCTATAACCTTGTCTTGGGGTGACTTTATGATGCTATATATATCCCAATTGCCTGCTTAATGAAAAAATATTAACTCTGTGTCTTTAAGCTGGCTCAAGTAGCTGGGCACTGTGTTTTGGTTTTCTTCGAAGGTGTTTACATTCCTGGTTCTTATCACTAGCTATGTTGTGGTTCTCAGGAGAGAACTCTTGGCAGTAGCCCTCTCTATAGCTGAAGGCAAAGGGACACTTTTTTACTTTTACCTTTTTTTTTTCCTGTGAGCTTTTGCCCTGCTTTTGCTCAGCTGAAGGATATCGGAGGGAGTTGAAACTTGCTTTTGGCTTTTTCCCTCCTCTGCCTGAGGCAAGGAAAGAAGACAGGTTTTTTTTCCTGTGATTGTGTTTCTTTTCCTTCTTCCTTTGGAACTTTACAACAGACTACTGAACTCTGGGGCCTACCCCACCCTGGGCCTGGGGAGGCCTGCACCAGCCTAGACCTGGAGGGAGACAGAGCAGAAAACTACACCCAGGAAACAAAGGACTGAATTCATCCAGGTTGTCTTTGTCATGAGAGGTTTATTATCTAACATTATTCATTTTTTATTTTCTGTAATAAATAAGTGAATGATAATGTTGGCTTTTGCATATATGAATTTAACATTTGCCAATAATAATGTGCTATGTAAAAATAGTAAAATATAGCATGTAGAAATAATAAAATATAGTTAAGTAAAAACAAGACTAAAATTCACTAAAGTGAATAGTAACTTTGAAATAATTGTAATAGATACATGGTAATAAATATCCTTAAGCTAACAAAACATGGTAATAAATATCTTTAAGCTAACAAAACATGGTAATAAATATCTTTAAGCTAACAAGACAATTCAAGACAACAAAAGATAAACTGTGTACATCCTGGAGTTTGTTTTTCCACCAAAAAAATCAGGAAAATACTGTTATCACACCAAAACTCCCAGAGGAAGGATCAATCACAAATCAAAGAAAAGACAGATACCTGAACTCCTGAAATAACACAAGACTACACAATGCCCAGACTGGTGTCACCCTCGTGGAGGGGTGGGAAAGGGGGAAATGAGTGAAGTGTAAATTACCTTTTGAGCCTCATGAATATGCAACAGTCTAAGTATACTTAAACCGACAGTAGAATGAATGAAATCGTGCCTCTGGCAAGATTTGCCAAGCGCCCAGCGCTGTGTTTGCCTTTGTTTTACTAATAAATATTCAATATTGCGTTACTAAAATTTCAGCCTATGCGTTCGTTTATAACAATTCCTTTTCCCTTCACCGGGTGCCTGCGTGCACCGCCCCCAGCAGCTGGGTTTTGTTAAATAAACAGGTTTTTTTTTTCACTTTCCTCCTGATGCAAAGGAATGCAAAAAGTTTAAGGGTTAACAGAGGCTGCTTGCTTAACATTTCTTTTTGCTTGTCAAAATAGAATAGGGAAAACAAATCACTGATAAACAGGGGAATAATAATGGCTTGGCTCCTGACCCCCGGACCCCAAACTGGCCAGATCAGCCTAATGGCTTGGACTTGGACCAGGAACCTAAAAAACATGCGCAAGGAAGAAAGGTGAAAAGTTCAGCACTGAGGAAGACTGTTACCTTCATCCCGAGACCCCCGAGACCCCCTGCCCACGGCCACCAGAAGACACTGCGCAGGYGCAAAACCCATGGAAATGAATTTTGAACTCATTATAATACGAATCAGGGCAAGGCGGGGCTAGATAATGAATATGTATAAGCGTATTGTGAAACTTAATGCATATGTAATATTTTACAAGATAAAAATAGAGAAAAGAGCCGCTGAGGGTACACATGTCTTAGGAGAAGCTATTCCCCCATGCATCTCAGCTGAATAAATATACTTACTTTACAATCTATGGGTTGTGGAGTCTTCTCCGCGTAACATTTTGGCGAGCCGGCAGGAGGTACTCTGCCCGGCTGCGGGAGCGACTGAAGAGTGGACGTCCCTAGTGCGCTCTCTGGGACTGTCCCTGGAGGGGACCTCCGCTTTCTCAGTTCGCTCACTGCGGGAGCAGAGGACAACCTGCCGAACCGTGGATAAAACGGTATGTTTTTTTATCTTGAGTGCCTATAGGTCGTAWGTTTGTTTTAGGGTGGTCGATAAGTCGCATGGAGACGTCCTGCGCCCGAAATAGACCCTGTCCGGACTTGTGAAGTAAGGGGAGCGGCCAGCAGAGGGATATCGGCGGCCGCTAGAGGCAGCCAGCGGCGGCGGCCGGTGGCAGCTGCTGGGGGCAGCTGGTGGAAGGATACTGCAGCCGCTAGTGATGACTGCTTGATCAGTCTCGGGGTTCTGCTGCGTTCCAATTTTTGGAAGCCAGGACGGACTTGCTAATGACTGTATAGGAAGCAGGAGAAGGGTAAGCAGAACCATAAAGTGTGTGCGTGTGTGGGGCCCCAGAGATATGAGCGTGAGATTTAGTTTTGGTTGATGTGCGCATGTGCCGGGACTACCCTGGAAGTTCTCATTGTTGCTATCAGAACTCTAAGTTTTAAACGTGTAAATTTTTATCGTGCAAGTGTAGGAACCGTGTGCTGCATGGGGTCGGGGAGGAAAGATCCCTTTCCACCTCTCTCCCTGCCTCTATCCTGCGATGTTGAGCGCGTTGCGGTGCTTGTGTGGTGCCCTGGCTTATAGAGACCCCGAGGTTAGAGCTCGGTGCAAAATAGCCAGGCTAAGAAGTGGAGATCTTAATGAAAGGAACTGGCTAAGAGTCAGGACAGAGTGTTTAGAGGCAAACTGTGTTGACTTTAGTGTGTGGAAAAAAGATGTTTAATTCCCGGGATTTAAAGTGTGCGGGAATAAGATAAGGCAAAAAGAGCAGCACAGTGGTTAACCGAAGGGCTAGAAAATCCCCCCTCCCCCAGTGGTTACATCAGAGAAGTATAGACCCCGAATCTGTGGCTTTGTGTGGGTGTACTGCAATGTTCGGGTCGCAGCATGGCTTGTGGATTTTAACACAATGCAAATCTTGTGATGTTAGGAGATACTATGAGTCAACTGAGTTACTGGAAAGCTGTGTAAGTTGTAGAGGAAATAAAGGTTGGAATATTATAAGGTTTGTGTGCGGGAGAGAACATTCTATCCCTAAGAATTGGATCATGTTAGAAGAGGACTGGGAAGCAACAGTAAAGCTCTGTGAAAAAGAGTCGAGAGGAAAGAAGGATAAAGCGATGAGGCGTAAGGAAAAAGAAAAGGCATATAAAGAGTGGTTAGTGCATTATACAGGCGACCCAGAGTGGGTAGCGGACTATTTGAATTTGAAACTTTAAGTAAGATGGGAAGTGGACAGAGCAAGGAAATCTTAAAGAAAAGCCCACTTGGCTGCATTTTGGCACATTGGAAAGAAATTATAGGAACAGGAGGAACAGAGAATAAAAGAACCTTGATTAAATATTGTAATCAATGGTGGCCATTATATGAACTAGAAGACAGAGTAAAGTGGCCACTCAACGGAACTCTAGATTATAATACCATGTTACAATTAATGTTGTTCTTAAGAAGGGAAGGGAAATGGGACGAAGTGTCTTATGCAGATATGTTCTTTTCCCTCCGAGATCATCCCGAATGGCAACAGGATTGTGGAATGGTACCACCTCAGGATCCTATGGTATTAGCCCTGGAAAAAGAGAATAAAGTAACTAGGGGCAAACTTGAGTGATGCTGCTCTGCATGTAGCATCCATCAGAGATGTACTAAGCAAGATAAAGTATATCAAAGCTTGGATCAAGAACTAACCGATGTGTTTAAGCCTCCCCCTAGGAGACAGGAAGAGGATGCAGACTCGGAAGGAACGCTAACTCCCCCTCATCTGACCAGTCCCGTCTCATCCTGGACTAGAAAACAGGTGCTACAAGCACCTGTTCGGGAGGCAGTGGGACCTGAGGGAGAAAGAATGCGAATTAAAGTACCCTTTTCCACAATTGACTTGGATGAGTGGGAAAAGGTTGCCAAAAACTATCGAAGTGACCCAGTAGGTACTACTAAACACTTGAGATTTATAATAAAACAACATAATCCAGATTGGAGTGATATGCAATTGTTATTGGATGCAATGACAGAAACAGAAAAACAATTAATCTTGAAAACAGCAGGAGAATTAGCAGAGGATTATTATAAAACACAACATCAAGATGTAAAAGAGTATTTTCCACTCCAAGAACCACATTGGGATCCAAATAAATCAGCAGAAATAGAAAAATTGAAAGATTATCAGGAATGGATAGCAAAAGGGATGGAAAGAGCCATCCCCAAGAGTGTAAACTGGTCAGCCTTATATGCAGTTAAACAGGGTCCTTCTGAGTCACCATCCAAATTCTTGGATCGCCTGAGGGATGTAATGCATCGTAACACACCGCTGGACCCTGGGTCCGAGGTAGGAACACAACAGTTAATATCCCTGTTTTTAGGACAATCCACAGGGGATATCAGGCACAAACTTCAGAAGCTTTGGGGGGTGGATGGGAGGAACTTTGAGACCCTACTAGATGAGGCATGGAGGGTATTTAGTAATCAAGAAGAGGGTTATAAGCAGGGGATGAAGAAATTTGTGGCGGTTGTAGAAGAGGAAAGAAGAGGAAGACGTGGGCAAGTACCACCCAGACAAGGCCCATCCCGGCTGGATAGAAACCAATGTGCAATTTGTAAGAAATTTGGCCATTGGAAAAATCGGTGTCCAGAGCGGAAGCAAGATGGCCGTCAGGAAAGGGGAGGCCGGGAAAGGGTGGTCGCACATGTGAAAGAAGACTGAAGAAGACCGGGGGACTCCAACCTGGCGGATCCGCTGGTTATAATGAAGCTAGGGGAAAAAGAGAAAGAGATAGAATTTTTGGTTGATACGGGGGCTACATATTCAGTGTTAAATAAGGCTCTGATGCCTGTGGGGGATGATTATATCGTGGTGAAAGGAGCAACTGGTCAATCTGAAAAAGCATACTTTTGCAAACCATTGAAGTATAAACTTGGGAAACAATGGGGTATTCATAAGTTTTTATATATGCCCAATTCTCCAAAAGTGCTTTTAGGTAGAGATTTATTGGAACAATTACAAGCAACCATCACATTTAAAAATGGGGAAATTACTCTGGAGGTAAATGATCAACAGCATGTAGAAATATTAAGCTTGACACTAACAACCGCTGAGACTGAAGGGGGAATTAGTGAAAAGATAATAAATCAAGTGTTTCCCGGAGTATGGGCTACAGATGTCCCCGGAAGAGCTAAGAATGCACCCCCGATACAGATTAGACTTAAGGAAGGGAAACAGCCTGTTAGGGTCAAACAATACCCCCTAAAAAAAGAAGACAGAGAGGCAATTAGCCCGGTCATCGAAAACTTTTTACAAATAGGATTATTAAAAGAGTGTCAATCTGATTTTAACACTCCTATTTTACCCATCCACAAGCCCGATGGGTCATACCGAGTGGTACAGGACTTACGGGCTGTTAATAAAATAACTGAGGATCTTTACCCGGTAGTGGCAAATCCTCTGTTAACATGTTTAACACCCGAGCTAACCTGGTTTACCGTTTTAGATCTGAAAGATGCCTTCTTTTGCCTCCCTCTCCATGAAGCCAGCCAGAAAATTTTTACATTTGAATGGGAAAACCCTAAAAGTGGGCGTAAAACTCAGCTCACATGGACAGTGCTGCCTCAGGGATTCAAGAATAGTCCCACCCTATTTGGAGAACAGCTGGCAAAAGACTTGGAGTCCTGGGAAGCTCCGCTAGGAGAAGGAAAGCTGTTGCAGTACGTAGACGATATCCTATTAGCTACCCCAGTGGAAGAGGCTTGTGAAACCTGGACGGTAAGCCTCTTAAACTTTTTGGGACTCCAGGGGTATAGGGTATCGAAGAAAAAGGCTCAGGTGGTGAAACAGAAAGTAATTTACCTGGGCTATGAGATTAGTGCTGGACAACGGACTCTGGGGCAAGACCGTAAGGAAGCGATATGCCAAACCCCGAGACCTCGGACAGTGAAAGAGTTACGGACTTTTTTGGGGATGACAGGATGGTGCAGACTATGGATCTTCAATTATGGAGTAGTAGTGAAACCTTTATATGAACTCATTACAAAGGAAAACAGAGACCTTCAGTGGACAAAGGAAGCCACGCGGGCCTTCAGTCAGCTAAAGAATGCCCTCATGTCAGCTCTGGCCCTGGGACTTCCGGACGTGAGTAAACCATTCTTTCTGTTTTCCCATGAAAAACAGGGAATTGTCCTGGGAATACTAGCACAGGACCTGGGACCGTACCGACAAGCAGTTGCTTACTTTTCCAAACAGCTGGATGCTGCGGCTAAAGGATGGCCTGGATGCCTCAGAGCGGTTGCAGCAGTAGTGCTGAACATCGAAGAAGCACGTAAATTTACCTAGGGTCAGAAAATGACTGTGCTAGTATCCCACATGGTGTCTGCAGTATTGGAAGTAAAAGGCGGGCACTGGCTTTCCCCACAAAGGTTCTTGAAATACCAAGCCATCATAGTGGAGCAAGATGATGTAGAGATAGTGGTAACTAATATTGTCAACCCAGCTTCCTTCCTTAGTGGAAACAGCGGGGAGCCGATACATCACGACTGCCTGGAAACCATCAAAGCCACATACTCTAGTCATCTGGACCTAAAGGACACCCCTCTGGATGGGGCAGAGACCTGGTTCACTGATGGAAGCAGCTACATCATCAGCAGAAAACGACACGCTGGGTATGCTGTCACCACCTGCCAAGAGGTAATAGAGTCAGGACCTTTGCCAACAAATACCTCTGCACAAAAGGCTGAAATAATTGCACTAACTCGTGCCCTGGAAATGGCAAAAGACGAAAGAATAAACATCTACACGGACTCAAGGTATGCATTCGGGGTTGTACATGCACATGGGGCCATATGGAAAGAACGGGGACTGCTGAACTCACAAGGGAAAAATATCAAACATGCACAAGAAATTCTACGACTATTGGAAGCAGTCCAACTACCCGAGAAGGTGGCGATTATGCATATTAAGGCCCACCAGAAGGTGAGCTCAGAATTAGAAGAAGGGAATG
>JACAXG010000035.1:7049867-7135781 GCA_018881555.1 Amblyornis subalaris | reverse complement strand
TGGTACAAAGAACTTAACTGACAAGTAAATTGTAGCTCTAATTTTCAGGGAAAGGGAGAGAGAGGGGGTGGGAATTAGACGTCAGTCTCYTCCTCCGACTCCTCCTCCTCCGAGAAGGAGGGCTCTGCATCGGAGGTGACATCATCCATGCTAGCCATGGCAAGGGAAGGGGAATTTCCCACCACAATTATCCATGTGCATAATTCTGGTTTTGTCTAGTGTAAATAGGGAATACTCATCTGGCATATCTGAAGAATCTATCATGTATTGTGCTAATGGGATTATTCGTATTTTGCAGTACATTGCAACATTCCTTCAGAATATCTTGATTTTTTTAAAAACAGATTTGTGAAGCTTGGTGCTAATGCCTCAGCTTGCTCAGGCACCATTTTAAATATTTTTATTGGTGCTAATAATACATAAAGTCTGCCAAGTAGTGGAGACCCACTTCATTCTGAAACCTCTTGGTATGACAATAAACAGAGGAAATGCAGCCTAATACATGAGGGTCACTCAGCCTGCTACAAGTACTTACCAAATTGCACACTATTTATTAGCAGGTGTTTCTGACCTTATGCTTCAAAAAGTAATATTCTATTATTCTTAAGACATGCAGCATAGGGGAAATAGCTACTATATTGATTTATATTATAGATGAAATGTTGTTTGTGGATCCACTTGTGCTCCCCGACTGACTTTGGGAAGAAAACATTTTCAGTCATTGTACTTTTTCTCTATCCTGCCTCTGTGTAGCAAAAAGCTGATCTTTCTATTTGAAAATATTTTGCAAGATAGTAAATACACATAAGAAACAATCTCTGAAAGAGTAGGAGAAATTAGAAGTCCTGTGTTTGGGCAAGTCATGAAATCACACTGTAGAGGCACAAAATAACAATGCCTCAATGCCTGGAGGACACCAATGGAAAGAAATATTAAACCTGAAAGGCAATATTTATGCAAGAAAATTTCAGCAAAAAATAGTAATTTCTCCCAGTAGCTAAAGAAAACCTGGCTATGTGAATATAGGTCTTTGCTCTTAAATAGGATTCTTATTTTTTAAACATAAAAAATACATCACCATGAGAGTTCCAAAAGATAAACTGTGCCTGAAAACAGCAGAAGATTTAGTATTTCGGTATCCCAGACTAAATCAATAGCTGGCATCTTATCTGGTCCAGTTATTGAGAGAACATGATTTGCTTTTTCTTTGCATCATGTTAATGGATTTCTTTTCTTATTGAATAATTCCTCTGTATGAAGATTGTTTTAAAGCTTATTTGGGTGAAAATTTCCTTTGTACAGATTATATACTTATCTAGGATTATATACAGTGGAGTGTTGCTTACAGAGGTGCTGTTACTTGAGTCTGTTACTTTATAGTAACCAAAGTAATAAAAAATAATATATTTCACTGGTAACTTTATACAAATGTTCATGTACCAATGCGGACTCCAACTCATTTGGAAAATGAAAATTCTGAATCTAACCATCTTTATCAGCATTCATGGTAGTAGGAAAAACTTATAAACATATAACAGAAGATAAAATAATACCCTTCATTAATGTGAATTTTAGATAATTATATTCATCTAAGTACTAATGGTTACATTGATAAGGAATTGTCATAGAATTTATGGCTTACAAAACCAGAATTACAGCAGATTGGTTTGCATACATGTTATTAATTTGCTGATTTTTTTGCTTTATCTAACTCGCTGTTTCTTGGACTGAACAGCAGTTGTCTGCCACTGTCTTTAGTCCCAGTAGGCATATTGCCTTTGCCTCCAAGCAAAGCCTCTAAATGAAACGAGAGAGTACTTTTCTCTAATTTTGGGCCCATGTCTAGATAATATTAAGTATGAGTTTCAGCTCTACTGACCAGGAGGCCCACTACTTTCTTTCACACTCTTTTGTTTTACATGGATAATAGAATTTCAGCTATGTGTTTCCGTTCTTTGAAACTGCATAATTTTATTTAGAACCTTGTCAATTGTCATATTATACCTGTCCTTGATACCTCTTTTGCTCATCAGTGCCTTTTACTCTGAGCAATGGAACCTCAATAGTGTCTATTTACTTTTAAAATCCCTCAGAAGTGTGTGCATATGTCTGTGTGTCTGTGATGACTAAGGGACATTAGACCACAAGAGAAAGGTCACACCATTCTTTATTTCCTTCATTCTGGCATAGTCAAGCATACTCTATGACCATTCTTATCTCTGATATTTGCTTTCCTTTCATGAAAAATGTGTGTTTTTTTATACATTAGAAACTTGCTGTTTCTAAACCTGATTCTTTTTTATTATCACCTTTTGCTTATTTATTTGTTTTCATCATCAGTGCGGGTAACATGTCCCTGTTTCTCTTCTCCTTCAACCATGTTCTTCTTCCGATTTATCCCTGTGCTTGTGTTGTGTAATGAGCCATCCTTCTTATTCAGAGTCAGCCCTCCATGTTCTGTTTTTCATTAGTATTGACAAATTCTTAGGTAAGCTGGCAGCTTCCTGTGTTCCATCCTTCTCCAGTTCTAACCTACACTATAGACTACTGTAATCTCCATCTTCTCTTTTCTTCAGACTGTCTTCCATAAAGTCTGTAAGTGTCTGCACACAGTCACTGTGTGGCCTTGCTGATCCTCTAACCACCTACTGCCCATTCTTTTCTGTGGAAAAATCAAAATAATTTTTCATCCAGTGTACATCCATGGGTTTCTTCTGCTCAGTTGGATGACCCATCACATCTCTCTACAACTATATAGTCTCAGAATTTTTGTCCCTTTCTGATGTTTTGGAGTTAAAATAGAAGCTGGCTACTAACGAAGTGCAGTATTGTGGGAAGCACTGAAATTTTGTCCTTCTCCAGACCAGTCACTTGTGTCACAAAGTTCTTTTATCTGAGGCAATCTTTCTATAGATTGCACATATCATTTATTTGAGGCTTTATAGGGCACATGCTATCTGTGCAAAGCATTTCATAAACAGTATTTCTCATACATTTAATTTCAATAAGTGACACTATATACTACACTTCAAGTATAGGGAAGACAAGGCCTTCCCATGTGTGCTGATGGTTTTGGCTGGGGTACTGTTAATTTTCTTTACAGTGGCTGATACAGGACTGTGTTTTGGATTTGTGCTGAACACGGTATTGATAATACGGAGATGTCTTTGCTATTGCTGAGCAGGGCTTACACAGAGCTAAGACCTTTTTGTACTTCATAAGAGTGAGGAAGTTGGGAGTGCATGGGAGGCTGGGAGGAGACACCGGTGGGGCAGGTGACCACAACTGACAAAAGGGATATTCCAGACTATATGATGTCATGCTCAGTATGTAAAGTGGGGGGAAGAAGAAGAAAGCAGGAGAATGTATGGAGTGATGGTGCTCGTCTTCCCAAGTCACCGTTACCTGTGATGGGGCCCTGCTCTCCTGGAGATGGCTGAACACCTGCCAGCCCATGGGAAGCAGTGAATTAATTCCTTGTTTTCATTTGTTTGTGTGCGCAGCTTTTGCTTTCCCTATTGAACTGCCTTTATTTCAATCCACAAGTTTTCTAGCTTTTACCTGGCTGATTCTCTCCCTGATACTGCTGGTGGGGGAGTTAGCAAGCGGCTGCATGGGGCTTGGTTGTCAGCTAGGGTTAATCATTACACCATGCAGGAGCACTCATCCACACATACTCAGTAGTATATGCTGGCAATAGGTCCATTCCTGCCTACTTCGTGACCTGTGCCTCCTCTTTTTCAGCAGTCACGCTGGGGTATGGTGCCAGCTTCCCTCCCAGAAGTCTTTCTGTGGGTTTCACAGAGACCTGGGCAGAACACACAGAGCTAAGCGCCTTCTGCTCAACACAACAGGAAAGTGGATGATGTCTTTTAGGAAGATGGGGAACACAGAAGTACCATCTGCTTCTAACAAAACGCCCAACAAGTTTACCAGAAAGACAGTGAAAGTGTATCCTTCCCTACTACCATGTTGGCCAGTCTTTTATCCATCATGTTGCAATGACAATGACCTGGCTAATAGATGACTATGATGCTGACACAGTTCTAAGAATTAAATTTTCCTTCAAATCCAGATGGCAGAAGACTGTGACCAAATACTTTTTAAGCCAATTAATATTGGCTAGGAGCCTATGCTGAAGACTACTGCAAAGTCCCAAAAAAACCCCCTGGATATAATACATATAGGGTTAACAGAGCTTGTCTTAGCATATTCAGTAATGTTGGCTCAGAAAGAATAAAACTAAAACTTTTGGGCACTTCTCACATAAATTTCAAGATTTACAGAACGGAGCCAGCAACTGCCAGTGTGAGAGAGTCAACCTGATGAAAAGGGAACAGGAGAGAGATCAAATGAGTTCAATTACAGATTTTTCTTTTGTTTTTTTGATCATTGGTTTGGGGCCTTTTTGGGGAGTGGAAAGGTGAATGAAGCTTTATTTCATGTGATCTTCAGTAATCTTAGATATTCGGACTGTATTCCAAAGTAGCTCTCCTATTTGGATTAGCAGTGTTGGAAGAAAACATTAAGGTGTGTCTTTGATATGTTCATTTATCAACAAGAAAAATTGTAACTGTTTTCAGCAAAAAAAAGCCTGTGAAAGAACATTGATCTGAATCATATATTGTACTGTTTAGTGTGGCAATGCAAACTGTTTTTATTATGTAAATCTATTTTTACACCTTTTATTGCTTTACATCTCATAATATATTCTGATTCTTTTTGATACTGCAGTGCTTCCACTACATTTAGGGCTACCACTGTCTGGTTTTTTAAGAATGTACTGCCAGACCTTGCTGAGGGACCTGTCCTTACAGTGCTGTACGTGTACAGTAAAACCAGGTTGTCAAATATAAACTCACCCATGATACATTGCACTCCAAGTAGGACAAACAATACATGCACTGTAAAGTTGGTCTGAACTTGCTTGTATGACACATATACATGCTTATACCAACATTAAATGTGCAGTAGATGTGAAGTATTAAGCATCAACGCCACAGTGTGATTCTCAGGGCCTTCTTAAAGGTGGGCCAAAATCTCTAGACAGCATTGATAGGCAGCATAGCATAACAAAAACAAATATGTTATTCTGCAGTCTCTCAGGTAACAGGATTATCCTTCCTATTCAAGTAAAAATAACCAAAATAATAAATCTTATTCAGGATCATTATCACTGCATCATCAGGATAGCTAAACTTTTCATAGAAACACCACTGTATTTCTTCTCTGAAGTAAGTACACTGACAAGATAACTAAAAGACAGTCCTCCAACAGTATAAAATAAAGTGTAGTAACTTCTCTGGATGTAAGATCTCAATTTAGTTAATATAATTTTATATATTTTCCAAACACTACAAAAAGAGAGACAAAGGCAGTAGTGGACATTCCAAATGGAAATCCTGAAAACAATGTACGATTAAACAACTAATACATCACTAATAATAGTAAAGCTAAGAATAATATGGGCCTGTTAGTAAATGGAGCGGGGACATTGGTAACACAGGACACAGAGAAGGCAGAGTTACTGCACACCTTCTTTGCATTGGACTTCACTGACAAGACCAGCCTTTGGGAATCTCTGAACTAAGAGGCCAGGGTGAAGGAATGTTGGAAAGAAGACTTTCCCTTGGTTTGGAGAGCACCTAGGCAAATCTGACATTCACAAGTCCATGGGTCCCAATGTGATGCACCCATGAATGCTGAGAGAGCTGGCGGATACCATAGCTGGGCCGCTTATGGTCATCTCTGAAAGGTCATGGAGATCAGAAGAGGTGCTTGAGGACTGGAAAAAAACAAATGTCACCCCAGTCTTCCAAAAGGGAAAGAAGGAGGACCCAGGGAACTACCAGCCAGTCAGTCTCACCTCAATCCCTGGAATGGTGATGGAGCACCTCATTCTGGAGGCCATCTCTATCCATATGGATGACAAGAAGGTGATCAGCAGCAGCCAGTATGGATTCATTAATGGGAAATCATACTTGACCAATCTGATTGCTTTCCACAGTGACACAACTACCTGATAGATGGATGAGGCAAGAGCAGTGGATATTGTCTACCTGGATTTCAGCAAGGCTTTCTACATTGTCTCCCACAACAACCTCACAGGCAAACTCAGGAAGTGTGGCCTGGATGAGTGGACAGTGAGGTGGACTGAGAACTGGCTGAACAGCAGATCCCAGAGGATTGCAATCAGTGGCACTGGGTCTAGTTGGAGGCTGTCGCGAGCGGTGTTCCTCAAGGATCGATACCGGGCCCAGAACTGTTTAACTTGTCCATCAATGACTTGGATGCAGGGGCAGATGCCTCCTCAGCAAGGTCATTCATGACACAGATCTAGGAGCAGTGGCTGATACCCCAGAGGGACGTGCAGCCCTTCAGAAGGGCCTTGACAGCATGGAGAGACGGGCAGAGAGGAACTGTCTGAAATTCAACAAAGGCAAATGCAGGGTCCTGCACCTGGGAAGGAATAACCCTGGGAATCCACACAGGCTGGGGGCTGATCTGCTGGCAAGAAGCTCTGTGGAGAAGGACCTGGTGGTCCTGGTGGACAACAAGCTGTCCATGAGCCAGCAGTGAGTCCTGGTGGCCAAGAAGGCCAATGGTGTCCTGGAGTGCACTAGGAAAAGCATTGCCAGCAGGTCAAGGTAAATGATTCTGCCCCTCTACGCAGCCCTAGTGCTGCACATCTGGAGTGCTGTGTCCAGTTTTGGGCTCCTCAGTACAAGAGAGACATGAAGCTCCTGGAGTGGGTCCAGCAGAGGGTGACAAAGGTGATTATGGGACTGGAGCATCTCTCTTAGGAGGAAAGGCTGAGGAAGCTGGGCCTGTTCGGCCTCAAAAAGAGATGACTGAGAGGGGACAGAGTCATCAATGTCAATAAATGTCTGAAAGGAGGGTGGCAAGAGAATGGATCCAGACTCTAAGTTACTCACAGAGGTTGTGGAGTCTCTCTCACTGGAGATACTCAAGAACCATTTGGATGCAATTTTGTGCAATGTGTTCTGTGATGACTGCTGGAGGAAGGACATTGGACCAGATGACCTTTTTGGTGGTTCCTTTCAACCTGACTCATTCTGTGATTCTGTGAACTAAAGGTTAATTAAAACTTCAATTGCTGTTTCATAAATGTCTATAAAACTGTCACCACCAAAGCTGACCCATTGTTACCCAATATGTTTGAAGATAACAATGGGCTTTCAGCTATTAATAGATTCTTTTTGTTTTATTAGTGGATTCCAAAAACACTCTGATTTCCGGACAGGATGAGCAGCGAAAATAAAAAGTCTCTTACAAGAACACATGAGTTTGATAATGGCAAAAAGGTTCCTGCAATGATATTCTTGTACAGTTTCTTTATTATGCTGTCCCTAAAACAAGCTGTATCTATCAATAGCATTTAGTATCTATAGATAACTTAGCACAGATAATTAAGATAATGTAAGAGGAGAAAGCTATAGGAACTTTCTGTAAGCTGACAAAACATTCAGCTTGATTGAGAGGTTTTATGCCGAGATACACCACAAATGCTGCAATATTAACATTTGAGACTGAACATAATTAGCCAAATGCAGTTTTGACCTACAAATTTTAGAGTATTTGTGTATAACATAGCAATAATATTAATACTATAGTTATCACTATCAATAGTAGTAGTACTAGCAGTAGTAGTAGTAGTAGTATCAATATTATTACTTCCTTGAAACTGATGGGTGGGAATAAATTTATGGTTTTGTGTTGTGTTAAATGACAAACACATTCAAGAGCATAGAAAACTATTAAAGACAATAAAAGCTTTATTTACTTTTTGTTTCAGCTCCTGTTTTCTTTGGTTTTTTCAGGAACTTGTTCTGTATTTTTTCTTGTCTTTTGTCTAGAGTAAATCATGAGTCACAACATAATTGGAGTATGATTAATGTTCAAATGACAGACACTTTTCAAATGAGAATGATGTTCCAATCAAAGGTTGGATGTTTCCTCAGACTTGTATTTTGTCAGTATTTAGATCTGACCACAATAACTGTAAAGTGCCAGAACCTCAAAATCATAATGGGTTATGATCATTCTTTCTTAAAGTATTACACATCTACCTGCTATAAAACATGTGGAAAATCATGCCTGAGTCCTGAAAATTCACAAACCTCTTGTGAGGATCAATTTCATCTCAGAAAGAAAAGTAACACTGATCATATCACTCCTTTTGTATCCAAATGACTTCATAATTTCTGTCTCAGTGTTTTCATAACCATTATAATACTAAGGGTGAGGTCAGGAAGGAATTTTTCAGCCCTTATTTTTCTCTGGTTTTAATGTCTACTTTTATACATCCATATTTTTGTTTTGGTCACATAGATGACAGCATTTAAAATCATATAGCTTTTTGATAACTTAGTTATATAAATTATGGGAGCAACTTAATACACTGAAGCATAAAAAGGGGAAAAAAGTAATTTATAGCTTTTTCTTTCTTTCTTCAATTATTAATTATTATGATAACAGAGGAAATAACTCACAGATGTCTGTCTTATATGGGCAGAAACTTTTCTATATAACTAAAACTACTTTAAATTTAATTAATAGTGTAGCTAAATATTCAAATACAATCCACATTCATTTAATATCTTAGACTTACATACTCATGTTAAAACAGCACAGAGATTCTTCTCACAGTAGACTTGATTTTGTATTTTTCTATACATACCACTGCTGCAATACTTTGGAATTGTTGTACTCTACCCCGTATCAAGTAAGTGCAAGTCACTTGTGTGATAATCTACAGCCTATGAAGGTAACAGAAAGACTCCTTTATCTTTACTAGATTTTAGATTGGATCTTCTTTTGCTGTTCCCTTGCTCAACTTGTACTTGAACAACTACAGATTCACAGGTTTCCCCCTCTTCCAAGAAAATGGCAGGATATAGGGATGTCCTCACTGCTGTTTTAAAGGTACTGTTAGCACATCAGTTGGTCCACTTCAATTTTATGTTAACAACAGTAGTTGTACATGGCAAAAAGCAGGCTTCGGTTTGTTTTGGGGTTTTTTGCATCCAGATCATTAGACAAATCCTATTAAGTGGACTATTTCTGACTACCTTTCTGTTCACAGTGAACTAGCAGGATCTGAATTCCTCATGATAATTTTAACACTACTTTTCTGGTATGTAGGGAAACAGCACAGGATTGATTGAGAGAGCATCTCACTGTAATATAGGAAGTTCTTATTCTGGTAAATTCTGCTTTACTGTCTGTTAGGGTTTGGGTTTGTTATTGTTGTTGTTGTGGTTGTTTAATTAGTTGGATGCTATTTTAAGTTCCTACTGTGTATTGGCCTAGTCATGGGAATTGAATCTATGTCTCATCTCTATTTTTATGTGTCAAACAAGTAAAAGGAGCTAGAATGAGATGAACATGGCTTAGTAAAAGACACAAAGCTGTAACAGCTGAGGTAAAGCAGCACTCGATTGAAAGGAGACTGAAGTGTCCAAGGTGAGATTAGAAAAAAGAAAGAAGTATCTGTTTACTGCATTGAAGAGAGAAAAGGCCAACTTTCTGGTCTTTCCCAGACATCAATAACATACTTGGTTCATTTTTCTGTTTCGTGTCTGGTCTTAAGAATATGCAGTACCAACTGCACCTACTTGTAATTCCTTCAGAAATGAAACCAAGAGTTTTTCTTGTCCAGTTTACTGCCCAACAGTGTGGTGGTTGACTCTTCTTTCAGTTAATACCATCAGCCACACAATCTTGCCCAGACTACAGCAAAAATCTTTTACATATCTGTACCTGCTATGCTCTACACCACGTAAGACTTTAGTTGCTGAAACAACCATTTCCAGATGTCTCTGAATAAGAGTTTACACTTCTGAAACCTGAATATAGAAATTTGTTCTTTCTTTACTTTTAATTTTCCCAAGACTGAAAATCCTAGGTAAAGGATTCCTAGCTAAATATTAGGGACCATGAAAGTGGTCCAAAATGTATTTCGTAGTGATATCCATCAGAAACACCATATTTAAAAAAATTAAAATGAAAAACAAAGCTCCTCAATATTACAGATCTTGCATGATTTGTCAAATGGTGCCATAATTCTGTCAGTTCAACTGGAACTTCATGTTTTCAGCTGGATTGTGGAGAATGGAATTTTTCCTTCATTTTAAGACGCCAGGTTGAATTTTCTCTCTTCATAATCTTGCTCTCAACCAGCAAAAAAGACCTGAACAGGAGAAACTAATTCTGTTAACAGAAATGAGAGATATTAGAGATGAGAATTAAGAGTCTATAGAGGAAAAAAGGAGGCTGGATGAAGCTTGAGAAGGGACAGGGCATATAACTGAAATGGGGATAGGCCAATAAGTGCAATGGCAGCTAGCACCCTATCATTTCCAAGTACTCAACTAGAATCCCTTACAGCCTGAGTTTTCTATGTTTTAAGATTTCTATGCTTGGAGCCACAAACTATGTTGATACTTTTTTCATGCTTTCCTAAATCTGGATAGGCTCTCAGTTCACCAGCACATTTTGTACACACAGTACCTGATTGTGAAGACTTTCTAAATTTGAATATCCAAATGCCAGCTGCCTTGAAATCTATAGCAGTGCTGTATACCTCATAAAGCATCTGTGCTGGTTTGACTGTAAACCAGCAGGGGAAATTAACCCCACACAAAATACCTTGAGAGATTTTAGGTCAAAATTACAATTTTAATAAAAAGGTTAAAATAAATGTAGGAATACCAAAACATCGGCCTAAACAAACCAACAGAGTCATGGTACAATCTGACACTCTGTTGACCAGGGTGGTAGCTGTATAGTCCAGTTAGGCACTCATCCTGTAGAAGGTCTGGCCAGAGACCTCTGGGTTTCCAGTCGTCTGGTAGTCCAGTGGAGTGGAGTGGAGTCCAGTCGAGTCCAATTGAGAGGAGTAGTCGAGTCCAGTCGAGATTATATGATGTATAACTAAACAGAAGAGAAATATTAAGGATTTTTTTTCTGAACATGTATTAGAAAGAGGCTACCTACCAGAGTAATTTTAAGGCATTCCTTTAGTTAACAGATTTGCACTCTAGCACAATAATAGTTCAATGCAAATTAACTCAATAAATGCCAGCTCATTAGAGATGAGAGCACTCATTAGGGATTTATCTAGCTGAAGAACACTGGGAAAGTTAGAAACAGATGTGATAAAAACCGTAATAAAAACCTAAAAACCCCTACTTACATAGATACAAAAAGATGAGTATATGGTAGTGGGATTTTGCATACATGTAGTATATATTTTTCTTGCTATAGCAGCAATAACAAATAAATATTCCTGTATTGCAGATGAGAAATCTTAGAGGGAAAACTATTTAATGACTTTCCCAAAATGGCGGTATTAATTTTGAAACTTAAACTTAGTTTCCAAGTGTGAGATTCTTTTTATATTACACTACAGAACTTTCTCTTGTTTAATAAATAGATACATTCTGTGCTGCCAACTTACCTGTAATTCACACTCCTCTCTGGAGGAACTTGCAACTAAGATGGCATTTTAAGTCTGTGTTGTATGTGCCTGTATGTTGAGATTTGCATGGATTTGCTGTACAAGACAAAGACACCAAACGGTTGAATGCCATCTTGCTTCATTCTCATCCTCTCACCAAGGACTTACAGGTACTTCTTGGTTAACAGCAACACTATAGATATAAATATCACGCTTTCCTTTGTGTTTTCTAACAGTTTGGTTTGGTTTTTTTTTTCCCTAAATATCCTTACATACAATCCTCAGGGGAAACCCATTTGGGTAGAATTTATTTTGGGCCCATAAAGTCCTATTCACAGTTATGTGATCACATATAAAAAGATAGAAACAGCAAAGCAGCTAAATCCCAACACACTATTTGAAACAAACACTGCAGACATTCACATATTGTCTATATTGCTAAGACTGTACAAATTTTATAACAATTCTTATTTAATGTGCATGCTAAATATCTGGCCAGGTCTGTGGTAAACGAGGAGATCAGAAAAGCTCTGAGGGACCCGTTACAATCTCTTCTGCAAATAACACAAAATTAATAGTAATAAATAAATATTTTAAGCATTCTGGTTGTGTATTAGAGAAACTAAAACCAGTTCCAAAGGAACCATTCCATCCTCAGACAAAAAAAATGTGCCTTTTTAAATTTTCGATAAGGCATATGTTTGCCTTAGAAAATAGAAACAAAGCTAATAAATTACATTTTAGAACTCTATTTAAAGACACTCATGGACAGACTTAGACTAACAGAACTCAGGAAATTCAAATATGGAAGTAGAAACACAAATGTAAGAGGGGTGTAATTCATGCCATTATACCTGTTTGAAACAATTTGTGTGAGTTAAGGACAGAGTGCCAGCATAAACTTTGAATTTATTGGCTTTTGTTGCTTTAAATCAGACCTTTCACATTACTTAAACATAGTTTTTGTATTTAATATTCAGAGTTATAGAACATGTGCATTTGGCTGCAGATAGATACATAATTCATGTTGGTAGGAAGCATACCTTATAACACTTAAGTGGTTTATTAAACTTGTTTCATCTGATATGGGATAAATTCTGTAATTGACGGCAAGTCATAGGCAGATCATACATTTATCATATTTAAGATTACCTTATGTCCTTATGTTATTGAAGCTATTCTGCTTTGGCCTCTCAAGGTGTTTTTTTTTTTCTTCTCTTGGAGAGAAAATACATGAAATATGCTAATGTTGTTTTAAAATGACTTAAACGCGAACTCTAACAGCAAATTAGTTCAGTGGTCTCAGCTCAGTCCCTAGCAGATAGTTGAGTCTATCAGGAAAACCATCACACATGCTTTGGCACCAGTCAGTAGGACCAGTAGCCTCTGATCTAAAAAGACCTAGGCACTGAGCCTTGAGAGTTTGAATGACCTCTTATTTTAGGGATCATGAACTCCTGAAGTTAGAAGGGGGTTCATATTGTGCAGGGAGATTATTTCTGTACTCCTTCCTCCATCTCAAGGTTATAGTTCATAGTGGAACTATTTTAAATTACCTCACCTATCTGACGAGGAGGGATAGAAAAAGAAATAAAGATGATTGCTCTCTCAGACAGTGGATTCCACTCAGATCTGCTGACACTAGAACTTTCTTTCAAGTCATTTCTGTTATCTGTATAGCTTTACCAATATGGACTGGGAAGAGCCTTAGTGTGGAGCAGGCTACAGCTATATCATAGTGTTAATAGCATTATGACATTTAACATTTCATTTGCTGCATCATAACAGATCAAAATGTTAATAACCAGCAGTAATTTGTCAGACTCTTTGCTCCTGTTCTTGGCTGTTGATAACTAGAGATTGATATTTCGGTATGGAAGTTCTATTGCTAACAAGTGATGTCTAAATTAAGTAGATGGGTCAGGGTGACTAAAATATCATAATGATTATGACACAATAGGGGCTAACCCCTATATTTTTTAAAGAATGGATGGAGGTAGACTATTAAGTAAGTAAATTCCAACTAGTATCTTTTGCTTCCACTGCTATTATTTGTTTGCTTTTTTGGCACTCATGTTGCACCAGCCTGGAATAATGTTCATTTAAGAGACATTTTTTCTCAAAGAAAGATACAAGCTGTATAAAACAGTGAAAGAAAATCACAGTTGGGCTAGATAAGTAACATTTCTGTTGATTGTAGAGTTTGTACCATGTGCCTTTTTCTTCATTTTTTGTAGAAAGAAATGACATATTCAGAGTAAAGTCCTAAGAGGTTTTTAAAAAGGTTGTTAGAAGCACAAAATAAAGAAGGCTTGAGAATCATTAAATGAGCAAACCATCAAAAATCCTGTCTGAATATGTAAGAGTGTGTAGATATCTGCCTACCTGAGTGTTTTCCTTTGCATTTATGCTAAGTTTTCATGCTATGAGGTTTTCATTTGACTAGTTCCTCTCTGCGAAAACAGGTTACTCTGGTTATAAATATGATGCATTTACTGACTTTCTTGACTTCATGCTTTATAAGGCACAGCCATTTTCAGAGATATGGGGTTTGGATTGCAGGAGAGTAATTGAGTTTCTCTCTGGTTTTGCCTTTCCGTTCATGTCTCAGGCTCTGAATAGATCGGGGGCAGAAGGACCTGCTATATAGCATCAACCTGGATGACAGTGTAACAAATTATTTTGTAAGGTAATAATAAGAATATTAATGGTAAAGTTGTTAGTGAAACTCTTGTGACAGCAGTAATCTTTTTTTCATGTTAGTAGCTTTACAGACAAAATAGATTACTCAGGAATCTAAATTTTGTGAAAGTAGGTTCAGACTTCAGGTGAACTTTCATCTTCTCTGTTAAATACTTTTTTAATTGTGAGATAATAAAAATATTCTCATATTTTTGAGACATTTTAGAATGTTCTGCAGTTTTCTCTGATAGGTACTGAATTTATCAGAGCAACGGAAGAAGATTTTAGCCTCTTTTCTCTTAAGGATCCATTAAAGCGTTATTCAAAAGGAGCTTGACACTCAGTGAAATCAAGTTTCTTAGGAAGAAGTCAGGCTAAAAGCCTATGGAAACGCTGCTTTTCACCCTGTATCAAATCAAGACGATGGTCATAATATGGGATGTGAGAGAAAAGGGGATTGACCACTGAAAAAGCAACGGCCCATTTCCATCGGGCCATTTCGATGGTGCCATTCAGTGTTTGAGTAAGGAGATTACTTGAGAAAAAGCTCTTGAATGAGGAACCTCGTTGGCCTTGAAATGTGACTGGCTGAGTGACAATGGGGAAAGGAGCTTGTGAGTGTCAGTACAGTGGAAGATTCCAGTTGAAGTAAAGAAATAAGAAAGTTACAGCCCTAGATTCCTCAGTAAAGAATTTACAGTTCTCAGAAAATGCGTCCAGCTGTGATGTTGTTCCTTCAGAGCACTAAAAGAAAATTTACATCTATTAGACAGATGAAAATTGTCAAATTTGTTATCCTCCCAAAGCAGGCAATCTTTTTTGGCTTTAAAATAAGAACTGATGTGAAGATTAAGATAATCCTCGTTTCTTTTGCAGAGATTGCGTAAATATTTTGCAAATAAAGTACTTTTAGAAATTTTTTACCATTGTAACAGCAGTTCACATAGATGATTCTTTTTGATTATTTTCCAATGGGATGCAGAAAACAAGCTTCTTTCATACTCTGTCTTGCTGTTTATCCAAGAGACCTCCAAGGTTAATGTTAGAGAAACAGACACAAATCATCTAATGCAGAGCAAATTTCACTGGCACCATGTTTCATACTGATGTGTCTTGGACTTAATTTAATGATGGTAGAATCAGTTTGATGTTATTGGCTGTTGGCCCTAGTCCAAGAAGTGAGGAAAGATCTACTTTTCTCCTCTTATTTTGGTTACAAAATGCTCAGCAAATTCTAGACTCCCACTGACCTCAACTGAAAAGCAGAAATTCAGGACTCTTAACACTACAGGATTGGGCCCAGATAAGTATGGTTAGCAGTTAATTTTACTGCAGTTGTGAAACAAAAATCATGATACGCCTTTTTTGAACAGCTGAAAAATTATATTGTAATTTAAATACCATCATTCAGCTTCCCATGGAATGCATTTTACTCTAGGACCTGAGAGACAGTCTAAAGAGTGGCTTGATACACCCTCATCGTAGTCATAAATGCCAAAGTATTGTGACTGGTGGTATGTTTAGGACAAAGTAATTTTAAATTAACATTCATTTTACTTTGTATTTAACATAGGATTTTTATTGCCTAATATGTATAAAATACAGAAAACCAGAAATTATAAGACTTTTAACATCCTTTTTGTCATGTAATCAGGCATTCTATTCACTCTTACTTTTCTCAGTCAGATTATATATCCTGATGGCTTTTCCCTTGTGAGCCAAGTTCTTCTATCTTTACTAATCTTGATATGTTGCTACATCAGCCTATAAAGTACTATCAGTGGGACAAATTCCTGTCTCCAATACTCCCACATAAATTGAAAGCAATCCTATAATTATGATTACACCAAAACCAGAATACGACTTAGTTATTTGAAAGAGCCAGGCACACAGTATTTGCCCTCGAACACTTAGTTTTCTTCTTGCATTCAGAACCACAGTCCTCTTGTGTGTTAACATGTCCTGCAGAATTGTATGAACAGAAAAAACTGTGATAAGTAATGTTTACAATTTCCATTATTAGCAAAGTTGTTGCCCTTCATTTCCCACTGAAGTCAATGGAAGCTGAATGTGTTGGAAGGAAAGGTGGCTCTGTGTCTCAACTAAGTTATATTCCAAAGCATTACAAAGCACAGACGGAAAGGGATTACTACAGATAAGGCTAGTCAGCTAGTTAGAGCTGAAGAAGATCATGTCTCGTTTATGTTTAGTTGTAACAATGGTCTAGGAACTGCTTTGAAGATGTCAAACTCTGTCAGATATGAGGAATAGCAGCCCCTTTTTAAAGATCTGTCTACCATACCACCTATCCAAATTGCTTGTAGTATTGGAATTACTTCTTACACTAATGAAATTATCTGCCATGACTGTGCAACCTGCTTTCACTACATGGTGTTGCAGCACAGAATGATACTTAAACCCAACAAGTCCAAGTGTAGACTAATCTAAGAAGTGATTTTCAGCTTTTTCTTTTCAATGCCGCTGGTTTTGCTCTCTCACTTTATGGGTGCATAGCATCTAAAAACGTAACCTCAAGCACTTAGAAAACATCAAGTTTGTCCAGAGTTAGGTATTTGGCATTAAACATAGTTATTTAGCAAAATTCAACTGAATTCAGTGATCACCTTCTGATCTAATAAAGGATTGACGTGATTGAAGATAATGAAAGTTTTGAATGAAGAAGATATTCAGTAGCTAGCACCTTAAATGTGCAGTAGGAGATTTTGAAATAAGAGATTTACCATTTAATGAATGTTAACATTTTTATATTGTAGTATATATCACTTATGTGTAGGTTATTTTAATTTTCATGAAAATTAAAGATTGACTACATTACAGGCTGTCTTCTACATAACCACAAAGCTATTACAGGATAAGAGGCAGGGATATGCTGCTAATAGCAACAGAAACATTCTTAAACTCTATCCCGAAGACACTGACATAGAAATACAAGCACAATACATTCATAATGCTTATTTAACATGAAGTTCCCATATAAACTCACGCATATGTTGAATTTTTCATGCATGAACAGTAACTTTGAAGACAATGACCTATTCAAAATACAGCACACAGATAAGGATTGAGGGATGATTTAATCTTTGTCAAAGTGTGAACATTTTTTTTTTATTTTATCAGAAAAATGGACAGTTTCATTGCAAGAGTTTCCACATAAAATACACTGTTAAGGATAAATTACTGCATTTATGTGTTGTAGCCAATATTGTGCATAAAGCATATAAGAAATAGAGTATATTGCCTTATCACCTAAATTGTAAAATACTATTGGGAAAATTCTGAAGTTTTTTCCAAAGGTCAAATTTTCACTGAATACATCAGAACAAGAACTTCAAACTATGACCTCATTACTAATTGTGTTTATTTACTTCTAACGTGTGCTACTGACATTTTCAGATTTACCTGAAAATTCCTGGTAGAAGAGAACTGTTTACAGTCACAGAATCTCGTTGGTATGGAGAGATCTTTGTGAAAGAAGCCTTAACAGTTTTGTAGCTCTTAAAATGCCAGGTCTCTTTTTCTGTCTGTTTTTCATAAAAGCAGAACTCTGCAAAGATCTCTGGCAGAGATTTCCTCTAGCCATTGTTTGACAAGGAGCAAGCCACAAGACCACTGCTAGCCATAAAAGGAGGAGATTGGCAAGAGGTGAGAAATATTAAAATTTGGTTTGCTGTATTTTGACCACGCAGTCTTTAGTGGCTTTTAACCACTCTGACTGTTTTCACAAGACCATTGCAGCTGTACTGCCACCAGCACATAAAAGCCCTCTGGATTTTGAAAAGTACCAGCACAAAACCTGTGGTTCAGTGTTTCATTGGAGATGCGTTTTGTACCTTTGTCCGAATATATTTCTGTTCCCAAAGGCAGCAGGCTGGTTTTCTAGGAAATTTATTTTTAAATGTTTCATTTATCCTGTATACACCAAAATGTCTCCTATTTCCATGGTATCAAAGCAAAACTTTTGGTGAAATATTTCATTATAGTAATCAGCAAGTTATCTGGTTAACATGGAAAATTTTAGGTAGCCACAGATTGTACCAGGACAATTATACAAGCAATTATACCATACAATTATACAAGTACCAAGAGGTATCCAACGCTTTCGCCTCCATAAGTCCGAACGGAATCAGCATAGTATTTGTGTGCACTCAGGCAGAGGCAGACAATCCGACTTCCCTCTGTACTCTGTCAGGACAAAAATATGAGAGAACAGTATCAATTCATATAAACCATGCCATTTAGTGATGAGAAAAGCCCACATATAGTATCTTCTGGCACATGTAACTGGGAACACTTGCTGCTTGGACTGAAGATGAAGTGCCTGTCATAATCGGAGATACAGCTGGAGGCCGTGATTCTGGTGAAGAATCTCTAGTAGCCAAGCCACACCGTACAGATATGTTGCAAACCTTTACAGGCTGCTATGGTCTGAGGTACAACCCTCATCAGTGTACTCAGAAGATCTGTACACTTAGATACCCCCTGTACACATTTTGTTCCACAGCAGTGCAGATTTTTAATAGTAAGCCAGAGTGGCTGAAAAGTACAGTAACTTTCCAGAGGTATTTGTGGGCTTATAATACAAAATACAGTACTGGAGTGCAGCCTGTGCAATCAAGTTCAACTCTACTGAAAGCCCAGTCTTCGTGTTCCCAATTTCCTGCCTCACTCTTCTTGTCTGCCCAACTCTGGCACTCATGCGAACTCAACAGTCAGATGCACACAAGACTCTTAAGGAGTGTCCAGATAACTGATTCGTTACCTCATACATGTGTTTCATGCAGCAGCTCGACTGCAATAGAAATAGATATAAAAATAGAATAGATATATTTCTATTTCTAAATAAATAGAAATAATGATAGAAAGCTCCTGACACACAGAATTGCAAGATCTGCCAGTTCTAACTATTTTAATTTGCAGGTGAAGCAGGCTTTGAACTGCAAATTTGAGTGCCAGTTTCTCTGTTCCATGGAGTATAATTTGGCACACACTGTTGCCAAAGGAGGCTTCAGGTAGCAGTAGCAGGCAGCGTTAAAGGAAGAAGGAGGAGTGGTTTCTCAGGTGATTGGGGTATCAATCCCTCCCTGCCTTCAGAGAGCAGCTGACTCCTTAAGGGACTGAATCGTGAAGCCGTAATTGCTAAATCAAGGCAAAGGAACTCCTTAAACAGAAGGAACAAATTGGGGCTTTATGCTATCAACTTCACCTCTCCATTGTGAAAAGGAGTGCTTCGTCTGCAACAAAACCAAAACCTCAGTGGAACTCCCCCCTCCTGCTTCTTTAGTCAGGGCTTCTAAGAGTTTAATTTTCAGTGGCCACTTGCTTCAAAATGCAGCAACATTGCCATGTGGAATTAAAGATTTGTAAATAGAAGGAAATAGTTCAGCAGAGCCTGAGGGAGACAGTACAGCTGTTACCAGTGGATCAGAGGGTCATGGTGTGTGACTCAGGTAAGAATTACAACTTGATCCAACCTCCCACTCAAAGCAGCAATGTGTGGGAACCTCCTGCATTGCAGAGGACTTATGTCAGGGATGCATATTGCATTTCATTTCAACCTATGGTGTGGTAATGAGGAAGATTTGCCTTTCTTCTTCTTCAACAACATACCACTGAAAATAAGCCCAACAGACATCTTAAAAAAAACAATTTACAGCCTACAGCCTAAAAGATACACATATGTATTTCTTTCCAGGAAATCTGAACTATATTAATTGTAATTCTCATTACAATTCCTTTAAGATTTTGATGAGTAATGGAAAAATATTTCGAGGTGTTATGTATTTTTATTAGGATTGTGACTTAAGTCAGACAGGAGTGTGTAATGTGCAACCATACACCTGGCCTACATTTTCTTTATTTAGAAATGTGCCCCAAAAGGGTTTCTAGTCTGGAAACCTTATATATTCACAGAACACAGTCAGAAGTGACCTTACAAAATGCAGGACAGTAGAGGTACCTGTCCAGTTATTCAGGACTTCTGGTTAATGATGGAAAGTGTCTTGTGAGCACTTCCATCAGCACCCTCAGTAGTACGCTTGAGTGGATCCCATTCAGCCTCAGAGAATTGTGTGTTTAAGTGGTGTATCAGGTCCCTTTAGATTATGGGGGCTTCATTCTGCTCCCCATCCCTGTCTTCCAGCTCACTTGGAGGTACTTGGAGGATAACTGGTCTTGCTCTTAAAGACTGAGGCAAAGAAGGCATTCAATACTTCAGCCTTTTCCTTATCCCTTGTAATTGTTACACCTCTATCCCCACCAACTAGTAACAGATGGAGATCCTTCTTGGTCTCCTTTTGTAGTGAAGGTATTTATAGAACATTTTTGGTTGTCTTTTAGGGCAGTTCTAGTTGGGGTTTGGCCCATCTAATTTTCTCCCTGCATAACCTCACGACATACTTTTAGTCCTCCTGAGCTGCCTGTCCCTTCTTCCAAACCATCCTTTTTCTCCCAAGTTCCAGACAAAGCTCTCTTCATCCAGGCCAGTCTTCTTCCCAGACAGTTCTTTCAGCACATGGAGACAGCCTGCTCCTGCACCTTCAAGATTTTTTTCTTGAAGAATGTCCAGCCGTCCTTCACTCCCTTGCCACCTTGGGACTGCCTCCCAAGAAACCCCATCAACCAGTCCTGTAAACAGGCCAAAGTCTGCCCTCTGGAAGTCCCAGGCAGCAGTTCTGCTGACCCCCTTCCTTATGGCTCTGAGAACAGAAAGTTCTCATTCCGTGGTCTCTGTGTCCAAGACAGCCTCTGACCACCACATCTGCCACTGATCCTTCTCTGTTCACATGAAGTAGATCCAGCTGGGCACCTTCCCTGGCTGGCTCTCTCACCTACTGTGTCAGGAGTATCAAGGCATGTTCCACACTGTTCAAAAACCTCCTGGACTGTTCCCTTTCTGCTGTGTTGTATTTCCAGTGACATCTGGTAAGTTGGAGTCCTCTATGAGAACAGGGGTCAGTGATCATAAGGCTTTTCCCAGCTGCTTATAGAATATTTCATCTGCCTCTTCATCCTAGCTGGGTGGTCTATAGCTTACTCCCACCAGGATATCTGTCTTGTTGGTCTTCTCTCCAATCCCTACCCATGAACACGTGACCCTATTGTCACCCTATCACTGAGCTCTAGACATTTTAAACACTCTCCTAACATTTAGGGCTACCTCACCACCTCTCTTTCCTTGACTATCCCTTCTGGAGAATTTAGAGCAATCCACTGCAGCACTCCAGTTTTGCGAGTCATCCCTCCATATTTCTGTGATGGCAGCTATGTCATAGCTTTCTTGCTTCACAGTGGCTTCCATCTTCTCTTTATTGCCCATGCTGCATGCGTTGGTATAGATTCACTTGGACTATTGATCCCACCCTCCCATATTTTTGGGGGCAGAAGCCATAATTTCTGTGTGATTCTTCTCATGCTCTTCTGTGGTTTCTAACACATCGGTAACATCTGTGTCTTTGCTGCTGCATGGATCTCCATCCTCTACATTCACTGAGACAGCAGACTGAATGACCTCACTAACACACCATCCCTCAAACACTGCATATGCTATCCCTGGGTCTCTAGTGTGCTTGGATTTATTCCTTTCCTCATTCAAACCTAGTTTAAAGCTCTTTCAATGATCCCTGCTAACTCCTGTGTAAAGATCTTTTTCTGCGCTTTGAGACAGGTGTACCCCCATCTGTCACCAACGGGCCTGGCGTCATGTTGACACTGGCCGCAGGTGTCCTCAGAAGAGGATGCACAGCGTCCTTCCTGCTGTGCTTGCCTTTCTAGCACAGTGTCCGCAGACACTGTCTTCTCTGCAGGGCTATGGCAACTGAAAGCCTGAGCTGGCTCCTCATAAGAGGGTACACACCCTAACCTGCTTGATGTTGTCTGCGAGCGTCCCAGAGGCGAAGAATTGAGAGGGGTCTTTTGTATGGGTTCCAGAAGCTTTAATTACTCTGAAGGGTACAGGGACAAAAAACAAGAGGAATGAGAGGGTCCAGGGATTTTATACAGGAGGGAAAGGGGCGGAGAAAAGGGGAATAACCAATAGGATACAACCAAGGGGGTGGAAATATATATTAACCAACCAATGGGATTAACATGGAGGTGGGAGTTAGAACAGGGAGCCAATGGGGCATCGAGTAACTCAGAACTTTCTAGACGGGAAAATGTGGTTTCAAACCCCAGTGCCGCCTTCGGATCCGCCTGCGGATCTTCTCTCATTGGTCCACTGGAGGGCGAGCACCTGATGGGCATTGGCTTGCCACAGCCCACGAGTGGGCTGGGCCACCACAACATCATGTAAACAAACCCATGATCAAAACCACCAAAATTCTGCCAGTGTCACCTGCTTTACAGGCAGGCGACAATCTGGTGGCTTTTCCTGTTTCTTCCCTCATCATTGTCTGCAACTGGAAGGATAGAGGAGAACATACTCATTCTCCTAATCTCTTAACCAATCATCTCAAGGCCCTGAAATATTTTTTGATTGCCCTTGGACTTCTTGTTCCAAAATTCATCACTGCCTACTGAAAAATTAATAATGGAGTGTCATACCAGGGTAGGAAGCTTTCTCTTCACATCTTTAACCTCTGCCCCAGGGAGGCAGCAGCCTCTGTTAAGAAGTGGGCCCACTCTACATGTTGGGTCATCTGTTCCTATCAGGGAGTCTTCTATGACAATGTTTTTCCTTCATGGAAGCAGTTTTAATGCCGGGTGGAGGCTGACTAAACTTCGACAACACTTCCATGCTAGATGAACCATCATAATCATTATTCTTCAGATCCACTTGCAGAACCTCATATCTCTTATGCCAGGGCACCTGGGAACGTGAGTTAGCCATTTTTAGTTATTAGATTAAGTTGATGATCACTTCAATTTCCAAAAGGGGATGCTGTGCACCTTCAAAGCCATTCTCTTGCACTTTTAGAGAAGTAGTTGCTGAGGTCTTCTTCCTGGTTTTCAGTGACAGGACATGTGAAAATGGCTCAAATCTGTGTCAGGGGAGGTTCAGACTAGATATAAGAAAACATTTCTTTACTGAAAGGGTGATCAAACACTGGAATAGGCTTCCTGGAGAGGTGTTTAAGAGGCATTTGGATAATGCCCTTACTAACGTGCTTCATTCAATGGTCAGCCCTTAAATCGTCACAGGGTTGGATTAGGTAATTGTAGCTCCCTTCCAACTGAAATATTCTATTCTGTTCCTTATAACTCTATGACTCTATAATGCTTTGAGATAACAAAAAACAATTTTTAAGTTATTCTTCTACATTCAAAGAAGTTTACAGTCCAGATAAAAAACACAACCTGAAGTTCTGCTTAGATGACAACTGTCATTGGATCATGTTATGTTCCACACTGAGAATGGCTTGATAATGGAAATGGAAATTCAATCTGAGAGTAAAAAAGAATCTGGGATGAGTAGCTGAAAATGTGGGATGACTGAAGACCACATAAATTCATCAGAATATGTTATGATGTGGCAATTAAAAGGAATGTAGTTTCTCAGACTGTCAAAGAAAAAGTTGATTATTTGCAGTATTTATGGAAGTATTTTGCTAGAATCAGCATTTTCCACTGAAAGTCTGTTATTTTGGGGGCTTGTTTGTTTGTTTGTGGCTTTTTGCATGATGGTTTATTGACATATTTGCTGAATTATTTCATAAATTGTATTTTCCTTGCAGAATGAAAAACTTGGCCTGGATGTCTGCAAACCAAGAAGAAAGAACAATGATCAATGACAAAAATCTTTTATAACTCTAAGCTGTAAACACTGGGCTATGTTTGCTTGGACCAGGAAATGAAGAGATTGGTAACACAGTAACTGCATTTGCAGCTGCCAGAGGTAACAAGAGTAGAGGTGGTTTGAACACTAATCATTCTTAACTTCAAGTGTATGAAAGAGACTCTAATCTGTATGACAGAAATCTTGGAGTTTTTAACCATGATGGATGGTGTACAGTTTAACATTTTCTTCTCTGAATTTGGATGCCATAAGTTTCACTGTTGTCTCTCTTAGTTCAAAATATTTCAGATCTTGAGATTATTCTACAGATTTTTTTTCCCTCCAGCATATTTTACCATGAAATGATAGGGATACAGGAGACTTCACTAATAACAACAGCAGCATGTTTTAATAGTAAGAAACTGTTGAAGTTTAAAAGGTAGCATATTGTCATGCAGGTAAACTACCTCTATTGAATACATCCCACAGGAATCTGTGCATGCCATATGCAATATAGCTCCCAGAACGATGTTCCATGTATCTGTCTGACACGCTTTCTCCTTGCGAAACATGTATCACAGAAGTAATAAAAATGTATTAGTTTATATGATTTCTAAGCAATAATTTCTAATATTGTATGTACAATGCTACCAATCCAGTAAATTCTCCTACTTTTGACATCTGCTTTTGGAATTTATATGAGAACAAAGCATTTTATGAACTCTATCTACATAATCTGTTGCTTATTTACTATGTAAAAAACCCTGTTAAATAATTTTCCTTTCCCAATGGATGACTCTCTAGCAAGACCCTAGATTGGCATGCCAAGGCATAGAGGGCAACTGTGAGCCCCAACTATAATTTCTAATTACATGTCAAGCATTGATACACACCATTTTACAACAGCAGGTTTCAGCTCTGGTGTCTGTATTTTATTCATGAGCATATAGATCAGTTCTACACCCAATATTATTTTTCTTGGCATGTAGCTGGCATATAGCTTATTTCTTCCACATTGCTTTGAGTGTATTATATATTTGTCCATTGCTGTAATGGGTGAGTCAGAACTTGAGCATAGACATGTATCTATTTGAGAACATTAAATTTGCGAACATAAAACAAAAAAAGCACAGGCTTTCAGCACTTGGTGATAGACACAAGTTAATCTGCATTTCTTATTCCATGACCTAATTCAGCAAAGCACTTATCTAAAGTGCTTGACCTTAAACAATGCTTAAGTCTTTTCCTTTCAGAGATTTTTTTTTTTTTTTAATTAGTATTCCATTTCATCAAAATAATGATATTTCCTAAACCCCAGCAAATAACCTAGAAGTTTTCCAGGGAAACACAAAGCAGCCATCAACAAGCCATATCATCTACCTCTTCACCACTACCACTAAGAAGAAAATAATCACCTGCCTCAGTTTAAAATGAAAGAAATGAAAGACAGTGTGGCCCAAATAGGTAAAGAAATAAATGTCTCATTTTGCTGGGTGGGGCTATAATAATCTAAGACTAATCTAAAGCTGTCCAAGGCATAACTCAGTCATCAGCTTCTGAGTATTTTGGAACCCACTTGTTTCATCAAGACAAATAGAGAAGAAATTCTGTCTTGGAATTTATCAGGACAGAATTTAGTTTTATTGTAGATATGCTTGTATGCTAAGTTAATAATCACTAAGCACAGGTGTCATTTGTTCTGTGATTACACTGAATATGACACAGAATGGTGATGGATTTTTTATATTTTGGAGGTGGTCACTTAAAAGGCAGCTACAAAAAGGACAGACACTCTCACTTCACATGGAGCCACATGGAGAAGACAAGACTCAGCAAATATAAGTTGCATTGAAGGAGGCTTCACCTTGACATAAGAAAGATTTTTTTTTATCGTGATATATCGTTCACTGGAACAACCACCCTAGGGACATGGTGGATTCTCCATCACTGGACTTTTTTTTTCAAGATATGATTGGACAGGATGCTCTATATTCCAAGCTCCCTTTCCCATGAAGACCAGGAGATCTTTTGAGGGCACTCCCAGCCCGGGCTGTTCTGTGATTGTAGGGTTAGGAAGAATTAAGACAAGCTTGTAAATTGCTAGAGAGCAGGTATCTTTCTTTGTATAATAACTAAGGATTTATAAATGTAGAACTTGCACAAGCTCTTATTTAAATGCTCTCTTACGAAGAATACCATACACTGAAGGTTTCTAGACACCATTGTATAATTTGCTATATGTCTGCCACTTGCATAGAAATTTTCCACAACCACAGTATACCATTGATTATGAACCATGACCCAAAACTTGGTACATCATTAGATTTGACACAATGCTTGTTGTATTATTGTCTGATCTCTTCATACATGGACCTATTTATGCACTCCTAATTTAAGGTCAAGATGACACTCTAAATGAGTAAAATTATTACATGAATACTGATTCTATCTGGTTTTTGAAATACTTAATTTAGTTCCATTGCTGAAATACAGTAGTTACAAGAAAGGTATTGAAAAAAATTGTCTCTTTGAACTTCTTTCCCCTCCTAAAAAATTTATTATGTATTTATTTTTATTTACAATACAAATTAAAGCCCACATTCTATTCTCTCAGGGCTCGCATGGCTCTGACAGACCTTACAAGCACTGCCCAGCCTCCCCCTGTGCCTCAACCCACCCTGCACAATGCCCAGGATTCTATGTCAGCCCCCATGGCCACCAGGTCCTGTCCCAGTAATGCTGCAGCACAGCTGGTCACCAGCCTTCCTCAGCCCTCCCTCACCCAGCCTCTGGGCTGATGTCCCAGCCTTGCCCTGCCCATCCCAGTCCCCGCCTGAAGCCCAAGTGGGGGCTGCCTCTGTCTGCTTCCACCTGGTTGGCTTTGAGTGCCCAAGGAGCATCTGTCCCTGCCTGCACCCTGATACATTCTCCCTGTTTGGTATGCTTTATAGTTTGTCCCTGCTAAATAAATACAAAATATCTACCATCATTCAGCTTACACAAATTAATCTTCCCTGGAAAAGACAGAGATTTTGAGTCACAGTAATTTAAATATTCCAAGAGAAGTCTTAGCACAGGCTGCCCACACGTGCTCTGCACTTGGAGTGCCTTTCCACTGGAGTTACAGCTGCCTGCAGTCACCACAGTTAAGCTGTTATGTTGTTTTGGTTTTGGTTTGTTTTTTGTTCCTGCATAGACTATCATCACAAACAACATTACAGCCTCAAGAAGACAAAGTTCAGTTGCAAAGTTGAGAATATAACAGTTCTCAGAAGGTTTTTTTAAATGATTGTTTGTGTACACAGTACTCAATAAACTCAAGCAAAGGGAAATGTACACTCCAGACCACACAGCAAAAAAAAGGCAAGAGTTCATTATAAGGCCACAAGCACACACATGTGCACATGCTACAACCTTGTTTTTTAAAATGGTATTAGTTAGCCAAAAGATAAATTATGATTACACAAAAGCATGATTTAGTCCTGTATTTAAATACCATTTTATACTGTGCATAAATTCTAATGCATAAAATCTAATCCCTGCCACCTATCCAAGACGACATTCACTATCAGATTTATTTTTGGGCAAGAGAAGATTTCTGTCTGCCATAAGCTTTAGTCACACAGGGTTTAGAGAAGGAAAATATCATTTTCTTTGCAGGCAGTGGCAATTTACAAGTTTTCAGAAGCATCCATGAATGGCATAGGCTTGGTGGAGACTTCTTAAAGAAAAATGTTAGACCTGTCTAACAAACTACCTAATTATCTTTTCAGACCTAGTAAGCTTCTCAATAAAGAGTTGCTTGGGCTAAGCAACATATCTCCTTTTGCATTTCTAGAGCCAGGAACTGAAGCTGAATGCTGGATATCTGTCCGACATTGTCAGACGCTTCTCTCTGCATAAACCAGAAAAAGATAACTGGTCAAAGTAGAACCCACTGCAAGGAAGATAAAGGAAAATGTTACAGAAGCCAGACAGAAAACAAGTTGAAGAGAAAGAGATTTGGATAGGAATATGCAGACTTTAGAAGAAGGCATTGCTCAGAGATGCAAAGGAGCTTTTTCTGAGTTTGTAATTTAGGCAGCAGCAGTGGAGGGGAAAGTTTACAGATGAAGAGATAGACAGCTGTTTAGAGGCATGCCTAATAGAGGAATGAATAAAACTCAAATCCAGAAACAGTAGAATTACATGAAAGCAAAAGGGTGGGTCTTGGCAAAAAAGGAACTTGATATTTTTCTGCCCACTGTATTTGCATTTTTATATCCCCTGTAAATACCATGAAACCTGTTAACAAAAAGTGTATTGCAGCCTTTTAAAATGCTCTTCCTTGGCAGAATAACACAGTAATTCCAGGACAATTTACCCTGTTAATTCTAGTTTTAGGTATGCACCTACTGAGCCAAAGATTGCTGATGGCACAACTCATGTTTCACGTGACAGATTTTTGTTTTCTTGGGTTTTTGATTCATTCACTAAATAGGTGGGCAGGGTGTTGAACAGAATTGTGCTCCTAAGCAGGTTATTGTTGATGCCATCTCTTTTTCCCATAACACAGAAGTGGAAACAGGGTGAAGAAGCAGTATGGAGGACTCCTTCTCCAGTCTTGGCCTCAAGACGAGTTATCCAGTCCCAGTCACTCTTCTAACCCGTTCTTTCTTTCCTGTTTCCAGTTCTGCTCTCCATCAGCACCCAATTCCTTATTCATAAATTCCATTAAGTCATGACAGAGCCCTTCTTGAGCTGAGTTTCCTCGAGAGCTTCCTCTCAAGAAGATAAAGGCATAATTCCAAAACAAAGGCCAGTTTCCTTTTGATTACTAAGTCATTAATGCACAGTGTTGATGACAAAAAGAATTACCAGAATTTTTTTAGTGTCCAGTGCAAATTTTCTTGGTCTTATTCTCAAAACCAAGATAATTAAAAAAAAAAAAATAATAAAAAAACCAACCCTGCATTTGAGGTAATAGAAAATACCATTCTGCAGTATATAAGCTTTAAAAAGTTATCAAGATACTCTCAAGCTCAAATCTTTGACATGCGTAGCTGTGTGTAGTCATGACAATAGCAGAAAAATTTCTCTTTTTTTGACTGCAACTATCTCAATATGAGATACTGTCACGGTGTCCATTCTGCATGCCATTAAATGCCATGAAATTTTCAGTACTCATAAGCATGATTCTTAGTATCAAAAAGAAGACATATTCATATGTTTATTAAAGAATTTAATATTACCACAAGAAAGTTCAGTCTCAAGTTTTCTGTTTGTGCTGGTTTTGAATGTGAACCAGCAGTGGAAATGAAACCCACACAAATATCTTGAGAGAGAGATTTAGGTCAAAATTACAACTTTAATGGAAAAGTTAAAATAAATGCAATGAATACAGAAAGAAAACTGGCTTAAAAACCACAAGGTCACAGTACAACGTGATATCCCGTTGACCAGGGTGGTAGCTGCATAGTCCAATTAGGCACTGGTCCTGTAGAAGGTCTGGAACTGTGGGAAGTTCACCTCCTCTGCTGGGTACCCTGTAGTCCTCTGGGTGTCCAGTGGTGCAGAAGGGTCTGGTCCTCTGGGTGTCCAGTGGTCTGGGTGTCCAGTGGTCTGGTAGTCCAGTCCTGGTAATCCAGTGGTGAAGGGTCCAGTCGTGGTGGTCCAGAGTCCTCTGGGTTTCCAGTCATCTGGTTTTCCAGTGGTCTGGTAGTCCAGTCCTGGTAGTCCAGTGATCTCTCCCATCCCAAAGCCTACTTTTATGTCATGTTTCTTGGCTGGTACCTCCCCCAGGGGCGAGGACTTCCACAATGGAAGGGGATATTCCCGACTTCTATTGGTTGGTTCGGTAATGGGCTCACATGAGCCCGGTCTCAGGGAGCAAATGGTTTCTGACATGCCATTGCTTGGTGTTTACCTGGTTCGGTAATGGGCCTCTAACCGAGATAATCCACTCAGGATGGTTCCAAAGTTCTGTTCGTCCATGCTTCTCAGTTCAGTAATGGGCCATTAACCGAGACAATCTACTCAGGATGGGTGGTGCTTGCTGTCGGCCGGAATGGTTATCTCAGTTGAGATAAGGAGCACCACCCCACCTCACATGAGCACAGGGAACCTAATCATGCATAATTCTATGGGACCTGATGAGATGCATCCCATACTCCTGAGGAAATTGGCTGATGTTGTTACTAAGCCACTCTTTATGATACTTGAAAAGTCATGGCAGTTAGGTGAAGTCTCAGGTGACTGGAAAGGGGGAAACATTGAACCCATTTTTAATAGGGTAGAAAGAAGGACCCYGGCAATGACTGACCTGTCACCTCCYCTCTGGGAAGATCATGGAACAGATCCTTCTGGAAGCTGTGCTAAGGCACGTGGCGGTCAGGGAGGTGATTCGAGACAACCTGCACCAAGGAACAATTTTGTCTGACCACCCAGTGGCCTTCTATGATGTCCTTCATCAGTGGACAAGAGAAGGGCTATGAGTGTCATCAATCTGGACTTATGTAAGGACTTTGACACTATTTCTCACCATATTCTTCTCCCTAAATTGAATAGCTAGTCTGTCAAATCCCTATTTCATGGAAGGAGAAGTGGCTGGTCACATCCAGAGAGCAGTGGTCAACAGCTCAACATCCAGATGGACATCAGAGACAAGTGGTGTCCCCCAGAGGTCTGTATTGGGATCAGGGATAGTTAATGTCTTCATCAATGGCACAGACAGGGAATGGAGTGCACCATCAGCAAATTTGCAGATGACACCAAGCTGAGTGGTGTGGTTGACACACCTGGAGGAGAGGATGCCATCCAGAGGGACCTGGACAAGCTTGGGAAGTGGGCCATGGGAATCTCATGAGGTTTAACATGATCAAGTGCAATGTGGTGCACCTGGGTCTGGACAACCCCTGGTATCAACACAGGCTGGGGAATGACGGGATTGAGAGCAGCCCTGCCAAGGACTTGGGTGAGTTGAATGGATGAAAGCCTGGATATGAGATGGTTATGTGCATTTGCAGCCCAGAAGACTAACCACATCCTGGACTGCATCCAAAGCAGCGTGGCCAGCAGGGTGAGAGAGGGGATTCTGCCCCTCTGCTCTGCTCTGGTGAGACCCCACCTGGAGTGCTGCATCCAGCTCTGGAGTCCTCAGCACAGAAAAGATATGGATCTCCTGGAAAAAGTCCAGAAGAGGGCCACAAAAAGGACAGAGGACTGGAACACCTCATCTTTGAGGAAAGGCTGAGAGAGTCAGGTTTGTTCAGAGTGGAGAAGAGAAGGTTTCAGGGTGACCTTATTGCAGTCTTTCAGTACCCGATGGGGACTTTTAAGAAAGATGAAGACAAACATTCTGGTAGGACCTGTTGTGATAGGACAAGTGGTAATGGTTTTCAAGTAAAAGAGAATGGATTTAGATTAGATATAAAGATGATTTTTTTTACAAGGAGTGTGGTGAGGCACTGGAATATGTTGGCCAGAGAGGTGGTGGATGCCCCATCCCTGGCATCAGAGTTTAACTTCAGCTGGCAATCAAGCCCCATGCAACTGCTTGCTCACTGACCCCCAGTGGGATGCGGGAGAGAATCTGAAGACTAAAACTGAGAAAACTGATGAGTTGAGATAAAGACAGTTTAATACGTAAACAAAAGCCACACACAAAGCAAAGCAAAACAAGGAATTCAATCACCACTTCCCAAGGGCAGCCAGATGTTCAGCCATCTCCAGGAGAACAGGGCTCCATCAAACACCACAATGACTTGAGAAGACAAACGGCACCACTTTGGATATGTTGTTCCTCCTGTTCCTGCTTCTTCCCCCAGTTTTATTGCTGAACATGACACCATATGATCTGGGATACACCTTTGCTCAGCTGGCATCAGCTGTCCCCTCCCAACTCCTTGTTCACCCCCAGCCTTCTCACTGGTGGGGTGGTGTGAGGAGCAGAAAAGTCCTTGACTCTGTGTAAGCTCTGTTTAGAAGCAACTAAAACATCCCCGAGTTAACAACACTGTTTTCAGCATAAATCCAAAACACAGCTCCATACCAGCTCCTATGAAGAAAATTAATGCCCGCACAAAATAAGCACTCCTGGAAACATTCAAAGTCAGATTGGAAAAGGCTCTGAGAAGCCTGATCTAGTTGAAAATGTCCCTGCTCATTGCAAGGGAGTTGGACTAGATACAAGGACATCCCTTCCAACCCGAACTATTCCATGAGTTTATGGTCACTGGATCAGCTTGAGAACTAACCATGTTTTTTGGAAAAATTTGCTCTGACTTTGCTGTATGTTATAAGAAGCAGACAGAATGCTAAACCCTGGAAAATGTTCTTTTGGTGTAAACAACTGCTCTTTTAAGTCTACAGAGTAAGACACAATGCCTCCCCTCAGGTGCTGTCTAGCATGTGTCTGTTTACAGAAGAAGAAAGCATGAGAGTTTTCAACAGGGTGTCTGCTTATGAGAAAATGAAAGGACTTCCCCAGCTCTTTCACCCCTAAGGCTATGAAAAATAGCCAAAAGACAATCAGACCCCATCCTGATGTTCCCTGGCACTATGCTTCTCACATGTTTTTTCTTGTGTGACGGGAAATAGAGCCTTTGCTAGGATAGCAAAAGAGATCACGTATGAGGAACTTATCAGAAGGCAGGAAGTTTTTCAATGGTTTCTTTTCTCTCACTTAACACTAGCATTATTCCAAATTTAATAAAAGCCTACTATAAATACGAAGATTTTCCAGAAAGCTATTTAATTTGGAAAAGACTCTTTAACTGAAATGCTTATTTATCTAGCAAAAAAACCCTCTTGTGTGAATGCATGATATCTCTATGAATTTGTATCAAGTAGATAACTTCTTCTCTAATAAATAAGAACTATAACATTATAACATCAGTATAATTGAGGGAACAAAGGCTGTAATAATTGAACTGCATCACTTAGTTACACCAAGAAGGTGGACGAATAAAGAGAGTTTAACAACAGAGTTAACATATGGCTGGCTGAAGGTTTATTTTGTCTGTTTTCAACACTAACTCTTAATAAAATCGTGTACCTGCACTGAAAATGTATTTTTTCTTTGTTAAATAATATTAAATGAAGGGCAGAGAAATAACAACACCACCATAATATTCAGGTCTCAAATGTGTTTTTGTTGATCTCATCCATGTAATCAGTGTCTGCTGAGATGGAGCTCAGCTCTTTTCTTAAAGTACATCTCTTAGTAGCAATTGCCTCTCTAGGAACCTAATGCATGAGCAGTAGATACTGATTTCTCAAAGTGTCAGCCCTCAGAGATTATGAACCTTTCCTAAAGTAGATTAAATTCAATAGAAAGCCTTTGTCTAGTGACTTCATGTAGGGGCTTTATAGGCAGCTTCAATTTAAAATGTTTTTTTGTCTGTCATCCTGTCAAATATGAGGTATGTGTGAAGATTTGCTTTCATTCAAGTAAGCTTTGGATATTTGTATTTACTTGTACATACTTTCTTTGTTCAAATGTTTCACCAGTTCTTCACATAATCACAAGTAAAAGTAGTACTTAAAGAAGTTTAACAAAAAACCTAAACTATTTTGTAGGGTTTGACATTAAATTCTGTGTAATGTTAAGTGGTAACAGCAATGTATTATCTACTTCTATAGCTTCTAGGAAGAAGTCTTCTCAAAGTTAATGCTTTACGAACAGGGTTAATTCTGTTAACTTAAGCTCCGAAACCATGAAGAAGTCTTGGGAGAAAAAGAGGAAAAAACTTTAACAAAAAGCCCCTTCAAACTTGAAGAAAGAATTCCTCTTCTGTTCTTAGCATACAGTTTATACACAGTTAACCACAACACTCATGATATGCCAATTTCTTCTTTTAGGTCACTAGATATGATAACTTCTTTTCTGAATTTGTGCACAATATCATCAATCACAATTACTGCACAAATCACTTTATTTGCTATTTTTCAGAAATTTGTGTGTGAAATTCTTTAAAATTTTCATAAATTATTATAACCAGTACAGTTTGCACCAAAAAAGGTGCAAAACGAAGTTGTTTTTATTAAGGATAATAATTACTAAGGATAAGAGACAACAATCAGAATCACAGAATGGTTGAGGTTGTCAGGAACCTCTGAAGGTCATCTGGTCTAGATGACTCTGCAGGATCACCTACAGCCAGATGCGCAGGACCATGTCCAGGCAGCTTTTGAATATCTACAGGGATGGAGACTCCACCACCTCTCTGGGTAACCTGTGCCAGTGCTTGGTCACTCTCAAAGTAGGAAGGTGTTTCCTGAAGCTCAGAGGAAATCTCCTGTATTTTCCTTTGTGCCCATTTGCTCTGGTCCTGTCACTGTGTACTACTAGAAAGAGCCTGGCTCTACCATATTTGAATCTTCCATTTAGATATTTGTACACAACTTTCTGACACAGGTGGTGTCGACAAGGAATGTTGTGCTGCTTGACCTCACACTAAGTAACAGGGAAGGCCTTATTGGAGATGTGACAGCTGGAGGCAGCCTTGTCTTCAGTGGATATGAGCTTGTGGAATTCAATGCTGGTGAGGAGAAATCAGGACAGCAACTAAGATTGCAACCATAGACTTCCGGAGGGATAACTTTATCGTCTTCAGGAATCTTCTTGAAAGAATACCATGTTAACAGGTCCTGCAGAGAAGAGGGGTCCAAGAGAGCTGGTTGATATTCAAGGATCAGATCCTCCAGGCTGAAGAATGATGCATCCCAAGGAGCAAGAAATCAGGCAAATGGGGCAAGAGACCTCCTGTCATTACCAGGCACAAGCAGGAAACACACAGGAGATGGAAGCAGGGTCAGAGCACTTGAAAAGTATATAGAGAAGTTGTCAGAGTAAGTGGAAATGAGACAAGGAAGGCCAAGACCCATCCAGATCAAGGATGTCAAGGACAACAAGAAGAACTTCTTCAAATACATCAGTAACAATAGGAAAGCTAAGGATAATGTGGGCCTGTTAGTAACTGGAGCGGGGACATTGGTAGCACTGGACACAGAGAAGGCAGAGTTAGAGAACGTCCTCTTTGCATCAGACTTCACTGACAAGACCAGCCCTCACGAATTCTCTGAACCAGAAGGCCAGGGTAAAGGAATGTTGGAAAGAAGACTTTCCCTTGGTCAAGGAGTATTAGGTTGGAGAACTCCTAGGCAAACTTGACACCCACAAGTCCATGGGTCCTGATGGGATGCATCCATGAATGCTGAGAGAGCTGGCGGATACCATAGCTGGGCCACTTATGGTCATCTTTGAAAGGTCATGGAGATCAGAAGAGGTGCTTGAGGACTGGAAAAAAGCAAATGTCACCCCAGTCTTCCAAAAGGGAAAGAAGGAGGACCCAGGGAACTACCAGCCAGTCAGCCTCACCTCAGTCCCTGGAAAGGTGATGGAGCACCTCACCCTGGAAGCCATGTCTACTCATATGGATGACAAGAAGAAGATCAGGAATAGTCAGCATGGATTCAGCAAAGGAAAATCACGCTTGAGCAACAGGATTGCCTTCTGCAATGAAACAACTACCTGAATGAATGAGGGAAGAGCAGTGGATATTGTCTACCTGGACTTCAGCAAGGCTTTCTATGTTGTCTCCCACAACAACCTCATAGGCAAACTCAGGAAGTGTGGCCTGGATGAGTGGACAGTGAGGTGGACTGAGAACTGGCTGAACAGCAGATCCCAGAGGATTGCAATCAGTGGCACTGGGTCTAGTTGGAGGCTGTCGTGAGTGGTGTTCCCCAAGGATCGATACTGGGCCCAGCATTGTTTAACTTGTCCATCAATGACTTGGATGAAGGGGCAGATGCCTCCTCAGCAAGGTCATTCATGACACAGATCTAGGAGCAGTGGCTGATACCCCAGAGGGATGTGCAGCCCTTCAGAAGGGCTTTGACAGCGTGGAGAGACGGGCAGAGAGGAACTGTCTGAAATTCAACAAAGACAAATGCAGGGTCCTGCACCTGGGAAGGAATAACCCTGGGAACCAGCACAGGCTGGGGGCTGATCTGCTGGCAAGAAGCTCTGTGGAGAAGGACCTGGTGGTCCTGGTGGACAACAAGCTGTCCACGAGCCAGCAGTGAGTCTTGATGGCCAAGAAGGCCAATGGTGTCCTGGGGTGCATTAGGAAGAGCATTGCCAGCAGGTCGAGGGAGATGTAATCCTGCCCCTCCACTCAGCCCTGGGGAGGTGCATCTGGAGTGCTGTGTCCAGTTCTAGCATCCTCATGGATCATGGAGCTCCTGCAGTACATCCAACGGAGGGTGACAAAGATTATTAGGGAGGATCTCTGTCACAAGAGCTTTTCTGTAAGTACCTGTAGGGAGGGTGTCAGATGATGGATCCAGAAATTCTTTAGTGTGCAGTGACTGGGCACTGGAACAGGTTCCCCAGAGAGGTTGTGGAGTCTGTCTCACCGGAGATATTTAAGAACTGTCTGGATATGAACCTGTGCAATGTACTCTGGGATGACCCAGCTTAAGCAGGCAGGTTGGACCACTCTGTGATTCTGTGATTCTGAGCCTTTTTTTCTCCTAGATGACCAGATAAGGTTTTGTGTCTTTCCTTGTAGGTGAGTTGCTCTAGTTCCATCATGATCTTAGTAGCCTTTCACTGGACTCTCTCCCGTATTTGTATAGGTGTCTTCTACTGCAGAGCCAAGAACTGGACCCAAAATTCTAAGTGTGACCTCACCAGTGCTGAGTAGAGGGAAAGGATCACCTCCCTCAAACTGCTGGCAACACTCCTCCTAAGGCAGCTGAGGACACTATTTTCCTTCTTTCATGCAAGGGCAAATTGTGTGAATACCAGTGAATTCATTGTCTTGAATAAGAACATTCTAGAGTATTCAAAGTCCTAAAGAAGCTGATGGTCACAGTTTTGAGAGAACCCCAGTTTGTTTGAATTACTACAAATTTCTTTTTTAGTAAAACTGAACATCATACAGGCTAATGTCTGTATTAATATTGTAAGATACTAATACATATATATAACATATAGTCTCTTGACACACCTGTTAGGGCAGAATGTTTACAAAATGTAAGCTAATGACATCACATAGTAAGGACTAATTTTTGGAAGCATGTTGGTGCTGGACAAACATTGAAATCCTTGGAAAACATATGCAAGAAGACCTTTACAAATTAAGCTGTAAATTAAATTCTTTAAAGTCACATGAAGTCAACAGTAAATGGTATATAGATTCCGAACCTTTTGAAACTCTGTTTAGCAACAGAACACCAGGTTTAGCCTCATTCTGATAGGAGATAAAACATCTCTTCCTCTGTAACCCACCTGTTGACAATTGCTCACAATAACCTTCCAGCATGACATTACATTGAGAAATGAAGAACTTATCTATCATCAGATAAGCAAGTAGAAAGTAATTATATACATTGCTAATGCTATTAAAAAGATTTGAGAAACAGTTCATGATATATTGCAGGTAGAAGTGCAATGTGTTCATCATAAAAACACTCAAAAAGATGAAGATGTATAAATTGTAGATACAATAAATTACTAATCTGTTGTTCTCTAGCAATTAGCTTTAAGACATTTCCTGATCAAGGTTCTTTTTTTACAGTTCCAGTTTTACGACAGAATAGTAATTAATGCAGTATTATCATCTCTGTTGTACTCTATACTGTATGTCTGTCCTTCATGGGCTTCCCCAGGGCAAAAATTCTTCTTAACTAAAGCATGCTTTGAAATTATTAGAAATACATAGCTGATTTCTTTTCTAGCTTACTGTTCTACCCTAAGAAATCTTCCACCCCTCCAAAATTGTGACTGCCTTAATTTTACTATAGTTCAACAGCAACTGTTAAACATTTCTAATTGAAGACTTCAGAGATACATCAGCCATTTACTCTCAAGGTTAAATCTCATCTTTCTTTCATAAACAGAGTTTATTTGGGACAAAATGGATAAATTCAGTAAAGTGCAAAAGTATTCAGAAGAAAATTAAGTTCTCTTCTTATCCATTATGATAGCAATTCCAACACAAATTCCTTTTTTTGTAGTAGTGGTTGAAAAGTGCTCCAATTAAACAACAGATTTTTAAAACAAAAGTGTACTACACAATCTGAGCAAGTCATGATACAAATCTAGGGAACGACCACAAAGATTTTTCCATATTTTGTTCAGATTTCACATAGAAAAGTCAAACACAGATTAGTTAATATTTGGGTATGGATAATAGAAATAAAATAGTAAAAACATTTAGAACAGAAAAATGAAAACAAGTAATTTCATATTATTTAGGTTTGACATAGTAATCTGGAATTAAAAAGGATAAAATATATTAAAATTATCTGAATTTTATGATATACAGAACAGAAATGCTTAAAACTAAGAGCTCTTCTTTCTAAGATAAATTTCCATGCCAGTTCAGTATCTATCATAATGGCTACCATTCTATTTCCAGCACTTGCCCAAGTAACAGTGCTTGAGCTTATACCTCAACTATATGTTGGAAAAAAATTTATTATTTTGTGTATTACTGCAGAAATGAGACAACTATACACCACTGGTCTTTAAAACTCCTCCCATTTTGCAGGCAGGGAATATTCTACCTTACAGATGAATTACACTACACAGCATTATATTTCTCTCCATCTATGACTTCAATTTTTACAACTAAAGCAAAACAGCTGCTCATCCAGCAATACAGCAGGAATGTGAATGTCTCTCACTGCCTTGTTTTTTTCTTAACCATTAAGGTGTAGAGAAAGCTAGGCTATCTTGCATTTACAAAGAGTGAAATATATGCTCTAATAAGGAGGAATTACACCTACCTACCATTAACTCATGAATGGTAAAGGCTGATAAAAAATCAAAAATAATACAAAATTTAAAAACAAACAAAAGGAAACCTTATAAATGCTGCTTCTTTACTTCTGGCAGCAAAAGAGATAATGATAAATACGCATACACATACACAATACACATCTGTTTTGAAATGTGATTGGGACAGAATTCTCACTGCCACATTTATCACAGAGAAAACATTGCATTTACAGGAACAATTGAAATGCTGGATACAGAAGGATTTCTGAACATCTTTAGCAACAGTCTTTTCTCACTAGCTGGAATTGCTGGTCACCTTCAGGGAAGAATGCAGCAAATAATATTGCTTGAACAAAGACAATTTGTCTGTCAAAAGGCTTTTCCTTTTACAGTCATCAAGACTGTAGGGCATATTTTTAATGTCAATGCTCAGTCCACTCTGTGCTTGGAATAGAGAGTTCTTCAGATGTTTTGTCCTGAACCAGAAAACAAATATGCAAAAATAATCTGACCATGACACACTGTGTGTTCAATGTCTGGCAAAGAAGCTAGAACTCTTTTGATACACGTGCAGAGAGGTGGTGTGGAGGACTAAGTCTGTGTGTAAGTGTGAAATGAGAAAACTTCAGAGGACATGATGGAAGAAGAGATATTTTTTATACACGTATTAATATTAGGTGTATTCCTATTTCCGATCATAACATGGTTTTGAACATATTTTCTCAGCTTCTGGTGAGAGCTACTCCAGTTCATGCCAGAAGAGGGGGGTCTTCTCTTTCACCACAACTACCTGGGCATATTAACTGTTTGTCTTGGGTTGGACTACCCATGTTTTCACAGTTTGTTCAGACTGAACCTTTTTTGTTAAAAAAAAGGACTTAACATTCCAGATGTGACTTACAAATAAAAGCACTTTCACTAAGCCTGTGTGTTTTTACACATGCACAGTATGGTTTTTTGTAACAACCTTGAAAAGGCAGTACCAGCCTGAAATTCCTTAAAAACTACCACGCCTTAGACCTGATGTTCTGATTATGACAGAGAGGTAAGAGGAACTTGGTAGACAAGAAGTTAAGGACATGTTTTGATAGTGAGATAATAGGGTTACTCATAGGTTCTTAAGGCTATCTTATTAGATTCTATATTTAATTCTAATTTTTCAATGTTGTGCAACTAACGCCACCTTTGCTATAATCCTCTTACAACTATGCTGTGTGGCAGTCTGAGGAATGTCTGACTCTTTTTCTATCTGGACTTTAGGGAGAAATAGGCTTTTGGGAAGAATTTTTGAGTGAAAAGGAAGATGCATGCCTTGTACATTTTTTTGTCAGCATGTGGCATAGAAAGATATCTAGAGATGCAATAAAAAGGAGTGATAGAATTAATGGAAAGCAGGAAGATACAATGTAGTTCATGCAGCACTCTTTATAATAGTCCTAAAGAGGAGGAAAGGAGATATCCAAAGTGTCTGATTTTAAGAGCTATTAAAATACTATAGCAGAGGTTGAAAAAAGAGGGATCTGATCAGATCACCTCACAAAGATAATGCCATTAGCAGGTTTGTTGAGAAAAAATTGGTCCGAATTACCATATTCAGCTCAGATCCATGACCTGAACAGACCACGTCAACACAACATAAGTGCGTCAGTTTCTTCTGTAGCCAGATAAAAGAACGGTTTGGCCATTTCAACCATTACATTATTCAAGTAAAGCCCAAAAATCTACAGGAGTTGAAAAATATACAACAATCATCTTTGTAAAACTTGCTGTAGCCTGGGAGTATCTAGCTGGGTTAGCTCTCAGAATGGCAAATGGCCACCACCATCGCTAATGCAGAAGGTCCTTAGAGACATAATTAAAAGTCTAAAGAGGAAACTGTCACACTGTTGGAAAGAAAGACAAAAAGAAAGCCCACTAGGGGACAGAGATCAAATAGAACAATATTTTACTCTGTTCCATTAAACGTAACAATGAAAACCCAATGTTTGTTCCTACAGAAAAACAAGAACCAGTTTTGTATATACAATGCACATTATACTGAAATAACACCTTTCAGATGGGTCTGCCAAGACAGTTCACAGGTATTAATCGCAGACATCAGTTAATCAGCTTGAGCCAAAGGGATTCACTGAGGTTTGAGCTCTGATCTAAAACCTGAAGCATGTGATGCATCTTACCCCTTCATAGACAACACTCAGTTCTATCTTCCAGGAGTGTAGCAGCTCAAAGAGACAGAGATACAAAAGCTTCAAATAAATTTGAGCTGTCAGGCCACAGGTCAGCAGTGTAAGACCTCAGGAGGTGAACTGCAGGCACAGTCAACAGACCTAGAAAGTGGATGTTCTGCATTGCACTGTTTTGCAAGTCAAAATGTATTCTTGCAAGAGCAGTAAAAGTGTTGCCTCTATCACTACTTAAGCAATGTTGTGTGAGAGACCAAAGCACTAGTAAGAATGCTGCTTTTAGCATTTTGCACAAGCTGGAGCTTATATAGGAGTTTATCTCAAAGCAGTCCACATCATTACCTATACAGCTCCTAAAGCACACAGGACTCTCTCAGCTTAACAGCAGACAGTTCAGGCTACAGACTATGAATATTTCTAAGCTACTAAAGCAAGGATACTACTGTCAATGCGTCCCTAATGGATGCAAAAATCCTAAAGAGATCACTAAAGTATTTCTAAAGTAACAAAGTTCTTGACATGAGGTCAGAAAGTGACTTTTATATTTCTTCTATTTTCAGTACAGGAGGGGTAAAAACTAATGCATAATATCAATCAAGTGAGGAATGAATAATAAAGTAGTTTAAAAAAGACATCTAGTTAATCTAATTTCAAGTGTTTTAAAAAACAGAACTAGAAATAAATGCCAAAATGTGTCAAATAGGAAGAAATGGAAAAAAATATGGCATCTTTGACAACTTGTGTGGCAGCATAGAAACATGAACATAATGACATATGGGGAGATCTCAGGAAAGTCTGTACACAAATCCTCTGGTAGCAAACTACCAAAACACGATCCAAAAAACTGGATAAAAACTAATGTTTTGAGATAGAAGGGTTATACAGATAGAGAATGCATTTCATTTACTTTGGTTAGTGAATTAATGCACTTAAAATTCCCACAGGAACCTCATTGAGAAGAACCTTGCCTAACACTTTATGCTTAGGAAAATAAAGATAAGATTGAATGTTAGGGAGAGAGAATTCCACAGAATGGCCATATATTCTTAACCTCTCTGAAAAGAAATAAGCCTTGAAATGTTTATTACTTACAAAATAATGTTTCTGTGAGTAAATCACTATAATTCACTACAAAAAATGTGATATTAGAGAACATATAAAGCATCAGAAAAAATCTGCTGAGAAGACTCTGATCCTAGCAGCTTCTTCAGGATGAGAATTTCTCCCACTGAGAAAATTAAATGAGGGGGTGGCACCATAGAGAAAAGATCCAATACCAGCTAAGTGAACTGAAAAAAAAGAATTGGAAAAACACTGAACAAACAGGTATAACTAGTATGGGAAATAAACATTCCTCCCACAAACCTGCCATGTATGTTGGCAAAAACTGACAAGACAAAATGATTCGTGATAAAGATTGAATTACATTTGACTAAGCAATGCTGCAAGTATCATTATTCATTAGAATCTACTGTTAGTCAAAATTTTTTTAATACAACATAACATTTCACTTTTGCCTTTTAAGATTCGGTAAAGAAAAAAAAAACCACACATGCAGAAGTTTCTCTTAGAACAAGCTAGAATATTTCTCTGAAACTTCAGTCATGCTATGGAGATGAGAGAACCCCTCTTCAGAGTGTCACTATCAACATGGAGTAAGTTCTAGAAACTGGTTCACTCTAAAACACTTGTGCCAGCATCCAAGTAGATTATCAGTTTTGGCAGGCAAATTGAAAGGAATAGGAATCTTGTTTTAAAAGGAATAAATTTCCTGGTTCATTTACTAGTGAGAAAAAAGGAGAGTGACATTAAGAACAGGAACATCCAGAACTTTGTAGTGCTTGATAAAGAAAGAAGTATGAGGAACCCGCAGTGAGAAAAAAGGAAATGGATTTTAAGAACAAAAACATCCAGAACTATGCAGTGCTTGATAAAGAAAGAAGTATGAGGAACCTAATGTTCACTATTAAAAAATTATGCACCTGTTTTAAAATTAATTTATCATAAATCAGCTGGGTTCAGAATAAGACGTTTCAAAAATTACAATGTTCATACTGCTTTAAAACACCTGCCATAGCAATTCCATAGCTAGAAATATGTTGTGGATTTTTAAATTTCTTTGAATCTGCAAAATCTAAGTTATTAAAACCTCAGCCTTCTACAACATGCATACTATCTGAATTATTTCAGGCTTAATAGAGCAATGGTCACATATACTTATGAAAATAGATTTTCCAAATTTAGATCATACATTCTCAGTCAGCACTTTCTCCGTAGCATTTAGTCAAACAATCTGAAAATAAAAATCATTTGGGCCCATTTGGCCCTACAGTGGTATGGTATGGTTTATGAAGCATTATAGAGAAACAGCCAGTTTTAAATGTGTATGTCGGGTTTACATCTTGAGTTTTACAAACACCAACAACCATGTTGTACTGCTGTTTTCTTTAAAACACCTAAACCTGGGAGCCAAACTATCCAGAACCATCCAGGACAGCAGAGGCTGAAATACACTGAAAACTGGAAACCTGATTAAAAGTTATTCTGAATTATAAGCCAGACCAGTGGACTCCAGCCTTTTATGAGCACACACCCCTATATAATTTATAGATTATATACATCCACTACTATATTAATCTATTAGGTATAAAACATTTTTAAAATCAAAATTACAAGAGGATGATATAAAGACAGATTAAATACTTTATTTATTAATGGTGCAAAATGTACTTTCTTCCTGCACCCCAGTGGATTATTTTGTGCCCATCCCACTTTGGAGGCCACTGGACTAGACTGCTGAGGAGTGACAGAAGTTCTTTATAGGAGTGGTTGCTTCCACCTCATCCAAACGTGGCTACTAGAAGTTACACTTTCATCTCAGCAACATCTCCCTTATTTCTTTTCTCCAGTGTTAGCTATCTAGCAGTTTACAGAGCTGTTACAAACAGACTGTATCTATTGCCTCTGCAGCTCATACTGTCCCCAGTGTTGGCAATTAGCAATTATAGCTTAATTAGCTTGACCCACCTGGCCATTTTGCTACTAATAAATCAATTAATTCAAATCACATGGAGAAACTTCTGTGTACTACCATAGCCTAATCACTGCTGGTCATCCTTGTATATGACGGTTTTATGTGCTAGAAAAACTTAGTATCCAGGCTGAATTTGTATTCTCCACTGATAGGCAGCCTATCAAGCAAATACAGAGTGTGGTTAGTATTTTTAATGTATGCAGGGATTTGGCAAAAACCTCAGCAGAGTGCAAAGGAGAAACTTGGGATGTAAGCTATAAACACTCTGGCACACTGAATTGGATGATCTTTACTTCTCCCTGAGTGGTATAGATACTGCTCTTTTGGAGCCTCAGTTTACTCAGGAGCCTCCATTACGACTCCATTTGTTAGTTTTTGATGTGAGAAACAGAAGCTTCTAGAACCAGCGTATCTTTGTCATTGGGATCTCTGAGGAGTTTTTTCTTTTTTTTTTTCCTAGAAATATCTACTCCCTTGGGGGCTGTTAAGCTATGTGATCTTGTACTTATGTTCAAAGATGTCCCCTTTCTGTTTTCTTTCAGGAAAGCAATTGCCTGATTCTTTCCTTATTCACCTTTCTTAGCTAGTATCAAGAGGAGACAGACAAAAAAGCCACTGTAACAAAAGACGTTTTACTGTCTTTTCTTCTTAAGCACAATTATATGTTTTTTGCAGTTGGCCCCATGTCAGTCATGAGAGTTCTGATAAACATGCTTTTTTAGTCATTATTGTTGTTTTCCTTGTCTTCTCCCACATAAGGTGCCTGAATGTCACTTTGGCCATGACAGGTCAGTAAGATTTTTCAGTAAACTCAATTTTCCTCACCAAAAATGAAGACTCTTCTATACTGACATCAGTTCTGGAATCAAAAATGAGTGCAATATTGGTGGAAAGTGTGGAAAGACATGCAGGATACAGCAACTATGGAATAGCTGAGCTGTTGGTCACAGCTACAGATGTTCACAGTGAGAAGTTTTCATTACTCTCTGAAAACCTTGAGCAAATATCCAAGAAAAATCCTTGTTTCTATTTTCTTACCACTTACTCTGACTAGAGACTAACCAGCCTGCAGGTATGTACATAACAGTATGTTCAGGGAGGGGGAAGAAAGGGTACACAAAGATTAACCAGGAGGTCAGAGGCTTATCATGACTAGGTCTTTTAGCCAAGGATATAGTAGTCCATAGGAAATTTACTTCCTGAGAAGTAGAATCACCACTATTTCAAGTAGCAAAAACCTGATAGTTTATGTCCTTGCAGCTTTGTTTCTTGTAATGCTGCACTGACATTTGACAGGCTTCTAACAAGTAAATAATCTGTTCAATTAGCATAACACTTTCCAACTTCAAAAGAGATGGAATGACCTGTTATAAAACAAGGAGTGCTTTCAATTCATGCCTACATGGGTAGTATGAAAGAATAGAGAACAAATTCCATGGACTTCTATACCTATCTTCTAGGGTTCCCTCTTGAGTACTCTCTGACTCGGTTGGTTTTTGCAGGCCTGAGCTTTTTCTTCTCTGGTGCCCTTTGCATAACTTAGTATTTGTGTTTGTGGCAGCAATTTGGTCTCTTTATGCTATTTTTCACTCTGGGTACATAACTTCTGTGAGCATAGCTTCTTTGAAACACAGGCTAAAAATTTCTAGGGCTTCTAGTAGGCTAAATGTTTCACCACGTGTATTTTCCTCCAAATATTTTTCATAATCAGTGACCCTACAACTGATCCTAACATTATCTTTTTTTCTGCTGATACTGCTGAGAGTATCAGTCTCTCAGCAGCTAACTAAATGCCTCTTGGCATTAGTGTCTTCTCTGTGTCTCCTGTCCATCTGAGCCATATGACAATAGCTGCCTTATTCCTGATGGGCCCCTTTTCTCTTCTTCATCCCCTTTGAAATTTGTCATGTTATTTGCTCGGATTTGCTGGTTTCTCTCAATACTTCTCTCAACCACTTGTAATCTGCTACCTTGCAGATTTTCCCCTCTCTAAGGCTGTATGCCTTTATACCCAAATTCTTCACCCACCCTGGTGCACTGTCCACTACATACTCAGTGCCTTGAGTACTGAATGGGAGGGAGGGCGGGCGGAAGGAAGGAAGGAAGGAAGGAAGGAAAGGAAGGAAGGAAGGAAGGCAGGCATCCAGTAATTATGCAGGAAGTTACTAGAAAACTTTCTGTTGATGTGAAGCCTTTTGATTGCTGATCATATTCTGAAGTAATATAAAGAAAATGGACCTAGAGTAGATAGTAAATTGATCAGGAGCCTTTTTTGCTCCCAAGCATTAGAAAGGCATATGATTTGCTAGTTCCGTTTAAATGGGGGGTTTTTTGAACATTCTTTTTAACGAAGGAAAAAAAGCATCCGCACAGAAAATGAAAAACTATCTTAGATATCATGACCATTACCATAGCATTTTATTTTACTACATGATGCAACTCATGGCATTGTGAATGCTAGTTCTTCAATGCAAAATAATTTGATTGCTTTTGCCTAGTATGTATGTTGTATTTAGTATACTTTTTGATAGTGTTTAAATCTTAAGGGAAATATTTCTTCAACATAGAGAACTAAGTGCAAATGAAATTTAAAATTATCAAAGATTGTCTTGGCAGCAAATGGAAAAAAGATGTTTGAGGGCAAGCAAATGAGATTACAATGAAAAACAAGACATACTGTAAAAAAGCCACTGTAAGAGATTTGAAAGACAGTTGAATAAATGCCTCACATCAGAGAAGAAAATGTGTAAATTGCATTGTGGAAAAGGATTAACTTATTCTACTAGAAATAGACTGGTGAGATACTACTTTTTACTTAGAAAAGTTACATGAAAAGTAAAGGTAGGAATAAGCTACAGAGACTGTGGATCCTCCTCTGTTGTCTGTTCCTGTTTACTTCACCTGCAAGCTCTCATACTTCTTTATGCATTTCACACGTTCCATTTCTTTCCTTTAATTTATCAGAAGCATGATTAGTATGCCTTGCATCTTAATCTCCATTTGCCTGTCTTTGCTACAAGACATTAAATGGATTGTGTACACTGAACTTTTTCCTTACCCTTGTCATTACTGCACCTCAGCAGTGTCTTTGCTATGTAATTTGTATTTCTCATCTATTGTGTTCTTCCAGCAGAAGCGTGTACACTGGAGTGTTTTGGAGTATTTCTATAACTTTATAAAAAGTTATCCTGCTGTGTACAGGGGATATAACAAAGTCAGAAAATGCACCTTGTATTTGAAGCAGAAATTCATAAGATTTGCACAGAATTCCACAATCCCAAGAAAGATTGATATCCTGTACAGATGAAACATTTTTCTTTTTGTCAAAAGCTGCAATATTCCAGTGGAGTATATGTAATGATCACTGTCTTGATCTCATAACTTCAGCTGAGCGTACATCTCTCTACTCTTTTAAGTCGGAAACTTCTTGTAATACCCATTTGACACAGGAGGAACTGAACTACAAAGAGCTGCAATGGCTTAGGTCACACAGAAAGAGTAGGAAAACAAAATTGAACCCAATTTTCTCAAGAATCCCTGGGGGTGCCCAATAGACATTCGTTCTCAATAGTAACTGCTTCTAGTATTTGCAGATTTGCTATGTATCTCTAGTTGTAAATAAAGTATTTTTCAATATAAGAGCAATCTTGAGAAGTACTTTTGTTGATACAAAAAATTGTATGTTAACTTGACTGTATCTTTGATCCAGAAGATATACCTGCTATTAATAAAAGGCACTCCAAAGTAAGAAGTGTATTTACTAATGTCACATATGTTATACAAATTATTTTATGTGGAAAATGAATGTATTAATTTATATATTTCCATGTTAATTTTCTTTCATCTAAATACTCCATCTTCTTCCTTACTTTTAATTCATGGAAGAAATTGTATCTCAACATAGAAGGGAAGAGAGTGAAAGATATGTGGCTTGAGGATTAGAAATTGTACTCAATGTTATTAGTCTTTGGAGATTATACCATTTAACATAGCAAAAGAAGCGGAGGGAGTTTGAGAATACAGCCATCTATGGTGACTGGAAAAGCAGAAGCCAAGGAAAACAGGAGAAAATGACCCAACTACATCAAGGAGAGGAAGTACATAGTTAAATAAGTCACTTGGAAGCAAGCACTAGATCGGTATTGAAGACAAAATACATTGGGACAAGCAATTCTGAGCAATTCCACGTACTCACCAAAGAAACTCTGCAGCAGGATGAAACTAAGTGCCTCAGTCACTTAAACTGTCTAGAAGGGCAGCAGTCAGTGCTATTAAGTATTGAGAGTTGAATGAGTGGTGTACACAGGTGTTCTTTAAACTGTTTGCTTAAACATCAATATACTTTTTGTATACTTTTGATTGTTGATCAACCACTTCTTGTAGTTGATCTACTAAGAATAATGTAACTGCATTATTAGACAATATTAACATCAACTTCCCCAAAGTGCTTGAAAAGTAGTTAACTACCTTCTGAGATGGAGTACTGGTTCATTCCAGAGAAATGAAAGCAGGTACTTTTTTCACTTCACGCGTTCAACAGAATTCTGAATATTATACATTTCCACTTTTTTGACATTCTATCAATGTTATTTAGGGAAACCAAAGACAGAATTTATTTTAATATACCGCAAAAAATAAGATAGTCAAAATATGCAGCAAATGTCTGCAACTTACAGTATAGACATTGACTTGGTCTGAATTTCATTGTGGTGTCTTACACTAGAGAGCCCTATGTTTGTGAAAATCAAAGAAAATACACCTATTTGTCTTAAGTAACAATAGCAACAACAATAACGTTATTTTCAATCTTGCTGTTTATCTCAAATATACTACATTGCCTAAACGGCAGACAGAATAGGTAACAAATGGGCATTCTCTACCCTCATTGGAGACTTGTTTTTTCAAGTACACACCGAAACTTTTACCCAAAAGTGTGAAAAAAAGAAAAGAAAGTCATAATCTAGGGTGTCCAAAATAAACTATTCAGGATCAGTAATAGCAGCTGTATGTCTCTTTAATCATAAATATTTTCCTTCCTAGCTCTCAGCAGGGAAACCTGGCTGCCAGTTGAACAGATTTTAATGACAAATGATTGAGGGAAGTTCTCAAGACACACAAACACCACCACAAATTACCAAGTGGGGATCAAGTATGCCCATTTCTTGTATGCCCTGGTGCCAGAGTTCTGCATTAAAATATAAGGTGAATTTACTTAATACTCTAGACCTACCCAACAGATTTGTTTTACAGATCCAGGCTTTCCTTTGTACAGAGTTTGTGTTCCCTGCATGGCTTGAAATAATTTTTTCTTGAGCGTCTTTACTAACTACTAACAAAGAATATTATAACCAATTTTATATGCTGAGCAATTTTTAAAAGTCAAATTCCAATACCCAGTACTGTCTGCATAAGACAATTTCATCTGTAAGCTTTACAACTTTGCAAGTGCATGTATCTTTGGGCAGCCTTTACCTGAAAGGTGTCTGATTCTGCTGTTTGACCTTTATTCTTATTGGTTAGATAAACACATTTCTGTAAACAAATACTTTTCTACTCCAAACAGACAGTACTGTAAGTTTCACAAATTTCTAATTTTGTCTGTGATACTAAATGCATTTACTGAATATCACACTGGATAGATCTCTAATTTCATACTGTAATCACAATTAGCACCTTGAAAGATTTACCAGACAAAACAATCATCCTGCCCTCAGTCCTAAAATTATTGCTTCCTGAGGAGACCATGATTTAAAAAATCCCTAGTGTGGATATGACCTAAGTATCACATGTTATTTCTGGGCCAGCCAAATATCTTTACTGTGGTTAGTGGTCTGCAAAACAGTGCAAAAAGACTTCAGTTTGATTCCCTGCTTTTACTTACTTGACCAAACAGACAGCTATGTTTGTGCCTATGTAACAACTTTTATCCAAGACTCTCCGAAGATGCACAGCATGAAAATGTAGAGCTGTTGCTGTTCTTAGGGTGATTCTACAAAGAAGGACGCCATGCATGAAATACCAAGAAATTTGAAATAAATTTTTCAAACTGTGGAATATGTCATTATAGGAGATCTAGTTTTTACTAATGTTGTTTCTACAAATGTTAAGTGAATGTACAGCTCTGTATCAAGCCAAAGAGACCTCAGCATCCTCAAAAATTGTTATCTTAGATAGGTCTTACAAGGCCGTTTTCAGAGAAAAATCTTCAACAAGTCTTCACTTAGTTTATCAATGTATCTCCAGTGTGATCTATTGGAGAACCTGAAACGTGAATTAATAAGATTTTCATGATAGAAGCTAATTCTGCACAGAAGTACCAGACTATCTACAGTGGATTTCAAGAGTCATGTAAAAGCATTTATTAGTTTGGTTTCTGTCCTATTTGATAACATCTGTACGGGTTTTGTAACTGAGCTGAGAATCTTTGAATCAGCAGAGTCACAAGTACTTGGCTCAGCTGTCTTGAAACACATGGCACGGAACAGAGGAATTTTGACAATTATAAGGCTGGTCATAATTTTAGAAACAACTTTGGTGACAAAGCATATTTTATATAGCCTTGATAAACTGAAAGAGGCTAAGAAAGGTTTGTTTAAAAGTTGCTGGCAAAGAACAACAGAGTAAGGTAAAAATAATTTTAAAAAAAGACTAGCATCTTGGACATTGTTACCACAGTAATACAGATGGGGATATCCAGTTAGAATGGAACATAAACTGAATAGATCAGTATGGTATTCAAAGGCAAATGCCACTTTGAGCTGCATTACCAAGAAAATTGTATATCAGATACACTAGGTAATGACTATTGTCTGTGGATCACATGAAGCTTCAGATAGTGCACTGTTTACAAATCAGACTAGTGAACTTGCTGGCAATTATGGCAGTTGAGTAGTACTCAGGGAAAAGCAACAAGAGTGCTAATAATTTTCAGACATACAACCTGTGAGACATGCTTGAAGGAAAAGGTATTGTTGGCTCTGTGGGGAAGGTGGAAGACTAAAAATAACATGAGAAAGGTCTTCCAGTGTTCAATAGTCTGCTATGAAGTCTGCCTAGGATACGACAAGAAGCATATTTATAGGAAAAAATATTTTGTTTAGCTATTGAAGTACTGGAGTACGCCATTTATGGAGGGCACAGTGGGATTTTTTAGAAAATTCTGAAACATCATAGAGATTTTCTACACATACTAATCTTCTCTCAAAATAAATTACAAGTCCTGAGATTTGTTCCAGATCCAAAACTCTGCAATTACATGAATTCAAGGTGACATACAGGCCGCACAAATCCAGTTTAAAATGAAATAACATATCTTTCTTTGTCGCACATAGTAGTGATGTGCGGTAGTTTGTGCCTCCTACTCACCATCACAATACATGTTTTCTTCTACAAGGCAGGATATCAGTAACCCAAAACTATTTTACATTGATGAATCTACTTTTCATGGTATAGGTAAATAAATTTAGAGCCTCAATTATTGGCCTAGCCTTTACAGTAAGACAATAAAATATTTTAAAGGCTGGAGGTAAGATTGTTTTGAATAAGACAAATAGAGATTGAAGTATTTTAAGAGCTAAAGTAGCTCGTTATGTATTTGTTTTGATGCCCCTTCGTTGCAGAGTGAGACTGAGCTAGCTACACTCCTGATGAATAGTATTTTCCTCTGGAGTCTGGAAAAGTGTATATAGTGGTATGGTTCTGCACAGATTTCCTGATTAAATGCCTCCTAAAACTATACATGGAGGACCAGATGTCTGTGTCTTTCCTCTGCATAAATGTGGCACTCCAATTAAAGATCATACTTTCTTTCAAATATAGAACTTATTTTTGCTCTAATTTTAAAGCAATTATTTCAATTCTATCAACGTCTCTTACAAAGCACTAAGCAATGTTTTCATGTGTGTGTATGTGTGTGTTCGTGGTTGGTCCGTAAAAGGCATAAAGTCACAAAAGAAGCTGAAGAAATTACAAGGAAGTATTTTTTGTCTTTTAAGAGAAATATGTGAATTGAGTTAGAAGACTCTAGACTATGCAGCTTCCTTTTAAAAAATGTGACTTGGACTGTATTTCAACCATTTTTTAAACTTCTAGGGAGAAGGAAAAAAAAGAGAAAGACAAGAAAACATTGAAACCCTAAACTATCCTATATTATTAAAGACTGAAAAAGGAAATAGCAACAATGTAGCAACAATGCTATGGGAGGCACTGACAGTAAAGCTTCAATTCATATACTTTCCACACCATCAAAACCCAGAAGACTGTATCTACTATGCTATCTGAAGACTCAGCTAATTAATTCTGCGATTATTCAGTTATAGACTACAGAGTAGTAAAGTTGGTCTTTTAAGTTGAAATATTTAATTTGCTAGTCATGTCACTGTACTGAAGACGCCACCAAACTGCTGACTTTGTGAAAGTTGTCATACTTCCTATCTCACAGCTTGTGGAAGTTCTTAGTAACAATGTATTTGCTACCAGTGCAATACCCATTAATTTGCAGTAACAGGTCAGGCAGAAGAAACTTGACTTCATCAAAGTGATCTGTGAAACCATTTTCCACCTGGGATTTGGACAGGTTGTAGAACTGTTTAAAATTTAAATTTATGCTCTTCAGATCACAAAGGCAAACAGAGTACTGACAACCTTTTCTATTTATGTGTATCAAACATAAAATGGCTTTTGCCTGTGCACAGTGTATTCGTTTATGGAAGTCATAGCGCAGAGGATACATTCACATGAAAACTTTTCAGATACACCAAGAAATCACAAACAAGAGAGTCAATTTAAAATATTCCATGTATAGAGCATAATTTTACAAAGAAAATCTCAGCTGCTACAGACTCAACGACATACTCTAAGAATAGCCACCCTTTCTGTGAGAGTATTTCACAAAGAAGAGTTTCTTGCAGTCCTTCAAATGATAACTTTGTTTCTTCTTTAGAGCCATTGCCCTGTCCTCCTCATCTCCAGCTCTGCTCTGAACAAATGTATTCATTAACAGTACTGGTAGGGTGAATTACACAAATGTAAACTAACTTTCAAAGGAGAAAGTCACATATTTATATCCTTGAAATCAAATATACTGAAAGACTCTCCTGCCCTGAATAATCGAAACTCACAAACTACAAATTACCAATGTTCAAAGACCCACATATGAATTTTGAACTGACTCCAAAATATTTTGAGGGTTCAAAAATAACCATTTAGTCAACTGTTCACTATTTCCCATATTCTCCTTGTCCATCCATATACACATGGAATAAATTCCTCTTATTAATGTCATATACATATATATATATATATATATATACACACACACACTGGTGGGGCCACAAAGTTGGAGAAATCATTCCAAGGTCAAAGGCTAACTCTTTGGATGTGAAACCAAACTAACTGAAAGTGGGGCAGCCAAAAAACAGAAAGGAAATTCAGAGTTGTATCTGGATAGCACTGTCAATTGCAAACAGTATTGGGTTTATGATCCAGCAGTAGAAGGGAATGGATGAAAAAGTACTTTTAAAAGGAAACCAGTTTTTGGACACGATATTTTGATTTCCTACTTTCTCCAGATTCCTAAGATTTCAAGTAATGCCAACAGCAAAATCTACACCTTCTTTTTGCAATTGTACCTGGACAAAATGAACAAATACACTAAGTCTATTAGATGTCCCCAACAAAGTGTTTATAATAAAAAGCAGTGAGAGTATCTGGCACTCTAACTAGATCTTTGGATGTGAGACTTACAATCAAGCTTGAGTTCAAACAAGATCTATTAAGTATCTGCTATTAGAGTAGTTGAATCCACTGATAGGAGAGGTCAAAATCTAAAAGTTGGTCTTTTGTAGGAAGGCAAGGATTGAGCTGTCAATTCTTCTGCCTTCTCTTCTTTCTCTTGAAATGAAGACCAAATAGTATTGTGATGTTTGAAGCAATTATTAAAGAATAAAAATAAAAATTAATGAAGAACTTATGATGGATGAGGAATCTTTATGCTACATTATTTAGACCCTGCTTTAATGCTCTGTACTGTATTCAGCTTAGATTGCCATATCCTCTGGCATTTTATTTGTTAAAACAAATTTATGAGATCACGCTAAATGAGCACAAATACTCATTTTAACACACCAGGATGAAAAAAGTAAAATCCCATCAACAATTAGAGTTCAAGACTAAAGCAGTTAAACTGGATAAGAAAAAAGAGAGACTTTCCCACCGTGCTCACAACTAACTCTCCAAGGCAATCATTTTTGACTGGTGTAATATAAGGAAAACAAATGGTAAAACACTAAGAGAACTAGAAAACATTGAGATTCACTTGGGAAAAATACCCTCAAGTGTTATATGAGATAAGCTGAAACATATTCCAGAATGTATGTAGAACACTACGTGTGGTCTCTGACTTGCAATTACTAAGTTATAGAAAACAATTTTGATGGACAAAGATTGGAAGTGACAACAGAGAAAGAAGAAACTTCAGTCTGGAGAGCTCTTAAATGTAAACATATGTATTCTTATTGGAGAAAGGATGATAATAGAACTAGTAAATAGAACCAAACCATATATTTTTACTTTCTTTACTACTTTAAGCAAGTTGCTGAAACTTACTGCACCATATTCTATCCATCTCTAAAGAGATTGAACAGTTTTGTTTTTGCTTATGTTTAAAACCTTCTAGTGTCCCTTACAAAAACTGTTGTAGAACCACAAAGTAACATCTATATCTATTGCTTTTAATATATATTCTTTCAGCTGAGCTCATACAGTTCTGGAAGTACATTTGTCTTTAAGAACATCTGCTAATGCTTTTGGGGAAAGTTTAAGATAAATCAAACTGTGTGGTAGCAACCTCTAAAAGAGTGTTATAAAACATTTGGTAGAGAGGATATAGTACAAAGAGAAAAAAAAAATGTGGATGTGTTGCAGATAACCTTTTTTCATCCCCCCAAAACACTGTTATGACTGGGAGGACCTAGCAACATTCAAGTGCTGGAAAGACTTTGAGTCACCTTCAATATTTTAGTGCAAGAGGCAAAGGAAACATAATTGGCTACTCTTACTTCACTTCTGTGACAAGAATACTTTTGACTCACCTCACTACAGTATCAGTATTGTTATTTGACATAGTTTCATGAACTTAATACTGGATTTTGACAGTTGGCTAGCAGGGGTTAGAAAGGTGTTATGCTCAGAAATTAAGAAATGTTATCATTACAAGTGTCTACACAACATTAGTTCAGTCCTTGGATGTGATGAGTACAAAGTGTCTCAAATTGTATGATCATGTACTGTTTTCTTCTTGGAAGATGTGTCTGTATCAAGTACACAGAAAGGACAATATTCTCTAAACAGAGTGCTTGTATAATGAATGGAGCTTCTTTCCTAATACTCCTGCTTAATTTAGTGCTGAAGTTTTCAGGTGTGTGATGAACGAGACAGAAAGTGAAAGACAGAACTATGGTTAAAGCAGATGAAGCAGTTAAACTTCACCCTGGAGCCTTAGATTCTACCACTGTGTCTAAGCTGCTGTATGATTCTGTGAAACTGACTTTAAAACAAATGTTTACGGTTGATCCCTAGTTTTCCACATCTTGTCTCAGGTCCCTCGGGTTCAGAGCTAAGTTTAGGTGAACCCCTTCAGAAGCAGCATCCTTGATACTCTGCCAACATCAGATCAAACTTCAAACTCTATCAGGAAATTATAGTTTGCCTAAGAAACCTTTACACCCTTTTTTATAATAAATGCTCAGATATTCTCTCCTAATCAGATTTTGGCAATGGTTGAAGTTCCCCAAATATCAGAATCTGATACATTAATTAGCATAAAACTCAAATAAAAATGCCTAAAAAGAGGAAAAATTAAAAAGAAAAACAGGAAAAGACGAATCTCTGATAGAAAGTAGGAGCCTATGTTTTTAAAGTCATGCTATAAGCCAGGCTGGCTGTTGTAGGTAATACTTATCATAGGAACTTAATACAATTATTCAGTATGTATATGGATGGTACAGCCCTATTCCTAAATAATATCAATAATCATCTTAGGACTTCACGATGGCATTGGTCTAAAGTATTGATGGGTATTTTTGGATTAGATTCTTTGCTGCTATACAAGTTGTGGATTACAAAAACCTTCATATTCAGGACTGGGAATAATTTTTCTGTTGGAGGTTCTTTCTACCAGTAAACTGTTTTTTCATTTACATTTCAAATAAACAATTCTCTAGAAGTGTTTTGTCTTACCTTGTCACCCATCCGAATATGGAGGGTTTGAGTTTGGTATCTTGCTATAGCCCCTTTCAGGATTCTGGTGCCTTACGTCCCACCTCTGCTCTGTCAGTTGGGCATATCGTTTGGACTGCACCTCCAGGTTTGCAAAATGGATAAAAAATTCAAGTGAACCATAAATTCCTTCTGTCAGAACGAGGATCAAGACAGCAGAGAAATACCACACTCTAGAGACATCACAATTTACATGAATTATGTTTCCATTCTTCTCAAGTTGCAGTTACTACTCAGACTCTAATTTGCAATATCTTGGTGCTCCAATCAGTGAAAAACAAAAACAACAAACCAACCTACCAAAAAAAGCCCCAAAAGCAAAAAAACAAATCAACCAAACAAAAAAAACCACCAAAAAACCAACACCAAAAAAACTGAAAAAAATTATTTTACTGTCTCGCTTGGTTCATGCTAATGAATCTCAGATCAAGGAGTACTACTAATTATTTATGATAGTCATAGCTGGTTTTGACGGAAAACTACGGTGAGAAAGACTTGCTGTATATCCCTGGTGATGAGGATGAAGTTGGTAGAGACACTTTTCTTCATGAAAAAATATCATTAGTCTAAGCAAAGAAAAGTTTAGGCTTTGCTCTTACTTTCTGAAACCTTGCATATGATATCCATAATTTAAAACAATTACACACAGAGAAGTCATAAGACAGTCCTGTGACACATCATGAGTCTGTGTGCTGTCTTTTGAGACACTGATCTACAAGTAAAGGTATGTTGTCATTTCCTGCAATATCAATGACGTGCTGATTTCACAGTCACTGCACCACTATAAAGAAACAAAAGTTACTGTCCATGTGGATGGTGTAGTATTTTAATAACAGCCCTATCTTCTTAGTTTTATCTCAGAATATACCACATAGTAGACAAATTTGAAAGCAAGAACTCAATGGAAATTTAAAACACTATTGTGTATGTGACCGAAAGCATGACTGAAAACGGCAAAATGTCACAAAAAACTTGGAGCTTGCTCTGTCTGAAGTCTAATGATATTGTGTATTCAAATGCCACCAGTGAGTTATTTTGTTGCTGATCCTATGAGCAGAAGTGTCTTACTCCACAATGTTTATCCTGTAATCCCATACTGTCAACCAAGTATCAGAACTCCCAACAGCCAACTTGCCTCCAGCTATTTTACCTCCCCATCAGCTTTCAAGAGGCTGTAATATACTGTCAATACAAAAGACACTGGCTTATTGACAGGTGGAAGAAAAAAAAAAAGAGGTTTAAAAATGCTGAATCAAATATCAAGCAAGATAACAAAGGAGTAACTCCATGAAGCTTTATTAGTTTTCATATAAAATTACTTAGCCTTTAAAAATAAAGTAAATTGAAGCTATTCATGACTGTGCTACACTTAGAGGTTCTTTGAACTGACAGATCAGAGCTTAGATAAATTTTTTTATTTATATAAGTTATAACCACTGTAATCTACTCAATTAGTGCATATAGAAATATGCTATATGCACTATATATATAGTGCATATAGCAAATACCTAGCCCCAGTCAAAAAAATAAGTTTCCCAATGTAGTAAGGAAGTCTGGTTTTAAATTTACTTGAATGCCCATCTACCTACTCTAATCCTTTCCTTTCACAGAGCTGTAACCATTTATAACCTTTGATTCGCTTCTGTGAAACTGTACAGTAAAGATTAGCCTTTTAATGGGCATGGCGTATCTTTATTCTAGCAGGTGACCATGCCTTTTGCGAGCCAAGGTTGCAGCACTTCACTTTTAATTTGCATCAGGCTGCTGGGACCCTTCCCTCCTTCGTGTGAGCAGAGGTGGAGGTGAGGCTCTGAAGGCTTTGACCACGAGGGGGCTGTGTGAACACAATTTTTTGGCAACTTCTTGGCCCTTCCCTGGTTCAAAAGGGCAAATGCGTTTTTATGTACGATAAAATGTGACTTTGAAATAATTAACAAGGTTTTTCTTATCTCTCCCCTTTGACAGAAAACGCATCAAGTCATGGCTTAATTAGTCCTGTGATTTTTCCTTTTTAGCACGACCATAAATTACTCAAAATCTTCATTGGTCATGGTACTTGTATAAAAAAAGCAAAATCCTGAAAAATGCAAAATCCTTTTGAGTCGTTGTCTAGAGCCTGAAACATGCTCCCAAAGATCAAAACTAATCCTGATGAAGTGTGGACACTTCAAATCCTGTCCATAAGCTAATTCATATTATGCCCAATGAAGGCATCTGACAAATACCCAGAAAACAGAATGAATTTTCCACAGAAACAACATTAAATCGGTTTTTATGAAAAACTCATTTTGATACTAATACAGATAATTTACCCATCTCTCTTCTGACAGGCATAGGAAATGCACAAATAACAAAGATGGCAAAATATAGTAACAAGCTTGGGAAGCTGGCAATTCACGGGACATGCCGTTCATTACAGCGAGCTTACTGTGAGTTTAGTCCATAGCAGATGCAGGAAAAATCAGGAATGCAGACGGCTACCTCCCATCCCCTCTCAATTTTTCTCCGTTCCTGCTAGGTCGTCTAAGTGTCCGGCTACACCAAAAGGGAGCAAAACGTGCTATGTTTCACATCTCCTGGAAAGTTCTCCTCATGTTCACTTTTTAACCGTCCGGTCGTGTTTAAACCTCGTGTGTCAACCTCGTGTTTACACGGCGCCTGACGAGGGGAGCCGGTTTTGACCGCACTGGTGACCCTCAGCGCCTTCTCAGGCGGGACACGAGGGGCAGCCGGACTGGGCTGCCGGTCCCCGCAGGTCAAGCCTGACAGCCCCCAGCCACCTTCCCGCGGCCGGGCAGCCCGTGCGACGCGGGTCGGCTCTGCCCTGCCACCCCTTTGGCGCCGGCAGCGGGGCTCGCTGGAGACCCGCGCTCCGAAGCGGTAACGGGAGGTTCCAGAGGGGGCCCCGGGCACTGGCGGTCGGCAGAGCGGTCTCCCGCGCCCTGCGCAGCCGCGCGGCCCGGTGCGCCGGCGGCCGCGGGAGGGCGCGGAACGTCCCGCCCCGCCCCGCCCCGTCCCCCGCGGGAGCGCGCCCGGCCGGGGCCGGCGCGGCGGCTGCGCTTCCACGGCGCCGCCGGGGCAGGGTTTCGCTCGGCTTGGCTCCGTGTCACACACAGATGTGACTCTTGTCTGTTCCCTGCGAACGTACAACCGTGACGGCTCACCTCCTCCCGCCTCCCTTACCCCCCCTCCTTCCACAGCAGGGGAAAAAAAAAAAAAAAAAAAAAATCCCACCCTTTTACAAAATATTTCCTCAGATCCCACACCGAGCAGCAGCCGCCGCCGCCGCCGCAGCAGAGTCCTGGGAGCTGATGGAGCAATGGGTGGGAAGCGGGAAACCGGCACCACGAGCAAAAACTTTGCCTAACTTTTCCCTTCCTTTCTAACGCTCTTCCCTCTCCCCCTCAGGCTCCTTACCCCCTCCTCTGGGCTACGCTCCATTTTCCGCCGTCTCTCTGCCCCCTCTCAGCCCTCCCTCCAGCTTTCTTTCGCCTTGCCGCCTTCCCTCTCGCTCGCCTCAGCGGCGGCTGGAGTCGATAAGGAAGAGGACAAGCAGCGGGAGGGACTGCAGCCGCTCGGGGCGCAGCCGGGCGGAGGAGCGGGAAGGCGAAAGGGGGCAGAGGGAAGCAGAGGGGCGGCAGCTCCGCGCGGCGCCGGCGGCCGCCCTCGCCACAAAGTTGGCGGCGGCCGCTGGGTGTTTTTGACAGCTGGGCGCGGGCGGCCTTTGCCGCGGCCCCCGCCTGGCACAGAAAGTTTGCGGGGGAGGGAGAAGGCAGAGGGAAGGGGAAAGAGCAGTAGGGGGTGTGTGTGTGAAAAAGTAACCCCCTCTGCGTCCCTGGCTGCCATCCTCGCCCGAGAGCGCGGGGTTAGAAGGAAGCAGCGCTGCCCTCTCGGACCCGCTCGCAGCCTCCCCCCGTCGCCTCCCCTTCCCCAGCCAAAGATCCCAACAACAACAAACCAACCTGTGGAGGCTCTGACCCGAACCTGGGTCCCTCCTCCCATCACTTCCAGCTCTCCGCTGAAAGCTTTTCTCTTTCTTTCTCCCTGCTGCTCGGGCTGAACTTTGGGGGCTGAAGTTTCGAAAGAGTCAGAGAGAGAGAGAGAGAAAGGGTGGGGGGAGAGAGAGAGACTGTCGCTGCTGCTGCAGCTGCTGTTTTATTTTTTTTTGTTGGTTTTTCTTTTGTTGGTTTGTGCTGTGGGTTTTTTTGTTTTGGTTTGATTTGTTTTGAAGGGGGAAAAGTATTTTTTTTTTTTTTAAATCTCCATTTTTAGTTCAAATCACCTGGGGGAGGTGGGGGAAGGAGAAGGGGGGGGGGGGTAAAGAGAGAGAGTGAAGCGCTGAGAGCCCAGAGGCAAAAGGAAGGGTGCTGGCACTGCCGCTGAGAGGAGATCGAGAGACAGGGGGTGCACTTGACAACCAGCATGCAGAGATGGTAAGAAGTTTCCAGCAGCCTTTCGTTTTCATTGTAGCCTTTACTTTGGTTTGATTTGATTAATAAATTGTGTAGTAACACAAGCAGCACTGCTCGCTACCGGTGTGTTTCAGCCCTCAAATAAACAAGCAGCCGGGCAAGGCGAAGGAGGGGAATAATAAATAAATAAATTAGCTCTGTGCTGCGTGGACTGGGGGAAAAAATGTCTAAGAGGTTGTGCTAAACTTTAAGTGAGTTTGGGGGGTTGAAATGGGATGGCCACATGCTTTTTACCGCCTCCTTCCTTTCACTAAAGATGAGGAGCTAGTGTAAAAAAAAGTGTTGCGGATGGAGGGAGGGAGAGTGAAGGCGGAGTGGGGTTGAATCGGACATACGGTGGTCTGATCTATTTTGGCCACCACCTTCTGCTGGGAAATGAGTACGGTTTGCACAAAATGTAAAGGTAACCTTTGAGAGCGGGAAGGAGCTGCGTGTTTGCGTGTGAAACAACGCCTGCGGCAGGGAGACAGGAGTGTAAATCCACCTTCCCTCCGAAACTTTTCTTTTTGTTGTGCATGTGCTTGCAGTTTGCACCTCTCCAATCAGCGATTGCTAAGAGAACCTGCAGAGTTATGCTGATGCCCTAACTGTAAAAGGGAAAGAGGAGCCCCTCAAAAAGTTTTTGCTGCTTATTTCATGTGCTGTGCAAATGCACGTCTCCTTTACAGTAGAGGTTTTGCAAAGCAGGGTTTGGGCTTTTAATTTAAAAATTAAAAGTCGAATTGACCAAGGACCTGATTTGACTGAAGTCCATTTGTCTGGGTTGTGATGTGAGGATAGGTTAAACAGCTGCGAAAGACAAGCTCATTTAAGCCGTTACTGCACTTAACATGCAGAATGATAACTGTTCGCATTAACACGTGGATCGACCTAGTGATGAGCCGTGATCATCCCATATTCAATGAAGTAGTATGTTTCCCGTCGCTGTTTGACTACTGCTCTGCTTTCAGTCAGCTTTTGTCACCTTACTCCAGGGATGTTACAAGAGCTGTCTTGTGTGCCTTGAATATACACATACATGTGTACACGCACACGCACAAGTGTGTATATATATCTATATCTGTATATATTATATAATGTGTATGTTTATCCATGCATACATGTATGTATGTATATACAGCACTCAAACTGTAGATAGAGTGTATGTCTCTGTGAATGAAGGGAGTTTACGATGGAGGATTTGTGTTTTTCCCTTCTCTCCCTAACATGACATGTCTTGTTTCAGTGATCAAAGCCACAATTGGAGTGTAGGAGATGCAACTGTCAAATGTAGACAACAGGGAAAAAAAAAAAGAAAAAAAAAAAAGGGAGGGGGGAAAAAGCAGCATGTGCCCAGGACTGTGGTTACAGTAACACTGACAGAAATTAAAGTGGTTTTGAAAGCAGCATGCGATTTATGATGGCTCCCATTTACCCTAGAGTCAAGCTGTTGTAAAATTGATGCACAAAAGACATCATGTAGTAATCTGGTGTACCCGGGATTAAAGTGGCAATGAGTGTCTTTTTTGTGTGTGTGTCTGGCTGACGGTTAAAATGGTTTCAAGATATTTTTTAAGTATGAAATCAAAGCAGGATATTACTTATTTCTTTTCTTAATCTGTATGTTAGCTGTATATAGCAGTTGTTGAAATATTTTTTAGTGGAAGTGGCCTTATATTTCTCATTATCTTGCATTTCGCCCTCTGTATTATAACCCATCACCATAGATTAATTTTAAAATGGGTAGCATTTTTGTCATAGTTTCAGAGTACAAATGTTCACAGTTTAATTACTGAATTCATTTCAGACAGTAATATTTAATAAGCCTGATCAGCAGATCTGCACAAGAATACTGAGTTCCTGTAAAAGTATGTGGAACTTTCCTTGCCCTTAAAAATGGCAGGATTTTTTAATCTGAAATTTAATGGGGCATATGTGCTCTCTGATACACTGTAGTTTTATTTTAAACTGTCCAGTATTAATGAGCCATGTAGCTGTATGTATGTGTGCTTAAAATCCTAAAGCACATGAATTTTAAAACTTACTAAGTATTTCAAATAGTTCATCTTTACCTGATCTATATGTAGAAAAGTCTAAGTGTAAATTATAACCTATTTGTTATGAGCAAATTTTGAAACTGTTTTTAAGACTTGGAATTGAGAAAGTGTTCCTTAAGCACACATCTTGCACACTTAATAGAAAACTCCTGCCTTGGTATATTGTTTTGTAAAAAAATGCAACAGTGTGACATTTTAGGCAGAAAAAACTTCTAAGAGCAGATCTATGCCTTTAATCACATTACATTTTTATTATTTGAGGCATTTGAGAAAGATGAGTATGTGATTGCAGTAAACAAAGTAAAGAAACAGACAAAAGCAGAAATGGCTATTGCTATATTAAAATGTAAATGTTACAGTTTGAATTTTCCAGTGAGTTTTTGAGTTCAGTGCTTTACATAACATTTTGTCCTAATCTTGCTTGCTGTCAGAGATGTTTCATGGTTGTGCAACTGCTGCAGTCAAGAATGCCAATTTGCATTCCAGGAGTGTCATTTGATTACTTTTATCTACACAGCTCGAAGACCAGCCCAGACCTCTCATTTCATCTTGCCATGTCACGAGTCAGTGCTGTGTCCTCTTTTCAAAAATCTGCCTGATTTAGACAAGAAAGAAAAGTACTTTCATGTTGCAGCCGCAGTCCCCTGCTAACTTGTCAGCAGCAGGATATGATTCACTTGGGCCCAGAAGAATGGTACAGAGATGAGGGTTAGGTGGTTCAATAAGCCCATGGACAGGTAGTGTGTGACATCCCGAGAGAGCTTAAGTTAATGAAGAACAGGTCTGCTTAGTTCTTCATGCTATGACCTGGTGCTGTCCCCACAGTTTTCTCATTTGATCTTTCCCAGCAAATTGATCTTTTCTAGTACTTTTTTGCCTTCCAAGTTAGTCCTTGTGGGACTGAAATTAGCAGAGCAACTTAAGTTGGATAATACAGCTGTTCAGAAAAGAAGAAATTGGACACTAGCTCATAGAGGGGGAGGGGAAAGTAAGCTGTTCTTTCTGTTGTTTTTCTGAGAATTCCTTTTATTTTTATTATTACAGTTTTATTTTCAAAAACTTCACAATAGCCGTATTGCTTTGGAACTTCACTTTCTTATTTAATAAAGTTTGTACCAATGGTCCATTGCACATTGCATTAAATGTGTATCATTTAAATAAAACAAATATGCTTGCAGCATAGACTGCAGGTTTGCTTTGGTGTTTGTCAGTTGAACTTGCTTGTTAGAAATGATTTGCTAGTCTGTAATGAGGCTTTTACAGTTGTTGTAAGACATTTTAAATATCAATTGCACATGCCAACTACATTATTTATAGCCTACTAAATAACTGTAATTCCATAGTATCCAATACTGAAATGCAGTGAAGATTAAACAATAAAAGACATTACAAATGGTATGTGTAAATATTATGGTAGGTGAAAATACAGTCAGCAAATTACCACTGGCATTACTGGTTTTCTGGAAAATCGGCACATACCAACAAATTGGTTTTAACTAACATTCTGTACTTAAAATCTGGGTTCTAAATGGAGCTGTGATATTATCAGGGTTTTTTACATGATTTTGCACTTGGTAATTGGAAAGTGGAATGGAGGTGTGTATGTGTGTGTGTGTGTGTGTGTTTAAATACATACATGGCTAGATTGTCAAACAATGTAAGATTTCAAACCAGAATTTGGTAAATAAAGTGTAAGTTGGAAATGATTAAGAGGGTCTTTAGTATGCTGCACAATAGTAAGCAGTATTTAACTTTCTGTATTTCATAGCAGATGTTCTCACATATTATCCACATCCTTTCAAGTTGTAGAATTGAAAACACTGCTGAATGGAAACAAGAACACTTATTATGTAAGGGAAATACTGCTCTAACTCTCTTTCAATATTGCTTTTGAAAATGGAAAGGGACTGTAAGGGATCATTGGTCAGTTAAGCTCCTCTGCAGAGCTAGAGGGAGCTTCCGCATTTTATTAGATATGCCATAGGTAAGAAAAAGGGGAAAATATTCTGAATAAGGGAGGGCTGATTACTAACTTTTTTCCAGAACCAAGGATCTAGAAATTAGACTTTGAGGTGGCCTTATTCTATGTTGCGTATATGTGTATGTTAGTAGGATTTGTGGCTGACTACAGATCTTGTGAATTTCAAACAAAGCAGAAATGACCAACAGCAAAGCAATTACATTAAAACAAGTCCAAGTAAAACATTGGATTTTGTACAAAACCCAAATTTATTTTTCTTTCGTCTCAAAGATGGGCGTTTCTGGCAGTGTCCCTTTCCCTTTTGCACTTTGGACACTGTCACTAGAATGTGAAGCCTTTTCGTTGCTGAATATTGTTTAATGAGAGTCCTGACTTTCAGTCTGCAGGTTTGCACAGAGCTTTTGATTTAATGATTTAATTTGATTTAATGTCTACTGTTAGTATGTGTTAGGAAAAAAATGTGCATGTCTGGAAATACAGAAGATTCCTCATAAAATACAAAACAAATAGAGTCTATCTGTCATTTTGGAAATGTGTATCACTTCCTAATCTAGCCAGGAATTTGTACTTAATTTAGAAGAATGGCATTTAACATGGCTTAATAAAAGCATCTTTCTACACCTTGTATTCTGTGTCAGTTTCATCTCACGTAAATTCTGACACATTTTTTCTAAAAATGCATTGATCATAAATGCTACTTAATATTTATATGGCAGCTTTTATAAGTATTTATACTTATTGTATTGTATTGTATTATTATATTGTACTTTGGACAAACTTATTTACCATTTCAGTAAATTATATAATCCACTGAGATAAAGGAGACAAATCTGGTACTTTATCTCTCACGCAGTAGCTTTCATTATGTGCTGTGCTAGTAAAACTCTTTATTTGTTGATTATTAGAATCTTAGTACACTCAGGAGTTCTGCTGTAATTTAATGTGGTTGTTCAAAGAGGTTCTCTTATTTAGAGTCTTTCCATAATACTCTCACGACATATTATAAATATGTATATTTTATACTCCAGATAGATATGTAAATACTTTTTTTTTTCTTATTCCAGGTAAATCAAGGATTTTGAGAGAGAATTCTTTTAATCTGCAGCATCTATTTCAGTACTTTTCTCTTGAAATATTTTATGTAAAAAGAACTAATACAAATTCAGGTAACAATCAGATTTGCTTCTGATTTGTTACTTTCGAGAGTTCTTTCTGTTTCTTTAAATTTTTGTAATGTCCTACTATATACTTAAATCACATTTTTGTAGAAAACTATAAAAAGCTAGAGAAGTTTTAAAACCACACTGGGCATTGCAATTATTTTTTCATTATGAAAACCAGAATGTTCATAATGCTGATTTGTAAGTCACAAGCCAAGTGAAATCAAAATGCCATAAGCTAACCACTTTAAAGTTTTTAAGTCACCATGGTCTGGTGCACTGTCTGGAAGTTCAGCTATGTTTTTGCAGAGTATTACAATTGGTTAGGTCTACCGTTCTGCTGCATATAAAACTAGAAGCTAGGCCTGTTAGACAATCTTCAGCTATGGGAAGTTTTAGAAGGTATGCAAAGCATATTATTACTGTTATCAGCTGTAAATGAAGCTGGGTGTATGTACAACACCCATCATGCTGTCAGCTGGAATCACATTGAATTAGTGTTGCAACTTTATCATATTTGTCAAATATGTATTATTTTGAAACTTTTGATTTGTGCTCTTAGTCAATGCTCTTTACTGTTGAATACGAAGATGTAAGAGCAAACAAAAAACATTTTTCGCTTTTTGTGACCTGACATTTGCCAAAGTGCCCCATGCTGAAATTTCTTTTCAGTATCTTTTTTTTTTCTTCCAAAGCCAGACATGTACCCAGACACAAAAGCCTCTGTGTATAGCAAGCTGTTTTAAATATTGTGACTCGACGATGTGCTGTCCTTTCTCGGCTTGAGCCAGGGATCTCTGCTCAGTGTCTGTGGATTACCAAGTCCCCTCTTTATTGTACCTCTTGTCAGCTATTCCTATTCATTTAACCTTTCATTAGTGTCTGTGCAGCTTCACTGTCTGGAAAGGCAAGGAGAAACCTAAAGGCCTACTGTCACAGTTATTAGATTTCTCGGTTACATCCCAGCAACCATAAAGGAGTAAGAGTCAACACTATTGTCATGCATGCTGCTGTCCTGGGGTGCAACTCTTCTGTGCATGTCAAGGACATGTGCCACATGTTGATAATGCATCCCAGAGATAAATGCACAACATGGGGGATAAACCAAGGCTGGCACTAATGAGCTTTGTAGGGGTTATTGCAAAGACAAACAGTTGTGAAGGAATTTCTCTTAAAACGGTGAAGAGATGGACTTGCACTAAGTGTTGCCACGGCTTGCTTGTGAGGTACTTGTCAATCATGTTAGTTTCATTTCAGTGCTGTTTACAAGGAAAAAATGTTTTCTATGACTTAGAAATGTGTTGCTTTTCACTTTTTAAGCTGCCAGGCTAGTGTCTTCACTTTAGGAAGCTGTCCTCAATAATACATTTTATGACTATTGTTTCTATTACTCATCTTTTGATCAAAACCTTCAAATCTTTCAAATTACTTGAAAAAAAATTGCAAATACAAATTGCAATACATTTTGAAATATTCCTGTTAGTAAAGCTCCAAAGTTCACTTTTGGTGTAGTAAAAACATTGCCATGGTCTTTTCTGAGGCATAAATTTGGCTGAGAGTATCTGGGTGCATCTAAGTAGTTTATTCTACATTTGCTACCCAAAGAGAAAAAATTACTAGTTGTGACACAACTTGCTCATTCTACTGAGGCACGTCCTCCATTTCATCCAGTGCAATATTCACATACATTTTGCTTCTGAAGTTTCTTGAAGCCCATCTTACCTATCCTGTTAACCAAATCTAGCTGAACTGAACTCTGAGCTCTCAGATTATACAATAGCAAAAAATGCTGATTTCTGACTTCCCTATAGTTGACCTTTTAGAATCCGTTTTAGTTACATTTTTATCAGTAGCATTATAACAATATGATATATAACTTCATATGACTTTCACAAGGAGATTTCAGCCAAAACAAAATTAGACGTATAGATTTATAGTTAAATTATAATTTTAATAGTTCTGCTTAGTTCTATGTAAAACATTAGGGTCTCATATTGCTCCTATTCACAGCAAGGTTGAAGATGGGAGTAAAGCTATTGAAACCAGTGGAGTTCAAATTTTGTGAAACTGTTGAATAAAGTCCAGTCACATCCTTTGCACTTTTCATAGCATGCTAAGAGGATTTGGAAGATTGTAAATCTAGTGGGCTACAGGAAAATTCTTACAACTTCTGTATTTCAGATGAACATTTTAGATTAACATCATCAGCAGGTATGAGTGGTCATAATTTATTAATAAGAATTCTGTGCTTTTTAGCTCTTTATATTTTTGCTATAAAAGAAGTGAAGCCTGGCTGCACCTTTTGCTTTAACTCAGAGCATAGAATCCAAAGTGACCAGCAGTATAATAGTTGACTGTAGGAACAAGTGCATCCAAAGAAAAATGTGTTTAAGAGAAAATTCAGCGAAGGTAGTCTTTTTATTTTTCTTATTAAAACACTGCAAACATTTGCAATACTGATACTTAATTCCACTTTCTTCAAACTAAAAGAGAAGCTATTATATTTTTTGATTTGAATTAGACAAATATTTAAATGGAATAAAATCTTCAGACATGAGCTGAAACAAATATAGTAGTGCCCTTAGTTTAAAACATCCTTTCATTACTAGACTGATATTAGCTTTGATGAGTCTAAAACTTACTACATGGTTTCCAAATCAAAGATGAAAGGACCAGTTAGGAATCAAATAAATTTTCCTGTTGAAATGTAGCATTTGACATTTAGAAAGATGTGCTCAGCATGATGAACCACTTCTCTTTACTGCAACTAGCCTAGTGATTTTTTGCAATAAAACTACTTCGAAATTGAATTGAGGTATAATAAATTTAAGGTAAATTAATTTGGAAAGCCTGATTAGTGCCATTTTTGAACTAAGGGAAATATTTTCCTGAAAGTGCTTTTTCGCCCTTTGTTGTTAAGACACGTCAATTTTCATTGCTAAGTAATTTCTTTTGTAGTTGTTTTGATAGACTCTCACTGGTCTAACCCCATTGACTTTGTTGTAGCACTATCACAATTTTATTAGAGAAAGGTTTTTTTACTCATCTCACTATGAAGTTGCAGGTATATTCCTACTACTAATCAAATGGGCATATACCCCATCTGTACATTTGAAAAGTTATTATTATGTACAGTAATTTATAGTCTACAATACAGCTGGGCAGTGCTTTTACACTGTTCTGATGCCAATTATATGCTTCTAAGAGTCTACTGATAATACTTAACTTTCCAGAATGAGACTCTGGACAGAATCCTAGAGAGCATTTCAGAAAACTTTTTGCTGTTCTGCTAGAGATGCTAAGAACTAGAAAAAAATAGCGAATACTACGTAAGTAATAGTAGAAACCTTTCAATTTTTGTGCTAGGCCATGGCTGTACAGCAGCTGTATTTTGAGCTAGGTTTTGAAGATACCTTTTTTCTAATATCCCACAAAATATGGCTGATCAAAATAAATGACACTACAAGCCAGTTGCAGAAGTGATTATATAAGCAATGTGAAGAGGCTGAGTAATTCATGTTTTTCAGTACACAAACTGGCATTAAGATTTTCCTATCACTTTAGTGCAAATATTAAAAAGCAATGTGTGAAATTGTGTATGTTATGTAACTAAAAGGTTCTAAGTGAATTTAAGTCTAAGCTACTATTCACATGGTAAGACAGCAAGAAAGCTAAGTAGGAACAGGAAGCAATAGCAGATAAGTGATATGTGATTTAAAGGTTTCTAATTTTTTTTCCTTTACATAAACTGTACTTTTTTAACTTTTCTTTTGAAATGTAAGTTACAATTTTCTCTATTTCCCCTTATCCACATGTAACTTGTATTAGTTTGCATATCAATGGTGAATCTCATTTATCAGCTGGTATATTTAAAGGATTTGTGATATCAAATGATTCTTCATAAGCAAGAAGTTCTTCAGTTCCTGAGCGGACACTTTTGGAATGGTGGTGTCAGTATGACAGTAGCAGGAATGAGAGTGAGCTACTGTGTTCTTCATGGTTTGGCTTGGGGGTCAGAAAATGGGAAGGAACTGTTCACCATCTCCTGCAGATTGCTGGATGGCCTTTGTGAATACTGTAGTAGTAGTAGTCTTTTAAAGATAAGAGGTGAAAGGGCTCTGTGATGCTGGTGATAGCAGGGAAGGAGGTGGATGAGGCTGATAGTATAAAGTTGGAAGAGCCTGAACAGGCTTCTATCTCTAGTCACCCCAGCAGCAGGACAAGAGGCTTGCCTCTTTCCAACTATGCACAGCTTTTCTGTTCTCTCATGTTACTTGTATGTGGAATTTCATAGTCCTTTCGCTGTTAAATGATTCACAGGTGTGAGCAGTATGGTGCGATGAGTTTTGCATAATTTGTGAATGCCATGCAGTATTTGGAAACCTCTGGGCTCTACAGAGGATTTTTGAGTCTGTTAGATAAACCTGTGGAACATACAGGCAGTTACTGTCTTCCCAGTGTCAACACGGAGGGTTAAAAAAATCACTCTTTTCATGTAGCTGTTGCCAGACTCATGAAGAATCTAGTTATAGTAGATCAAACAGTTGCAAGAGAGAAACTCACTGAGTGGTAGAGTCAAGAGAACTATTCGTTTCCTCACCTTTTCAGATTTAAGCTTCAAGGATGTAAGGGATACAACTATAAACCTTCAGACTTCAGTTTTAAATGCAATCAGGTTTTAGGATTGATTTTGATATTGTTGTGATAAGTTTATAACAAAGAACCACCAGTTTAGCTCATAACAAGCAAAATCATAGAGTCAGAATGGTTTGGGTTGGAAGAGACCCTGAAGATCGTCTGTTTCCAACCCCCCTACCATGGGCAGGGTCACCTTCTGCTAGGCTAGATTGCTCAAAACCCCATCCAACCTGGCCTTGAACACTTTCGGGGTGGGACATCTACAAATTGCCTGGACAACTTCTTCCAGTGCCTCACCACTCTCACAGTAAAGAATTTCTCCCTAATACCTAATGTAAACCTACCCCCTTTCAGTTTGAAGCCATTCCCCTTACATTCTCTTGTAAAAAGTTTCTCTTCATCTTCCTTGTAGGCTCCCTTCAGGTACTGGAAGGCCAGAATTACATCACCCCAAAACCTTCTCTTCCACAGGGTGAACTATCCTTATTCTATCAGCTTTTCCTCATAGGAGAGGTGCTTCATTTCTTCAATGAACTTCTTGGCCTCATGTGGACTTACTCCAACAGGTCCATGTCCTTCCTGTGCTGGGAACCCCAGAACTGGATGCAGGTGGGGCCTCACCAGAGAGTAGCAGAGGGGCAGAATCTCCTCCCTTTCCCTGCGGGCCACACTCCTTTGGATGCAGTCCAGGATACAGTTGTTCTTTTGAAATGCAAGCACACATTGCTGCTCATGTCCAGCTTTTCATCCATGTAAGTCCTCCAAGTCACTCTCTGCAAGGCTGCTCTCTTTCCCTTAATTTCCCAGCCTGTGTTAATACCAGGGGTCACCCCAACCAAGGTGCAGCACTTTTCACTTGGCCTTGTTGAACCTCACAATGTTCCCATGGGCCCACTCCTCAAGCTTGTCCAGGTCCCTCTGGATGGCATCCCGTCCTTCAGGTGTGTCAATCATACCACCCAGCTTGGTGTCATCTGCAAATTTCCTGATGGTGCACTCCATTCCCTGTCTGTGCCATTGAGGAAGACATTAAATATTGCTGATCCCAATATGTACCTTTGAGGGACACCACTTGTCATCAGTGTCCATTGGGATACTGAGCCATTGATCACTACCCTCTGAACGCAACCATACAACCAATTCCTTATCCACCAAACAGTGCATCCACCAACTTCATACCTCTTCAATTTAGGGAAAAGCATTGTGGGGAACTGTGGCAGACAAGTTCAGATAAATGACATCTGTAGCCCCTCCCATGTTCACTGCTATAGTCACTCCATCATAGAAGGCCACTGGGTGGTCAGACAAAATTGTTCCTTGGTGCAGGTTGTCTCGAATCACCTCCCTGACCGCCACGTGCCTTAGCACAGCTTCCAGAAGGATCTGTTCCATGATCTTCCCAGAGRGGAGGTGACAGGTCAGTCATTGCCGGGGTCCTTCTTTCTACCCTATTAAAAATGGGTTCAATGTTTCCCCCTTTCCAGTCACCTGAGACTTCACCTAACTGCCATGACTTTTCAAGTATCATAAAGAGTGGCTTAGCAACAACATCAGCCAATTTCCTCAGGAGTATGGGATGCATCTCATCAGGTCCCATAGAATTAGGCATGATTAGGTTCCTCAGATGGTCACAAACCTGATTTTCTCTTAGAGTGGGAAGCACTTTGCTCTCTCCATCCCTGTCATAAGATCCATCCACTTGAGAGGTGCAGGAAGAGAGGTTGCCAGGGAAGACTGAGGCAAAAAAGTAGTTTAGTACCTCAGCCTTCTCTGTATCTGTTGCTACCAGTTTTCCAGCTTTTTGGTCAGAGGAGATACACCTTCTTTGGACTTCCCTTTCTGGTTAACATACCTGTAGAAGCCCCTGTGATTCTTTGTGTGCCTGACCAAGGTGAACTCCACCTTCACCTTGGTCTTCTTCACCTCATCCCTACACAACCAGGCAGCACCCCAGTGCTCTTCCCAGGAAGAAGACCTGTCCCTGCTTCACCGCCTCTGCATTTCCTTCTTGCCCTTTAGTTTGACCATCAGTTCCCCATTCCACCACACCATCTCTTGCCTTCTTTGCCTGCATTCTGGTTCCCGAGGATCAGTAGCTCTGGAGTTCTATGGAAGACTTCATTGAAGGTCTGCCAGCTCTGTTCTGCTTCCTTGTCCCTGAGGACAGTTTCCCGGAGGGTCCAGTCATGGGATTCATCCCACCAAGTTTCAGTAATGGCATCTTGGTCGTAACTTTGTAGCAGCACGGTGGCTTCCAGCTCCTCCTGTTTGCTGCCCCTGCTGCGTGCATTGGTGTAGAGGCACTTGAGCTGGGCTGTTGGCTGAGTTGCCTTCTTGGAGGAGCATCCCTTAATTTTTTGAGGTATTTCCTTGGTGTCTCCCTGTTGCCTGTTATTGCCTCAGAAGTGCCTGTCTCATCTCCGTAAGACTCCAAGTGTGTTCCAGTGTGGCTAGCACATCTTGGACTCATGGGCAGAGGGCCCTTGCATGCAAAAAATATCTGTATTTCTTTTGTTTTACATGCTGCAAGAATGATTTTGATCTGGTGTTGAAATTTAATGCAAATTTATTTCAAAAAGCAATTTATTGGTCTGTGAAAAACTTAACAGTGGCCAGTATAGAAAGATGAGCTTTAGATGGAGTGGAAGGAAAAACTTTAAGAAATTCTGCTGCAACTTTCCTCTTCGTGTGTGTGTGAGAGTGTGTGTGTGTGTGTGTATATACAATATATTATGGTAAATGCATTCACAGTATTTCTTTATAAATGCACTAATATATAACTATACACAAACATACATACCGATACTCATATACAGTGTATACACACAGTACATACATACATGCATTCAGGTATTCCCCCTCAACTCAGCCCTAGGGATGCACATCTGGAGTGCTGCATCCGGTTCTGGGATCTTCAGTGCAAGAGAGACATAGAGCTGCAGGAGCAGGTCCAGCAGAGCGTGACAGAGATGGTTAAGGGACCGAAGCATCTTTTTTAGGATAAGGGACCAGAGCATCCTCTGAGGGAGCTGGGCCTGTTCAGCCTTGAGAAGAGACAACTGACTGGGGACCTCATCGATGTGTACAAGTATCTGAAGGGAGGGTGTCAAAAGGATGGATCCAGGCTCTGCTTGGTGGTGCTGAGCAATAGGACAAGAAGTAATGGGCAGAAACTGATGCACAGGAAGTTTCATGTGAACATGAGTAAGAAATTTTTTACTATGCAGCTGACTGAGCACGGGCACAGATTGCCAAGAAAAGTTATGGAGTCTCCCTCATTGGAGATATTGTAGAACCATCAGGACGCAATCCTGCACCATGTGTTCTGAGATGACTCTACTTGACCAGAGAGGTTAGACCAGATGAACTGTTTGGTGGTCCCTTCCAACCTCACCCATTCAGTGATTCTGATTCAGTGATATACATGTGTATGTATATATGTATGCATAATGTTTTTTCTGCTGTCGAATTTTTGTTACCAGGAATGCTTTTTGGGCAGTTCTGGTTCTTGAGTAAGATACAGATCAATTCTAAAAATAGTCTGTGAAAATTACTGCACTGTTGAAAGGGAAACCAAGTATTTTACCTACCTTTAATCTTTGGAGTACATTTTAGCAAATACTGTTTTCTGTTTGGAGTTTTGCATTTCTTATTTTATTTTCATTTTTCTCCAGCTTTCTTATTTGTTCTGTATATGATAAACCCTCTTTCTCAACATTCTCATACAATGCACTAAGTTTCCTTTGAGATATTATCTTATTCTGTGATTTGAGCATGTTCCCATAAACAATATTTAAACTAAAGCCAGTATTGTGAACTTGTGTCTTATAAATATATTGTAGTAATGATAAGGAGACCCACTAACAACGAGCCTCTGATATCTCTCTAATTCTGTGAAGGGCCAGCTCTTGTAGATGTTTTCTCTAGAAAACAGTGTTGAATGGGATTTGTAGAAGAATCCTTGTAGATTTTTGCCTAATTTAAGGATCTCCTCTCCTTTAAGAAATCTGATGACTTCCATTCATGATGGCAATATTTCCTAAAAACCACAACACTATGCCTTTTGTAATACATTATAAAAGAAAAGTAACCAAAAATGGTCTGGCATTTCATTGGCTTGCAAAAGGGGATCTTCAATCCTTTTATCTTGGGTTCTATTGCTGTTATAGACGTACAGTGAGGTATATGATGATTACGTTGCCATGGGAATGTTTTTATATGGTGCGTGTTTGTTTAGTTTTTGTTATGTTATAGAAAGTATTTCTGTATTTTCTGTAAAAAAGCTTCAGGACTGAGAAGATTTTAGGTACCTGCTGTTCCTAGTAAGATAGTCCTGGGAAAATAAGTATTTATAACTGAGGCTACACATAAAATAATGGGAAATATCAGGTGTTGACAAAATGCAGTGCCACAGTGGGAGAATGCATAGAAGTTCGTCAATTACATGAAGGATAATGGAAGCTCAGCTGAAATTAAGCTGTGCAACCTAACAGATAACTTCTTTTACTACCATTCATGTAATTGCAGTATTGCCAGTCACTGTGAGAGGTATGCAGAATTGTTGAGTCCAGTGCAAACAGGCGCAGAGGTTGTTTAACTTAATTTCAGGCAAGGTAGAAGTTGGTGCCTTTGAGGTATTAGATAATTTCAGTGGAATTACTGGGTGTTTTCTTAGATGGTTTGTGCTATACTCATTGTTGGTCTTCGGTACTTAAAAACCTCTGTTATCTAGCTTATTGAAATTTCATCCCAAGATGTCAACAAAATGTGTTACAAACTTGAATTATAGGCCTAAGCCAGGTATCATTCTAGGACCTTACTCATAAAGAAACATGGCTTATATCTGACAGTTCAAGAATGAACAAACTTCATCTGCAGTTTATTTAGAGTGAGCTGATGGAAGAGATCTTCCCTCAGCAAGGCAGCCAGGACCAGATCTCATGTTCACTTGAAAAAAACTTTTGTCTTTCTAAGTTTCTGATTCTTGTGAAAATACCTACTGTTACTGCAAGGTGTAGTAGGAGGTTTTCAGGAGGATATGAAAGCTTGTCAGCTGATTTTTACTGTCCTTATCATATGTAGTTTACCTCACTTTCAGTATTGGTGAATCTACATGACACGTGCTGCAAGCTACCTCATACACTGGGAGTCTGTATCCTGGTTACCTGATAGTTCCTTTTTTGTGTAATTGTTTTCTAATAGTTTATGGGTGTTTTGCCTTTGGCTTTCATGAGTTTAGTGTCCTGTTGTAATTACCAGAGCTGGAAAAGAGTAGTGCTGTGGTATTAACACTTTTCTCTGAAGGGGTCATGGGAACTTGAATCATGGTATATTTTCAAGAGGCTTTTTTAATGTCATGCTAAAGACAGGCACTCCATGAATAGTATCTGAGTCACCATGCTGGTTATCCAAAACCTCATAGAACTGAGGAAAAAACATAATTTGGAAGAGAAGTCCAGTCATCCTTCTATCATAGCAACTTGTAAGAACTAAAATAGGGGAGCAATTTTATTATAAGTGATAGCTGCAGCATTAAAACCCACAACTGAACATGTATGATTAAACGTATGGTGTGCATAATATTATCGTCTGTGGCATGTATTCATATGTTGATTGTGAAGAAAGAAAATGTGGGTAATAATGTATTTCTGTAGTATACTGTAATGTTTGAAAAATACAAGTCTCTCTTAAATAGAGCAAAGTCTATGGATAAACTTCATAGTCACAAAATACTGTGTTGGAAGGAACCTTATGGATCATCTGGTCCAACCTTTCTCAGCAAAAACTTGGTCTGGTTGATCAGTGCCGTGCTGTATGTTATATGTTTTTCTGAGGTGCATTGTAACTCTGGAGTGCACTGAATTGTAGTATCTTTGTATTTATTCATACTAGCATTGTGCTATTGCTTACTTATAGCACGTGAAATGCACCAATGCCTTTTGCATGCTGGATCAATGCCCACAAAGTGTGCAAGGTGAAGTCTTTCCTTCTCTTGAGATGAAGCTAGTTTTTGAAAAGTCTTGTTTTGTTTGTAAGACTGAGAAGTAAAGGTCTAGTTGCCGAGGCAGGCACAATTTAGAGAAGGGTAACACAGGTTGATACTTTTGGGGTGTATCCAGATGCTGCCAAATTTAGGTTATTTTAATTCTTGTTATATTCATGAACTGAACTAGTGCTGAATGTGGCCCACCCAACTGCTATGCAGGTTGTTAAGTAGACTGTTTCTGGGATGATGTTAAAAGTACCAGCTTTAACTGAGGCAGACTTACATAGTTTAATCTCAAGTTCCATGTTAGCCCTATTACCACAGTTGTAATCAACAAACAAACATTTAAATCTTTCAGCTTCACAAGGAATGGGCATTCCCTCATACTTTGTGTTCTTCATGGGAAGCCCTGTCTTTGAAACATTTCTTTCTTTCCTCCTATGAACATAGTGTGTGACATCACAGGGATACTGTTCCCAAGTATTCGGCAAGGGCCATGCTTTTTGTTAAGTTGAAGCAGGGAAAAGAGAGTTATTGTCAGATTTTGTTTAGATAGAACATGGTGTATGCTCACGAAAGAAATATTTCTGCCAATAGTGCTGTATCAGCTCTCTAAGTAATGTTAATCTATGATGATGGAGGGAGCATTAGTACATTCATTTTAGAAAGGCAATTTATTTTTTTGTTTGGTGTTTGTCTAAGGGTGTGAAATTAAAGATGTTATGCTGTTATGTTTCATTGAACTATCTGGTTTGTTTGTGTATCAAGAATATCTAAACTGTTTTCTAAACACAGGAAAACCTTAAAAAATTATTACTGTGTCTTCTGCAAATATTAGCTCCATGACTTTCAGCCTGGAAAAGCCTATCAATTACAATTGTTTTAGCTTAAGGTGGACTTTCCAAGACATCTGCCTCACAAATTTATGAAGTTTGAATTTCATTTACAGAGACAGGTTCAGTGTTTCTTTTTACAAAAAACTGTAGTCAAGGGCACCCTGTTAAAAAAATGACATTTAAAGTACTTGTTTTTAGGCAACATGGCAAAGCAAGAAGAACCTTTCAAACATCTGAGGAAGCTTATTTAAACTAGGTGAAGTCTAATTCTTTCTGTAGAATGAAACAAGACGTCCATAAGGTTAATCCAAATGGACATTGCCATTGTATTTCATTTGGTGTCTTGTTGGTTGCTTAAGTGAAAACACTTAGAAACCAGATAACTAATTGAACTGCTCAGAGCTTACTTATTCTGAAGTTAGTCCTAAAGGCCCTTCCAGAGACTGCTGGTTGAAAGCATGTTGATGATATGTCTTTGACAGTAATGTTCTTTTTTCTTTTCTTTTTTTTTCTAATGCCAAGATAAGTACTGCTTGTATAATCCTTGCCTAATTTATTTTAGAATTGATAGAATTTGGTGTTTCATCCGAGATTTAAGATCCCATGCCCACAGTCATTAAAGAAATCTTCTTTGATTTATATAAATGTTTTGTCATAATGTAGTCTTTAGGGAAGAATTACACCCTTTCACTGAAAGATAGGAACCATTCAAAGGATTGAGTTTCTTTTTCTTAATTTGTAATATAGCCCATTTTGGTGCTTCAGGGCAATGTTTTTTTCTCTCCAGCTTATGAAGGGTGTTTCAGCTGAATATACTCATACCTTTAAAAATCATTTGGTGTGAGAACTTTTTAAGTTACAGGGTGGTTTATTTTTTTTTTTCTATAATACAGTATACCCTGCCTTTGAGCTTTCAATTTAAGTCTTCTGTCATATACTGCCAAAAACTTTGTTCAGAGCTCTGTCTGTGTTGAAACATGTATGCCTGTCCCAGTGTCATAACTAATTATATACCTTGTATGCTTACTTCTAGTAATTGGAAAGTAGACCTACCGCAGGATAAGTTTTAGTACTAGATTGTATCTTGGGGACATGTTACAGAAATCAAGTTTCCACCAAGCAGCAACTTGAATTTGTAAACAGACATTACTATTTTAAGTGCATCATCTCATGGTTGTTTCTTGACATCTGTGTGTGTTTGTTTTAAACCTGGGGAGAGGGTGTTTTTGGACTGTACCTCTGTATGCGTAGTAATTATAACCTACTTCTTTTTAATCACAGTATTCTGAAGTGTCTGTTATCTCCACTTCAGATGAAGGCCTCTTGTTGCCATGCTGTCTTTCTGCAAATTTTGTTTGGTGGTTCTGAAGTTCCCAAGAATGTGTCTGCACATAGTGCTTGGCTAAGTTCTGCTGGCCTGCAGTGCTGTTTTTGGTTCCTTACTTTAACCAAAGGAAAAAAGAAAAGGAGCAAGAGACTGGAATTTTTATCAGTAAGAAAGCATGGAAGTTAGAGGGAAAAGCAGCATTTCTTTCATCTTTTCCTTTGCAGCATCTCTTGCTTGTGTTTTGTGTGTATGTATATGTGTATGTGTCTTTGTGTATCTATAAATTTTCCTAGGTACATGCAGAAGGAAAGAAGGAGCCTTGTGGTTATGTGTAAAGTTTTTCTTTGCGTGCTTAGAGCTAGGCTAGCAAACAATGATTTATACACACCAGCATGTATAAAATATGTGCTCCTTGTCCATGCCTGCTGAATAAAGACTTTGCCAGTCTTAAGTCTCAGAGCTTCATGTCTAGTTGCAATTAAAGTCTTAGGACTGAGCGTTTAATGCTAACAATAGATTACAGTATTGTCAGGCTGTGTTCTGATTTTGGTGGTTGTTAAATTATGAGACCTTATTTTTATTGGACTTACATGGCTACTTACTGTTGTGCATTAAAAACTGTTACTTTCATAAAGCATGTGTCATCGTTTTACTAAAACGACAACACTAGTGTTTGAATTTTTCTAAAATGCATGTTTAATTATTTTAAAATAAAACAGAAAAGTAATGGATATATTTATTATAATGCTGATTACAGGGAAACTTTTTTTTTAAATTTTTTTTTGTAAGGAAATAATTGGTTGCCTCTCATTATCTGAAATTTAAGTAGTTTTTTTCTTTCCAATTAAAGTTTTTTAGATAACTTACTGGTTATGTAACCTTCTGTCTTGTCTATTAGTTCTGTGGCAAAAGAGCAGCATGATTTTATCAAATTAGTTTGTTACTTTGTGACATCTTCAAAATTAATGGGAATTAAATCACTTCCTTTGGAAGTTTTTGACAACAAAATGTTTGGGTTTTTTTAAAACAGTTCCAGTGAATTGTCAGACACTTTTATCTTCACTTTCCTCTCCACAGCTGACATTTTTTAGAAGGGCTCAGGGAAAGAGAAGACTGGGTCAGTCTGACCAGGGGAAGTATAATGCTGTCCTGCATTCCAGTTTTATATGTGTCACAACTGAGTTAATATTGCTAAGAATGCTTGCTAAGAATGATTGGTGTACTGCACGTACATCATCTTTTGGTGATTTTTAAACTTCAGTTTTCTTTTTCAAATATATGCAAAAATCTAGTATCCTAATTTCTGCAGAAAAAGAAAGGATTATTTACCAATATAAAAGCGCATACTTTATATACAGGATTTTTCTGGAGTTTTTAAAAACTTTTATCTTGTTTGAACTTAAATCATTTTATTATGATTTAATACTTGTATAAAATCATAATCTTCTTTCTTTTCTGTTTTTACAACTCTCTACTCACACATGGATTTGAAACACTTAGTTTTGAAAATTAAGCCAGCTATTCCAGTGGTATGAAAAGTGGAGGTAGAGTTATCTGAGAAACAAGTATATCTTACTCAGCCACTAAGGAAGAAAGGAGGCTGGGTATTTTTCTATATCCCAGTCCAGGGAATTCATCTTCTGTATCTATCATTGATTCTTCTCATTGAGGTGTTCTCTTTCCCTTTGTTTGCTGTAGAGGAAGAAGACAGTTTTGTCCCTATCTTTCAGTCACTTAGAATATGACTGTTTCAGCTTTCTTTCAGACAGGCGAGATATTTATGGTCTTCTATTTCTCCCTAAACTTCTGATTTTTAAGTCTATCTTTCCTCTAGAAGTTCTATCTCAAGGTTTCCAGAGCACTAGCAGTGAGGAGCTGACATGAGAGTTCTCACTTCTGGTCACGGAAATCTTGTCAGTGAAGACAAAACTACAAGCAGTAGTGGTAACAGAGAGCCACGGAGCTGAAGGGTCAGATAGATTCTGCATCACTTCCATTCATTCTTGTGTTTGAAAGGCCTGTCATGCCACAAGGACTAAAGTTCAAAGTACAAGTTCCAGATTTCTCAAAAATGAATGACCCTTGCCTGAAAGTGATTCCTGCTTGCTCACAAATCTGAGAGAGGTTTACAAGTCCTGACAATTAACATATTTCTAGCTTTCTATATAGAAAATGAGAATGAAAGAATTAAACATCTAGTAGCAGTATTGATAGAGTAAATATCACTTGACAATAACAGAAACCCTTCTGTCAGTAAATTAACTGGTGGTTGACAGGAACATAAAACTATTAAACTCTCCAGAACAAGTAGAGAAATGCTGCCTGGAAAAAAAATTGCTTTTCTTCCGTGTAAAGTAACACGTGGCAAGAGAAGAAATTTTGGCCTGTGGTTGGTGTTGTCTGTAATATGTAGCTGAACATGAATACCAGCAGTATTTTGTCACTGTTCTTGTGGCAGACCATTATCACTGTTAGATTATTCAAATCTTTAAATTATAAATCCAAAGAGTTGATAATATCCATTATTGCAATAATAAAATTACAAATTTTTTGCTTCTTTTAGTTACTTCAAAGATAATTAGTAAGCTGTGCAGTAATTATCATTTCTTCTATGGTGCCTTTTCTTAGGAGAGAGTAGGGCAAGGTCTTCTATGGAAAAGAGAACTCGGTTTAATTTGAACAAATACGGTTTGATTTTGATGTAAGGGCATGGAATGTTGAAATGGATTCAGGTAGGAGAAATGGGATTGACTTTTGAATTGTGGCCCTGTTCCTTGTCTTAGTTCTGGAGTAAAGAGCCTAGAAGAACCAAAGAAGCTTTTGCAGCGCTGGTCTTAGGAATATGGTACAAACAAAAATACAAATGTGTTTTACTAGAAGTTATTCAGTCTGCTGCTGGTTTCTTTCTGTTATCCGCTATCTCAGTCTTAAGATTCTGAACAAATGTTCACAAATACACAGAGGAAACTTCTGTGTGTCAGAATCTGTTTTGAAATTTTTTAACTTGTAGTGCTTTACATTTTACTCCCTTCATTGATGCAATTTTTAAAGCAAGTTTATTAGTTTTTTAAATGTTTCATAACACATGCAAAAAAGTAGTAAAACATTGAAACATCCTGTTTGATGACATCTTATTTGTCGTTGTGTATTTATGGTGTATAAATATGAAAGCATATAATATCTGCTTCTAATGTGCATGAAAAAAACCTGTACAGAGATATTCAAAGACCTGTGTGTATGGGAGTGCTGTTGTCTTTTGCTAGTGTGCAATGTATTATTGAGTTATGCCTCTTGGGAGGACAGCATTTTTAAGCTCCAAAAAGTTGAATGACTTTTGTTGTGCAAAAATCCCCCAAAAAATCCCATCTAACTAGACCCCCAGCATCTGGTTTTCATCTGCTCTGATTGTATCAAGAGGAAACAATCCGATGTAGATGAAGAGTTGTATTCACTGTGAGTTAGGTCCCTAGCGTGTTTCCAAAGGTTGAAAGAACCACTATCCAGAACTTGTCTGACACAGTTACTGAATGTAACTTTTTTGATTTTCTGGTATCACAGCTATAGTTTCCTCGTTTTTCAAGAGCTTTGTTGAAGCTTAAAGGATAGATTTTTATCCAGCATCATACACAGGGAGGTTGTGCTGAATATTATTCCATGACCATCAATATCATATCGGTAATCTCTGAAGAGGTGAGCATGGGTCTGATCCACTCCGTTAATATTTGTTCCCCTTTCCCATTCCCAAAAATGGCTGCCAAACCTGTGATACACTAATAAAAATTCAGTTGTGAAAATACTCGGAAGCATGATTGGTACTGTCTGAACTGGAAGGGAAGGATTCCAGAAACATGATAGATGGTGAAATGAAGCCCTTCTCCTGTGCAAAATGAAGTCCGTGCCTAATTTGGAGATAACAAAACATCTGGTTCCATGAGTGATCAGACTTACTCTGAAGATCTGCAGAGGACCACAATATGTCTTGTTCACATTTAGTGTTTTGGAGTGCTTGAACTCCAGCTGTATCCCCTCTGGTAAGTGATGAGCTGTGAGAGAGAGAGATGAGCAAACTTCAGGTGTCAATAAACAAGAGGCAGCAGGAACAAACCAAATTAGTGACATGGAACATCTAATGGAATTATTTTAAATGAAAAAATGCTTGCCTGAAGCCTTGATATCTATATCATGGGGAAATTAACCATAGCAAATTCAAGAGGTGCAGGCAGGAGCAAGTGTCTTCACTGGTTTGAGTAGAAAAATAGAATTAAAGTCAGAATAAATTAAAATAAAAACAGTCCAACAACTAAATAGTCCCTAAATCAATATAAAATAATCTGAAGTATAGTGCTGTGGAAGATTTTGTATCAGTGCATTAATATGAATACAAATTTCTCTCCAGGACTTCAGCAGAGACTGATATCTGTCCTTAGAACTTTGCCAAGCCATTCAGTGTATGTATCTTCTTAGAACTTGCATAGTCTTATTGTGCTTTGTGAATCTCTGTTTTCAGTAATGCCTGATCTGGACATGTACTGTTTTTCTCAGAAGATGTCAATCAGATGAGTAGTACTTTTTGAATTGTATCCCACGTGAAAAAAGTAGCATACAGACTGGCTTCCTAGTTGGCCTAATTCCTGTTTTAAGAATGCAGACTTTTACTAGCTACGGCTGTGGTTTCTCTATATGAAAATGTTTCCTTTAACAGATAGAGCCTTAGTTTAGTAGCATTTGTGTTCTCTTGGGCCTCTCTGAATGCTCAAGTCCTTCTTCTGAACTCTTAATTAATATAGGTGTTTTATTTGAAGTGTAATTTTTCTTACTTCATTGTCCTAACTAAACTTTGAATCAATCTGTCTTTATGACTTTTTTGAATAGTAAATGCATGCATACCAAAACTGAAGAGAAGAAAAAAGTAGGTTGTCTGCAGAATGTCTGTACAAAGCAACAAAAATTTTTCCCAGTATTCTATACATTATCTGAAAGCTACCTGCCGTTAGGTGAAAATGCTTAGAAAAATTGTTTTTGAATAATAAACCTCAGTTTTGTTATGGAGATGGCAGTGAGGTTACCAAAACATTCTCAAGTGTAACACAAAGTAAGTTAGCATTATGGAACTGGAAGTCCAGACTTAAAGTTACTCTGAAACTTTCACTCATATTAATCCTACTTTACTAATTGAAAGCTTTTTCCATTGCTTGTTAAAGTTAGAAATGATTGCCAGTAATGACTGTGCAGGATATGAGAAGTGCTTAGTCAGAACAATGCAACCTAGATAGATGGGTGCTGTGAATTGTTTAGGAAGGACTAAATAACCCAATTGCAAAATGATACCTCGCATTTCCCTTGCCCTTTGTTCAGTGCATGAGGTGGTTATTACATTTGTTGATTTGATGAGTTAGCATTGGATAAGGGCCAAACTCCCACCCAGCTGTTCATTTATTTCTTCATTCCTGACCTCTACTCGCCACAAAAAGTGCAGGAAGATAGGTAAGAGGAGGTTTGCGGTCAGTCCATAACAGCTCCTCGCTGCTGCTCCTTCTTCTTCACTGTTTTCCCGTTCCAGAGTAGATGCTTTCATGTGCTGCATACCTTTGGGATAAATGATCTTCAATCTGGCATCTCCATGTGCCACAGTTCCTTCAAGGATTATCCACCTGTTCTGGTCTGGGGCCCTCCACAGGCTGTAGTGTTGTCATCTGTTCCAGCATGGTCCCCTTGAGCTGCACAGGCATGTGAAGCACTTCTTTTACCTTCTTCTCTGACTTTGGAGTTTGCACTGCTTTTTCTTAGTCTTTTTTCCTTCCCACCTTCCCTGTTCTGTGTGTTTTGCCCTCTCTTAGGTATGTTTTCCTGGAGGCACCACTATCTTAGCTGAGGGGCTCAGCTGTGTTCTGCGGTGAGTCCATTGGACAGGGCAGCCCTTGACCTCTTCTCACAGAGGCCAGTCCTGCAACCTGTCCATTGCCAGTACCTTCACAGCTACATCAGCACCATTGCATAAGGCAATATGACAGTTGAATAAGGCAATATGAGCTTCAGATAAGTATTTTTAAATTTTTTACTTTTGCACTATGCTTACTTTTAAGATTGAGGATTTATGAACTATTACTCTTTTGTGGTGGTGGTTTATATGAGTTGGGGAATTTTGCTTAACTTCTGAGTCATTGCTTCACTTTTGTGATTTACAGATTGCCTGCCCACACCAATTAACATGGAGAGAATATAAATTTGTCACCAGAAATTGTGTATGTCTTTGTTGTATAACCATTTTGATATTAGAATGTGTGTGCAGCCAGGCATGTGTGTAAGCAACAAAGTTTGTGGAGGTATGGTTTTCAACAATACATGTCCTCACATAGGACTTGGTTCAGTCAATCATTGGAGTAGACACTGCAGGTGTAAGCATAGTCCCATTCCTACCAAGCATAAGAGTTCTCTGATTATAAGCAACAGAACTGTTTGGTGTAACTAAGATTATTTTAACTGTTGTAGTGAATGTAGATCCTAAATGAAGTAAAATTCCATGCTTAGTATCTGGTACTCCAGATTATACAAAAGTTGATGTGGTTCATTTTTATTTTACTGAATGTGGGATTAGGGCTGCATGGTATCTAGGGCCTTAAGGCCTCGTTACTGAGATTTAACATTAAATGTATGAGGCTAAAAAAGTCATAAGACAGACTTCTAAAATTTTTACTCTGGTTGAGTTATGTATTTTTTCTCAGATCGTCATTAACTAATAGAAGACTGTGTTCTTTTACATTGCTTGGCGTGCTGTTTGGCAATGTTATGTTTTGCTGTATTTGCTTGAAAGGCAAAGAGTTTCCCGTGAAAGGCACATTTTTGGCTGTCTGCAGTTGTTTCCCAATGAGGTCCCCTTATGTGGAAGATTATGTGGCGAGATCAGCAGTGATGCAACTTAGTCTTCTTGCCATACGTCTTTCTAAATGATTAGTTCTGTGGTTGTCTGGGTAATGTTGTTTAACTATGCCTAAATATGGAAAGAGGGAACTCTGCTGAAGATTTACTAATTTGCTGCTTATCAAGGCTGGTCCACCATGACTTTCATTACCGTTGACTGGTAATGTTTCTTTGTCATAAATTTGCTGATATCTCACTCAGAAAGAGGCAATGACAAAACTTTGGAACCTCTTCATGTCAGCCATCTTGGAAATGCCACACCATGAGATCTTTTCTCTAGATTTAATCAAAATGTTGAGTTTTGAAACCCGCTTCATTTTTAACCAAACAAGCACTAAGAATTGTTTGAAGTTAGGCTGTTTGTCAGTGCAATTATCTCTAATTAACTATATTCTGT
>JACAXG010000035.1:7032367-7044867 GCA_018881555.1 Amblyornis subalaris | reverse complement strand
TGTGTTTTTTCAGGATACTTTTTTTTTCCTCAAGAATAAGGCAAGTGAGCCGCACAGGGCTTTACTTTTTTCAGGGATTTTGAAATTCAGCTTACATGCCAGCAAGCAGTTTAGTGGCAGGAAGTCTTTCCTAGTAGTGCAGTCATGAACTGGTAAACTAGAAGCATCTGTAAAAATTTAGAGGGAGTATCAGCTTTCTCAAAGCTCCAGCCCAAGACTAATGAGGTGCAAATGATAGCGCTGCATAACCCTTCTCCACCCCAATTGTGGAATGAGATATTGCGACAGAAAGAAGTAAAGAAATAAGACAAAGATTTCAAAACTTACACTGCCCTGAAACAAATACTGTGTTTTCAGGAGATTTTCAAATGGCTGAGGTGGGCCAACCTGCATATTTTGCCAGCAAGAAATTCATACCTTTTTCCTCAACCGCAGACATATTTCCATGGCACTGAATACTGACAGATGGAGATTGTGAGCAGTAATTGATTGTTTTCTGCATGTATGTGAAATTTTACCTCTTGATGTGATTGTTCTTATGCTCTACTAAAAAACAAACTTCTGCTAATTTGCATCTCTGATAGATCCTCTTCTCTGCTTGCTCTGCAGAAAGAGAGGAAGGGGGTAGAAATGCTGTTTGTTGGAAGGATCACATCTGGGGTGTGATCTGCTGTATCTTGACACCAGATGGCAGGTTTAGGCTGACAACTAAAACCTGGTTTAGCCTCGTCAAATGGCATCTTAATCTTTTACTTTCTCTGACCATACACAAGAGGAGCTACTACAAAATCATAGCCATTATTTGGACTCCAACTAAGAAGTCCTCCTTTGAGTTTATTAAATTTCTTGCTTCTCACCTCTACAGTGTTTATAGGAAAGATTGCTTCTCCTTGGCAACACCTAAAACATTATTGCACGGCTCATACTTTCTTCCAAGTATGTGTTGTGGGGGCAGAGGTGTGGTGCCTTTAAGTGGCTGATTCTTGTCATAACAGGTATGGCATTAGCCCTGCTGAGTAGTGACTAGAAGTGACAGCATTGCGTTTGAGGTGCCTGGAGGGCACTCAGTCATCACTCCTACACAGGAATATGCCTTTGAAAGCACTGTATACAGTTGCTTGCCAGTGTGGAGTGTGCTTGGTAAAACCTAAGGAGACAGAGGTTTGATTCTTGTGTTCTTTTGTTCACCAGATTTCCAGAAGAAAGTCCTAGAAAATCGAAGGTGGATCAGGACTGTACATTGCTCACTGTTCTGCTTCCTTCCATATGTGTGTGTGCACATAAGTGGGCTTCACCTCCCTCCCCCCTGCCCCGCCCCTTAAGGGCGCTTATGTGCATCTCTTTCTACTTCAGGCCACCCAGGACCTAAAATCTTCATCCAGCGTCTCACTTCCCTCATCTCCTTAGGTTCCCCGTGTTCCCAAATTTACTTCTACCCACAGTGTGCAGCAGTATTCTTTAGTGGTCCTTGTAGTTGTGCTTTGTATTTCTTTGTCAAAAATTGCCATAAGGAATATAAAACTGAAAACAGAACTATGAGCGTTAAGATGTTACAGAATTGAAATGTTCTTGCTTGTAGAGTTTCTTACTGAATACTATAGACTTTTTAAATGTTTTACCTGAAATGGAGTATACACAGTTCTTAGTCCTGTGAGTTAAGTAAAAACATAATAGCAGAGATCAGCCTGAAAATACAGTGGAATACCATATTTTATCTGGAAGTTACATGTCACAGTATTACATTTTTTATCAAGCTTGAGATTTTTATTACATATTTTTTAACCTCTGTTTTTGTAATGTGTCTCAGTTACATCAATCAGCCTCTAAACTAGCCTAGGGCACTTTTCTTGTAAAGTTCTTAATGGATTGCTTTTTTAAGGATTTGAATTTAAGTAATTTTAGAAGGTCATTGCTGCATATATGAGTTATGGGTATGCTGCTACAAGTTTGCCAATAGTTGATATTATATTTATACTATATTTACATTTATTTGTTGTTAATGATTTATTTCCAGATGTAACAATGCTAGAAAAAGGATGGGAGAAAGGAAATACCTGTTCTCTAATACAAAGAAAAAATCTTCACCTTTTACCTTTTACAACTGTTTTTTAAAAATACTAATTAAGCTGTAAATTGCAGTTTGGAGGAGCAGGCTGGACTGATTGTGGGAAATTTGCATTTGTGAAAAACATGTCTCTCTGAGTTCCAACTGGAGCGCCTCAGTACAGACTCTTAAGCTGACTTTGGCAGTGTTAAACACACTTTTTTGGTAGAAGAAAAATGTTTAATGTTTACTTTAGTGTTGGAAACAGTGGACATGTTCCTCACTAGTAAGCATAATTCTTTTATGTTTCCTCCATTTTTTTTTTCCCTTTCTTGAAATGCTATTTGATGTAAAGGGGAGAAACCTCTGTCATTTAGGTTTGTATATGCCAATAGGAGCCTTCATTGCTCTCAGTCTACTGTGCACTGATTTTGATATGATGAGCCTAGTCTGCAAAATTATCATGTGTTACATTGGCTCAGTGTGCTGTACTTCAGACAAAGTAACTACTGGAAAATTCAGATTTAAATCTGGGTTCTAGCTCTGTAGTTCTGCAGATTTGGTTGGTCCTTACTGTGTGTTTCATTTAGGCCTTTTTCAGTGATGGACAACAAGGAAATAAATGAATTGGTTTTTTTCAAAAGTACTGATGTGTATACTTTAGAAAGAAAATTAATGAGAAAATTCTTACCTGAGGAAATATTCCTCTGTAATTTATCAGAAAATCTGAACAGACTACCTCTAAACATACCAGGATATATCCTGTCCAGTGATGGTCTTGAGGACTGAGGAGTAGTTCAAGATTGGGCACCAATTTTGTCTGAGTTTAAAGGCACAGACACTGGTGGAAACTGGCAAGAGCTGGATGCTGCGCGGTGTTGGGGCGTCATGATAGTGGTGAAAAGTTCTTATTATACCAAAATTTGGATAGTTTTGATGATCTCTTGAAATAAGTACATCCTACCTACACAGTGGTATAACATGAGAAACTTAAAACAGTGGTATAACATGAGAAACACCTTAAAACCTTGAAACAATAGAATGAAATAACTTGGGGGTTTTGAGAACCATATAGAACTTTGAGAAAATATAATTCCCTTTTACAATAGAATTCATTTGTCTTTCAGTAAATGCTGACTAAAATAATCTTTAATCCATTCTCTCAAATGTTATCCAGTTGCAATAGTATCTTTTTAATATATATTCTAGTCACATTTATGTTCTCTCTATTTATTTTCTTCAACTTTGATACCTTCCTATACTTTCATGGCTTTACTTTTGACTCCTTACTTCAAGGCAGGCAAATAGGAAGACTTGTGGTTTATTCTGGAAATAAAACCAATGCTGCTGTGTGAATTGTATAGTGAGTAAGGAGAAGGTGCTAGTCTGCATTTGAGAAAGTTGCATATACTTTCTCTGAAGGCTAATCATGTCTCTGCGATATGTTTATGCTCTACTGAGCTCAGACTACACTCACTGCCTCTGCCTTTATATTTTAATGCAAATTAAATAATGTAAAACATAAAAACTCTGTTCTTAGATAATCTAGAAAAGGGTTAATCAAAATCGACAACTGCTAAAAGCACTCCTTAACTGTAGTGCTTGACTATTGTTCAGGCATACAGTACAAATGTGTTCTGCCTAAGTTAGCCGGAACAATGTCTCCAGCTAGTGATTAGGCTCAACTCCAACTTTCACCTCAGGCAAAATTTATGCAGTTATACTACTGTTTGTCAAGTAATTAAAGGCAAAAGTTGTATTAACTTGATGTTTTTGGGGATTTTTTGGTTTTTTTCTTTTAATTACATATAAATGAATAAATATGCCAATTGAACAAGAAAAAAAGTTGTCAAAGGCTTAAGTAGCATGCTTTGGGGGCTGAAATTTGCATATAAATTCGTGGATGCTAAGCTGTGTCTGTCCTTCAGACACATCTGCGTAGCTCTGTTGAAGATATGGTAACTTCCTGTTGTGTACAAATGCCAGTAAAGGAAATGGAATCACCAGAGCACCAAACAGATGGAGCAGGACTTGGGACAGGAACTAGAACCTGCTATATGGAAGACTGAGTGGGAATTGTAATGCTGAGTGGCTGAGGACAAATCCTCTTGTATCCTGTCTTCATCTGTGGGACAAGGACTAGTTTCACAGTGTTTACCTGGTTGAGGTGTTCTTCTCTTGTAGCTAGGGGGTATGCAGCAGAGCTACCACCAACTGTTAATACACCTTGAACTCTATTGTTATGTGCTTAAATGCCAATTCAAATTATCATTTGTTTCATTTTCAGTCTCACTTATCTAGGGTAGGATTTAGAAAATTGAAAGTATACTGCATAATAATATATTATGTTATGATTTCTGAGGAAGTTACAGTTTACAAATAGCATTTATAAATATTATTGAACGACTAGTGACTGCAGAGAGAGAACCTGATGAATATCAGAATATGAGCAATGGCTGCCCGTTACCTGTGTACATGATGCGCGCTAGGCTCTGTAGGGAACTTAATAATGGAATTAGTTGGCTAATGTTGATAAAAACAAGTAACTTGTATCCAGCCTCTATTCCCCTTGCACCCTTTAACACCTTGATGTATAATACGCAGATATTACCTACATTGTTGTCATTTTTTAAAAATTTCCAAGATAGATATTTTCTACTCCTTTACTTTTTACTGCCTATTAACTCAGCAGTGGCATAGGTGTAATGACAACTTTCAGTCAGCTTGTTTTCTGTGGTTTGTGTTCTGCCAGCTTCTCACTCTTTGACTTTTGTTTGTGGTACCTTACCACATTTACCAGACCCTCAGCTAAGTATTGGAAAATGTAGGACTGCTCAGCTGGTCACAGAAGTTACCTAGATGTACTGATAGAAATTAGATAGATTAGATTAGATAGATTAGATTAACACATGTATGTTAATGCACATTTCTCTGTAGGCTGTGGATCCTGTGTTAATACACTAATATCCCCATCATGGATTTAAGAGGCCTGCTTCCCTTTATTGTACTAATAAGATATTTATGGGTAGGGAGCTGTGCATCACAGTACACAGTTATTTGATCTTTTGCCTCTGGAGAGACGACTTTTAAACCTCTGAAGTCAAAATGAAAACAGGCTTCCAGTTATGATCCAAGCCCTGCTTTGTGCCATTCTGCAAAAGAAGTTGGCCATCCAATTCTGGTGGTCTTTTTTCATGGAAAGTCTAAGAACAAAACCAAGATTGATGAGCCGATGGAGATAGTAATGTAGCTGACTGTCAGGTACTTCTGATAAAATAATTGCTGTGTTTCTGGTCCTTTCCCCAATATGGGACAAAAGTTGAGTGGTAGTATTCATAGGGACCCTGAAGGATAATTGGTCTTTCTGTATAAATAAGCTGTGATGCATATTTGTAGCTTTCTCTGTGGTATTTATGTATATGTATATTCAGATTGTGGTTCAATGTAAATATCCTGCTGTGTAGGGTTGTAGAATGTTCTCTGATTCAGGAGTACCTGTAATGCATGCACGCATGCCGTGACTGACTGCATCTGTGGAGGACAGTACATCTCATATGTTGTTTTTTTCCAATCTCATGTGGCTGAACAGAAAAAACTGTGGTGTTCTTACACCTGAATCAGCTCTGTTTGGTTTTTTTAGGTGTTATCTTACTTTTTCTTCTTCAAAATTCCTGTTTATTTTCTCTGAGGTGTGCCATCTCTAGGATTGTCCTTCTTCTGATAATGATATCTCTTCACTGATTGATTGTCCATCATTGATTGTCCTGTCCTGTCCTGCTCACTTGCAGAGAAATGAAGGTACACAGTGTGAAACAATATGAGAATCACCTTAATCAATAAGTTCTGAGAAAAATAACCAGTTGTCCATTTCACCTGGAAAGTCTAGAGGAATTGCAGAGGTCTTTGGCCTCAGGTCTGGACAAGACAAGAAGTAATCTCAACAAAAATCAGTTTGTGTCATACTGAATATCCAATCCTGAGAATCTAGCATCAAAAATAATTTCTAAAGATGAAGTTTGTGCACTTAGTCAAGGATTCTTGACATGCCTTACGTTCTTCTAGAATCTGCCATTCAACTGTCAAAAAATTAGTTTCTCATTCACATCCAAGCTCAGTTTGTCAGCTTTCTTTTGTTTCTCAAGCAGATTATACACAGTATGATATACTCAGAAAGAGGCAATGTAGATGTTAGCACAGCTCATCAGAATGACTTCTCATGAAATGATACAATTGAGCCTCCAAAATAACCTTTGCAAACAATGCTGGAAAAATATGTTTAGTGTCTTGTCCTATTTTCGCTTTTCTTTCTTGTCATCTCTTTGCGACTGTGGTGTCAGATATTCTTGAGACCTTCATAATTAGTGTATGGGACTATGACACAGTGCCTCACCACTTTTCACCATCTTCCTCCAAACGCCCCTCTTAATCATTCTCAGAGACTCATCAAATAAGGATTCTGAAGTGAATGGTTGGGAGAATGATGTGACTACCCACACCCATTTTATACTGGAGGAAAATTGTTTCACAGCACCTATTTCTGGGAAAAGGAAAAAAGGAGGAGATCCATCAGTCTCTTACTGGACCTAAGAGGACTGAAATCCAGAATTAAAGTTCAGGCTGATGACACTGTTGTTGCTCCAGCAAGGTTTTTATTTTAACCTGCAAGGTTCTTTCTGCTATGCCTGTTCTTTATGGTAGACCTCTGCCAGTTCTGATACCACTTCCTACTGGACTTTGTCATGAAGATCCTGAAGACATTAAAAAAAAGTGAATTGTCTTCAGGCCACGTCTGTAAGACTGGTTCATAAAACAGATGGTGCAACTTACTGAAAACTGCACTGGAATTCTCTCTTGCCAAAAGTTGTACTGTTGATTTTATTAGCTCTGACAAAGCTAACAAGGTGACTCAGATTACCGCTATTCTCTTGAAATGGAATGTGGCCATATTTGGCGGTAGGACATCCTGCACTTAAATGCAATCTAATACAACACTGCACATTCATTTAATGCAGATGTCATGTGAACACTGTATAATGCTGAGTGCCCCATTCGATGGACATGTTGGTGACTATCATGCAGCATGATGATTTCCTCTATAAATAGAAAGCAAAAAGTAGGCAAAGGTTGCTTTTCCCTTCATCATTGCTTTTGAAACTGGAAAAATTTTATCTCTATTAGATTTGCTTTTTCACTGGATATCACAGAACCAGGGGCTTCATTTATATTTCAGGTCAGAGCAGGGAGACACTGAGACTACAGCTTACACAGTAAAGTCATAATGAACAGATGACAGAAAACATGACCATCATGCTTGTATGTTAACCAGTGAGATCCATTTATTTGGTGGTCTATGAGACAGATTTCTCCCAAAAATATTTATGTAAGTCTTATCTGTCTGGATACTGTAACTGTTTGCCAAATGGATTTACCTCTTTTAAGATGCAGCAGATCATAAATGGGAAAAGAAGGATGATGCCCTATGTGCTGCTTTCCAGGACATGATAGCCTGAGGTCTGCTTCTTCCCTTCAGATGTCAGCAAGAGGTGCCAGTACTTCTGCTCCGGTATTCTTATGTTCCTGATCTTGTGGGGAAAGAGATTTAAGTACAGCTTCCCTGACTCATCTTCTACTAACAATCCTCCCCAAGGTGAGGCAAGAAACAACATGATTGATCCTTCTGGCTCCAGCTTGGCTGAGGCAATTCTGACTTCAGTACCCTGTCTTTGTTCCTACTCTGTTTTACAGTGAACTTTCACAGATTTTACACCCAAACCTCACATCCTTCCCCATCATAGTGTGAACACTGAGTGGCTTTCAGGCTTTATATGCCACTTGCTCTTCCTCAAACAGCGATATTTTCAGCGACAGCAAAAAGAACAGCAGGAGTAGCAGAAGTAGCCACATGAACCGTGTTTTTTATGTGAGCTACTGTGAAGATGGTACCTCTCTTATGTCTTAGTTACCCATATTATCTGGACTGGTTTTTATTCATATAAAATTTTGACCTAAAATCGTCATTAATGCATCTATAGCCATCTCCAGTGTGCATCCATACATGGTAGGCACATCTTTTTTTCATTTTCTTCAATACCACAGTTACTTGACTGATTAGGATCTGACTTTTAGTGATGTGCCCTGTTTCCCAGTGGGTCTGGCATCTTGCTGAATACTCTTTAATGGTAACTACTCTTCTGGTAGTTTATAATATGACTAAGTTGATGGGAGATCAAGGTCCTGATATTTGTCCACCTCCTCCCTCCCACTTCCACTCTTTGACTTCAGGCATCTCTGTATTAATTGTTTTCAGCCTTGGGTCAACCACTCTTGTTTGCCTGTTTGTGTTGATTATATCTCTTCCTGAGATTTAAAGAAGTGCTATGGTGAGCCCCACTCACTTACCATTGCAGAAGCGTTATGATATCGTGATTTCTTGGGAATTGCCATCTTTATTCAACTGTATATTTCATGCATGTTTGGTGACAGATGCTTTGTACAGGTAGGCCTTTTAAAGAGGAAGATTAATTAGTTGCAACTGTTTTCTTTGAGAATGTTTAAGCTGTCTGTACAGGTTTGCTGGATGATTCTGCTTCTTTGTAACTGGGCTTTATGAGTGCAGGATGTCATGTGTCCGGCAAGGGTCAACCACGTTTCCCTCTAAGAGATCAAATGTAACATGAGATGACTTAGAGTAACTTGATCAATAGTAAGAATTGACATCATGACCTTTTTCAAGACAAAATGAATGTTTCTTAGCTTAGAAAAATAGTTCCTCTTCCCACACTTCAAGTGCTACTATGATAAGGCAATATATGCTCTCTGTATGCTAGCGTTTCTCAGTTTGTGAGCCTCAGAAATCCAGGATTGTTTCTGATATTCCAAAGGAGAAGTGGCAGGAAGATGAGTTCTGACTGCAGAGGCTCTCTCAAAGAATACCCAACTTTAAGTTGTTTTCTTCTCTTGTGAGAGAGTCTTTTAGCGTAGATCTTCATACGGTAGTGTGGAAGCAAGAAAAAGTATGGCATTACATGAATTTGTAAGGGATTTGGTACATGTAGTGCATTTGTTTTTGATTTCACTTTCCTCATGCTTAATCCAGCTACCTTTAGTATTTATGCCTAGCACAAAATTTTAAGTTTTTTTGAATGTGCAAAGCAGCACAAAAGTTTTATCATTCTTATTGAAGTCTCTCTACTGAAATCAATGTGACTTAGTTACTGAAGTAATTGAAATTAGGATTCAATGAATAATTTTTCTCAAAGTATTTGACTTGTATTTTTCTTTCAAGATAATTATATATTTCTGTATTTGTATATGCATCATATATGTTACATGAATACGAGAGGGAAGACACATGCAGCTGACATGTGATGCATTTTGGTTTCCTTTGAGTCCTGACTGTGTTCTGAATACCATCATCCCTCTGAATGCCTTAGGACTTCACGTTAATATGCAGTGAGAAGGCACCAGTATGCCCATGGGGACCTATGTGGTTTACATAGGTAATTCACTGTAGGAGTACAAATTATATGATGCCGTGTGATCCGCAGCTTTCTTCTGGGTGTGGTGCTTGACAGATTGTTAAATTTCATGTTGGAGATCTTTTAGTAGGCTTCTTTCTACAATATTCTTTATAAAGTGCTTTGTTTGTCATTTGACTCTAGTGTTGTCATCATCCATGCCTGGGATTTCCATTATTCTCTTTCCTTGGTGGGGACAGAGAGGGACAGATGGAAGACAAATTGTGTGAATTCATGATTAAATTCATGTCTTTCTTCTCATGCCTGCAGTTTCTTAGGCATAAGTTGTGTATGTTGATGTTCACATTTGGTGATTAGAAAACTTGAATTGCTTACAATGTCAGAGAAGGAAGTTTCATGAGTACTTCTAAATCCTTTTTTCCTTAAAAGGTTTTTTTCTTTTTATTAGGACAGTATGATGAATAAAATGCATGGATCCTGCCCTCCTGTAGGAGGAGTATTAGAGGCAGTACATGAAAAAAGAAATGAAGAGTAGAAACAAGTGGGACCAGAAAACACAGTGTGCAGTCTCCATTGATCCATGTCACCACACAGTCTTATTCTTAGCATTCACTGCATAATCAGAAGGGATGACACAAACCCAGTCCTTTTAGTCCATGGAGGTTACAGTGTCCCAGATGCAGTGCCAAGTGTCATTTTATGAGTACAGGTTGCGTGCTAAGGATATGCACCCATGCATTATGCAGAAGTCACCTAATAAGTGTGCAAAAAGTCAAGGAAGGAATGATGATGCATTTATAAATTTTGCTTCGTTTTCTTAAAAAAACCCCATATATATATATAGGATGTCTAAGGGGGTGTGAACTGAGTATTGCATAACTTTAATTTCCTTATGTACAGGCACTTAAAATAGCAAATACTTGGCTTATCTATAGCATCTTTTTCATCAGGTAAGTCAGCTTTGCAGCATGTCTGTGCATAGTTACATATTGTTACTTGAGTTTTACACATGGATAAACAGAATGGAAAAAATAAATTAAATTTAAAAATTAAAAAAAAAAAAGTAATTTATTTACCTAGTATCCCATAACACTCGATTTGTTGTTTGAGAAATAAGTGTACATCTTCATACTTAGTTCCTTTTCCTAGCCACTGGACATACATCCTCCCTACTAACTTTCACATGTCAAAGTACAGTTAAACAAGTATGCAAGTATCAATTTCTCCCCAAAAGGTAATATTTTCTACAATTAATAATAACCTGTTACATTCTGCACTGCTTCTTACCCAAAGGATACCTCATAATTAGAAAGATACAGTTTGTACATATGCACATGGCATGTCATGAACAGGAGTAATTTCTGGAGTGAAATACAGAAAGCAGATTAACAGCATAAAGTAACAGATTGCATGTAGTAAGGCCCTAGAGAGCAGACTGGGGAAGGGAGCAGTATCCAATTGTCTAGAAACTGCCACATAAATTCATTAAGTACTAAGTTTATACAAATTGTTATTTTGGTTGGAGTGTAGGAGTCAATATCCACACTTCACGAAAAATTGCCAGCTAATTTATTAAAATTAGCTTTATTAAAAGTACTTTTATTAAAAGTACTTTTCTACTCAGATCTCAAAGCACCATGCAAAAGAAAAGTGCAGCATGAGTGGTGAGGGAAGGCTCTGAGCATGTCTGTGTCCCTTTGATGCTGCTGTAGTAATCCACGAGTGTTTTGCATTTCTTTCTATTTAAAGTACTTTTTATTTTTTCATTTCTATAATATAAAACAGTTTCCTTCAGGATCAAAGGAGAAGGGAAAATGTACATTGTGTACATGATGACTGCTCTCTGTTATGATGGTAATCTTCAGTCACCTGGTTGGAGGAGATAGTACCACACATGGGTTATACCTTACTTATTACTTAAGAGGATGAATTCTGTGACACCACTCAGCCATGATGAGGACTCTGTGTATTAATGTCTCTCTGTTAACATTTAGTTGCTATGTTAGTCTTTGTTCTTAGTTACTAGCAAATGAGCAGACAGGAAACCAGGCAAACCAATAAGATTTATCCAAGTTGGCCTCATTTTTCCAGTTTTAATCAGTGCCTTCATTTGTCAAAGGATAATGTGTTTATTCTGTTCACACTAAAAATGAGGTGCAGTCTGAACTTCATCATAGCTTCAGCATAATGCAGGTTCCAAATGAACACTTCTGGTTTTGAACTGTTAAAATCCTTTAGTGTACTACATGCATACATACTAAGGTAACTCCTACAGTGCACCTCTCAAATACTTGGAGAGCAGTGTTGTTCCCTTTTTGGTCCTAGACACATCTCTGTATCTGGAATTTCTCAGTCTCTGCTAGATTAGTTTACTAGGAATTCCCAAATTGTTTCTAAAATGTATTTCCAAAATATACAGATGGGTTAATAGTTTCCATACCAGAGTGGCATACCTGATTTTTAGGAGTTCTAGTGGTAGAAATGTTGTAATCTGTCTCTAAAATTGTGTAGTCTGGGGCCACTGTTATCTGCTGAAATGTCCTGAGTATCCCAGAGTTGTACTGCAATTGGTGCGAAGTGGGATCTTCTTGTAACAAATTAGAATTTTCCTTGGACTTGAGCTAGAGTGACTTCTATGGCTGATAAAAAAGATAAAATCCAAACAAAAGCAAATTCAGTAACTTTGATCTGCTGATGATCCATCTTCTGTTTTCTTCAGTCTTGTCTGTTCCCCATATTCCTGCTGTCCTCAGTGTTCTCTCATTGCAAAGGTTAATCTGTGTACTTAGTACCTGGGTTTAATCTGCATGTATGTGTCTTTTGAAGCACACTTGGATTGAGTGAAGAAAATGCACTGCTCAGTGTATCGGTAACATGCCTGCAAAGTGGGTGAGTTAAAGTATGTAAAGTTAAAACATATAACCTAAACCTTGCTTTGCATAAAATGGCAAAATCTTACAGCAGCTGCAAAACTGGTT
>JACAXG010000035.1:6967367-7027367 GCA_018881555.1 Amblyornis subalaris | reverse complement strand
AGGGTAAGTCTTGACTGGTTAGGAGTAAGTCTTATTATCAGGAAGAGCATGAGAAGAAATGCTGTAGCCTGACATCCTCTACATAATCACAAAATAGGTGTGGGAGTAGTTCAACAACATTGACATCATTGGTACTACATTGTTTACCTTGTGATCTCAAAGCCAGGTTTTGATACTTGAATTCAGTTCCCCCACTTGTTTGTTTGTATTTTTCTTTTTCTTTTTTTTAATTTTCTGCTAAAATTCTCTGCATAAAGTCAGTCTAATAATAACGATAATAGTAATATTGTGATAGGACTCCTCAAATTGAATTATCTTAAGTTCAATATTTTTTCTTCTGAAAACCACTACAGAAGTCCATCAGTTGTTGCAGTGTCATTCATCTGTTAGTCCTTGTGGAAGCTTTGGCTAAGAAAACACACAATAGTAAATGTAGATCTGGTCTCTGTGTGAAGTTAGGTAAATCTAATGAGACCCAGATCTCTCAGAACTTTTATAACCAATAGATCAAATTCTTTCATCTTTTTAAGAGCTGACCCAGTGTTATTAATACGTAAAACACTACGAAATTAGTACTGAGAGTGGTTTGCACTGGCGTTCTGTGAGAACCACACTTTGGAAACCAGAGAACTAGAGAGTTTGCACCGTAAACGTAAGCTAAGAAATGTCAGTATGGATACTGTGCCTGTTCTAAACTGCTGTAATGCAGGCTTGTATGTTGTGCTCATAAGCCTGAATGCGTGAGCTAAATCACTGTTACCTTTAAACCAACACAAGAGGGTTTTTGCTTACCTTTCACTAGTTTAGCTAAATCGAGTTATGTTAAAGCCCAAGGGCATTTCTGCCTAGTGCTCATTCAGTTTGTGCCTTGTAGATTACAGTGCCTCCAGATAGCTGTTAAATGTTAGTCAGGGTGTTAATTATGACAGTGAAGTGTCTTTGGGTTAAGGAGGGGAATGAATTACTTTGAAAATGTCCAGCTGAGTGACCAAACATTTTGAAATGTCCTAATGCAGGGACAAACTGCAAGTGAATGGGGTTCACTTCAGTGTATAAATAGGCAAGTAGTCACATTAAAAAAGAAATCATATAAAGCTGTTAGATAAAAATTATGTTCACAGATTCAAACAAGTTTCATATTTTTTTCTTAATACAGGAACATGATAATTATTTTTTGAAGGCAAGGTGAGAGATTTGGCTTCTCTTGAGGCAGCTCTGAGGCTCATTGTTTAATGTCTCGTTAAAGCTTTGGAGATCAGATAAATACACTAATATACATGGAAAAGATTTCTGGTCACCTCCTACAGCTACAGGAAATAACACAAACACCATCTCATGTTGTGTATGCCCGTCAGTGTAACAAGGTCTGTTTGATTAGGCACCTGTGTTACCACCATGTACAAACAAAGAAAATAGATACCCTCCTTAAGCAAGGCGAGAAATTGAGAACAAATTAGTTTGCCTTCTTAAGACTGCTACTTGGCCAATGAAACTGTAATTTTCTTCCTTGAAGTAGTTACTTCAAACTGTGATAGAGGAAAACGATTCATCTGGTTGGGCTCAGGAATGCAATTTAGAGGTGAAGGACTCCATGTAATGTGTTTTTTAACCACATAGGCTACTTTGTTCATGAGTAGCTAATGTGTCTCAATATAGAGATATTGTACAATGTAGGTATATGTAGTAATTTATTAGGAATGCAGGCCAGCATAGTAATTCTGAACTATTAGATCAGGTGTTGGAAGCAATGCTACTTCCATACTACAACTCATGGTCTAGTAAGAGGACACATTAGTCTAGGAAAAATGCTGTACAAAAGCAGGTGCAATCATTTCAAGGTTGAAATGAATTTCATTCAGAGTTTGCTTGGGTGTTTGTCCAAAAACTACCTGTGAAAGGCAAGCACTGAATTCAAAGGAAGAATTAGGTGCCCTGATACACTAACTTGTTCGACATCTGTTCTTGAATCCACTTGGCGTTCATAGGTTGTCCCTGAGTCTATCTAAAGGTGAGTGCTTGTGTTACTGACTATCAAGTGTTTCTTACTAGTGGCTTTACAAGTCCCTGAAGAGAGTGTTGAAATGTTGAGATCAATGTGGCTCTCACTCTGTAATCAATCAAGAGGAATCAACAACTTAAAATACAAATGTCATCATTCGCTTGTTAGAATCTTCATAGAATCAAAAGAATCAGATTAGTAATCTTCAAATAAACTTGGTGGTAGTGAAACAAGTGAAAATCTCTGGAGTCTCTCTGCTGCTACTGAAGAAACCCAACAATGCACATATGCATCCCATGCCTCTTTCCCTTCTACATGATTACCTCTACATGAAGACAGATACACTAGGAGAGGAGAGAAGGATTGGTTTCATTCTTCTGACTGTTCAGTTGTTTATTTATTGTTCCATGTAATGGTTTATATATATTGCTTCTGTGAAGCGTGGTGAAAATTTAGGCACTAAAAATTCTAGCATATGGTTTTGGTAAGAGTTTGAAAGAATAAACAGTACTTGTTTTAAAAAAAAAAAAAAGAAGTAGATTGGGTTTTAGATCGTGAAACAAAATGAAACCTTAACTCTTTAATGTCATGATGTTGTTGACCTCTGTGCAAATTATAGTGGTGCAAAGCCTTCTCCATTGGGTACGTGCATGCTGACATAACGAAACTACCTAACGAAACAGCACTGAAGAGCAAGGTCCTTCTGTCTGCCTTGTTTGGCCAACTCGTGCAGTTACAGTGACTTCGCCTCTCCATGGAGCAGTGTACAGTCCTCAGTGATTCTGCTTAAGAAGGAAATGCTGGAGTGATTTGTACCTAAATAATGCCTCCAAAATGCAGGAGAGAACTGAACAGGGAAGATACATACTGGTTTTTGTGTGTCTGTGTGATCCTTCTGCTGCAGACTTCACTATAGTAGTGGCTGCAGTTACCACTGAGCAAGTGGAAATTACTTCAGATAGACCTTAAAAGAGTCAGAGAAGTTACTGAAGGCTTTCCCAGGATTGTATTATACAACATCTAAAGGGGCAATTAAACACATGAATGCAATAAAAAGGTTAATTGAAAAATACATGGAAGAGCATAATGATATGATTAGCAAAGAAGCTATGGAGTTCTGAAGTGTGTTGGCAAGTAGAGACCTGGCTTTGGAATCACCTTCACCTGATCAGGTCACTTCTAACAGTATTATTTCATGGTTTTTTATATTGTCTGCTCTATGCTGCACATCTTTTGGTACATCCAAAATACGATTCACAGCAGTTATTTTCTTCTGCAGCTTCTAAAATTTACTGTAATATCATAGAATCATTTCTGTATTTTACTTTACGTGAAAAAGCTATTTCACTAAAAACATATTTAAAGCACATGATGAAAAAAGAGATGATTTTTAACTTGTTGAACTATTTCATTTATATGGTAGAGTAGGTGCTTGTGGAGGGGTGCCAGAACATGTAAAATCACTATGCTGTGGGAAATAAAATTTTGCTGGCAAATTGATCTAGCAAAGTTTTAAAACTATGTTTGCTCATCAGCAGGCAGTACAGAAATACAATTTCTGTTTACAAGATTCTTTCAGGTGCCTATCTGATCTGCAGAGACATTACTAGACCAGGCCTTTAACATTGTTATGACTCAGTATGAACACGTATAGTTGTGTATTTGCAACACCAATTAATTTTTAGGTGATGACACATTGAAGATAACACTTTCCACTTTTCAGTTTAGTGGCCAATGCCTTTATAGAGATGCATCTTAGTTTTATAAGACTTAGTGCACTAGATTATATTGGAGGTACAATCTGGTAGTACTGCAATAAGATGGAGGTTTACTTTTTTTTAAACCTAGCTGTTAAAGAAGTATTTATATAATAACAAATGTTTTCATATTTTGGTGCTTGAAAACGGGGAGGAAATAGCTAGTGGACTTTAAATTGAGATAAACACATGTCTACTTTTGTGACTTTAGTCACTTATTTACATGTCAGACGTGGATTCAGACTTAGTCATACGTGTGAATGAGCCCACATTCAGTAGATTGTATCACCGTTATAAGTTCTTCTCTGTAGCTTCTACTGAGCACTGATAAATGTGCAGAGCCATGCTTCCATTCTCTGAAGTTATGCTGCCATAATTGTTGACTCAAATATAAATTGGTGTTCACGTTCGTGATTTAAGATGCTTGATACTAATCTGCTCTTCTAAAATCTAGTCATTGGAAAGACATGCAGTAACCTTCAGGTCAGCCTCGCATTTCTAGGTGGTTGATCTTTGAGGAAACAATGAAATTATTAGACAGTGAAATATGCAAATTGACTCAATTCAGTCAGTATGTAAGAAAAGCATGTATCTCTCTGAAGAGAAACTGGGTACTGGGATCTGAGGCGGTGTGGGTCTAAGGCTGAAAACAACAAAAGAGGCTTTAAGATTTAGGCCAAAACTTGTGGTCTGGATATGATGCTTTAAGTACGCAATATGACGAAGTTAGGACAATCCTGCATGTTCTTGTGTTTAATATTACAAATTTGCATCCTCTTCTCATTTGCATACGCAAATGTTCATTGCCTCTTTCTTTCAAGTGTATCTTCCCATATCTCTGAATCACAGAGAGGTAATGGTTTTCATTTTGCTTCAGTCTGAAAATAGTCAAAGAAAGTAATCACCTTTACAAAAGATAGTTTTGTAGTTTTTACATGCCGATTAACTACAGAGAAATGGCAGCCACTGACGCTATTGGCAGATGATGGCCATTTTGCACAGTAACCTGAGAGATGACACCTTTTTCCATGACTAGCAGAAAATCCTATCCAAGTAAATATAGTTATGATAAAATCATTACATAGGGTTCTTATAAATATGACTATAAATTATTGTCTGCTTATTTTCTGCAGTGGAATTATCTAGTATTTGAGGAGGAACAGGCTGGATAGCCTGAGTTGAAGCCTTGCTCCTTCTTATGTTCTCTCTATTCTATTTTATTGTTCATTCTCGCACCTCACTCTGAGTCTTGCATTTCTTTTGGAGCAGTGTTCCTCCAGCTTGCGTAATACTTATCCCTCGTGTTTGTGCATACATGTTTTCATGAAAGACTGTGTATACATAGGGAGATTAGTGCCTGTGGAAAAGTAGCGGGTTTGTGTATGTTCACATACATATGTGCTTATTATGGAAATAACCAAGTTTTACAAGTGGATAATGCTGATTTAGACTAAAAACCTGGGATGAAATATCTGCAACATCCCTTTTTATTTTAAATATTGCCTGCCAAATGATGAATGATAATTGCTTCATAGTCTATATTATTTGTCACTGCCTGAAGATCTGCTATAATCCATAAAGTCATTATAATGAAGAAATTAAAGCTAGTACAAACTATGTTACCTCTTACTGTAAAAAAAATTAAGTAGATGTCTAAGTCCAAGTTAATTCAGCTGTAACTTGTTTAGTTACACTAAATATGATTTTTTATCACCTTTGATGTTACGATCCTATTTTTACTTGTCACTAATGGAAAATTAGGTAGAACTTAATTTTTGTTCATGCTATACATGAAAATCTTCTCTGTGCACTGAATGTGGGAAAATTGGAACTATACAGCAGTGCACAGAAATGCAATGATATTTCTGTTGCGAAGTTTATTTTTGTTTTCTGATATGGTTTTCTCATTTAGTACTTTGATGTAAGAAGGATTCTCCGTTGAAGAGTAGGACAAAATATTCTGGATCTCTCCTTGATTTTAATCTTGAAAATCCTCTACCTAACTAAAATTCGATTTGTATACAATACTTTAAAACAGGAAGTATGTCAAGATAAAAATATGTTATAATTGGTAATCAACAACCTTGTTGAGTGACAAAATTGCCAGTACTTTATATTCTTAGTGATATTTCTGTTTTTTTGTCTTTTGGTAGCCAGATGTTGTATGCCAAAAAGAAAAATCAGTCTCAATTTGCAGAATTTTACTTAGTTTATTGCCAGTTATCATAAACTTTTAGTTATTGACTGATACTAAAAAATAGCACCAAAATATAAAGAAACACTTGAAACATGCCTCATTTTCCCCTCTGCTCCCCACTTACCGGTCCTCAGCCTCCTCACTATACACCACAGTCAGTCTCTTGGGTAAGGCAATGGCAGCACAGGAGGCTCGGTTTATTGTTTAATGGTTTCTTTGCTTCTACTCTTCCTTTCTTCTTACTCAGCTGCTCAGGCTGCAATCCTCTCACAGGTAAACTTCCTCCTGTGTCTCTCCTCTGTCCCTACTCAGGCAGCTCTTTGCTCCAGCACTAGCTGGGTGTCTCTTTGCCCATCCCCTGCTCAGGACTCTCTCTTCTCTAGCCATGCTCAGGTGCCTCTTTGCTCCCACCCTGTTCAAGTGTCTCCTCTTGTTCTTCCATGTCTTTCTTTCCTTCTCCGAAGGAGGTAGAGGCACCACATGCGCTCTGGTAGGCACAGTTTAGCATGTGATGGTGGGTCTGTTCTTGTCCAGTGGAGACTGGCTCAGGAAAACCCCTGAACCTGTCCAGTATAGGCTGCCCCAGATTCCCACACTCACCTCTGACACTGGCCAGATGTGCCTGATAAATGCCAGGAGGATAAAAGTTAGGCTACACATGAACACACTGCATTATGGAGAAACATTGCTGCATATCTTACTCTTCATCTCTGAATGGAAAGCTGTGTCACTAAGACTGTATAAACATCTTGCATGTATTCTTATTTTCTGTGTTCTTTTAAGAAAGAATAATAATGGAACCCATTTTTAGTTTGTCTCTTATCTCCTTCAACTACACAATTTTGCATTTTCCCCCTTTTTCTTTCTAAAAACTTGTCTGTCTCTTTTCCTGTCTGTAACTTTCATGTCCTCTTTTTTTTTGTTTTCAGTAGAATTTGATACATACCAAACATAAAACAATTGTTTTAAAAATAGTTAAATGTTTTTCCTCCTGTCAGAAGATGTAAATCTACTCAATCTTTTGAATGTGGAGATTGTACCTTCCTTTCATCTGAAATCCCCGTGAAGCAAAGGAATGTTTTCATTTTGTCTTCTCCACTCAATTACCTAATTTGGGGTTTATCAGAATATTTGGTACTGAAACCACTGAAAAGTAACATTAGTAACTGAACTGTACTGTGGTCTCGTCTGTGCCCTGTCCTCTCACTTTGTTCTCCTTTGCTGTTATCTGCATTACCATGTCTTCCACTGTTCTGTATCCATTTCCTCTTACCTCTATTGTCTGCTTCACTTTCTTTCATTATTATTGCTCTTTGCATTGGCTTCTCCCTTGCTTCCTTAGTAGCTTAGTTTCCCTTTGTGGACCCCTCCAGTGGACTATTGGCTGCTTCTCTCATCTCAAGGAAATGAGAAAATGTGGTGCTTCCAAGTAAGCATGGCAGCCTTCTGATGGTGCCAACTTGAAGAGACCTGTTGGGACTGGCAAAGTGAAGAGAGCTTTATATCATCACCTCCACTTCCTTTAAAGTGGAAACTGGAACTTGGAATGGCTTATTTTCCCAGAGCTTCCCTAGAGATGTCATTACAGTGGGATTCAGAGAAAATTTCTGAGGAACCTTCACATGCACAAATCATGAATTGTTGTTTGGACAGATGTGTCCCGAATAACTTCCTTTGTCTTGCAATAGATCTAGTTTTGTATCAAATGTCTTTTCTAATTATTCTGAATATTTTGTCAGTGCATCTTTATTAAAGCACTTTTGAAATGGAAATCAAGGTGATTTAGAGAACACACTGTCATCAATACAAAAAAAAATTTTTAATTGGTATTTTAGTACTAAAGTAGTGCTAGACATCTTTAAAATATGGCTAAATTGGCTTCAGTGTGGGTACTGTGGAACCTCAGTGGTCACTTTTTCTCAAAAAAAATGGCAGCAATTATATGTATTTTCCCTTTTTAGAAGACTGTTGTTTTGCTCACTTTACTATCTGAACATAGAGGTTTTTGTTTCCTACTGAGTGATTAACCTACCAATATTTTTAAAAAATTTACAAGAATTTGTATACATGTGCTCCTTTAAGTACATTCATGTATTAATTTACTTATCCTTTGAGAAACCAGATTACATTTCATTATTGAGGGGTTTCCAGTGAATTTGCTTTAGTATGAAATTCATCAGGTCTTTTTTACTATGTAATACCTTATATTCAGATATCCCATCCAGCTGCAGATGGAGTTGAAATTACATCTTTTACAAAAAAATAGTCGCATTATAGGCTACTTGCAGTTGACTGATCTGTGTCTGATTAAGGCAAAACACCAAATAAGAGACAGAGAGAGTGACAAGTTCTCCGTCCATACTGTGCCAGATTATTCCAATGTGAAACTGTATATTAATTTGCATTTGTCCTTACTAACTTTTAGTGAGCTGTAGAACCAGCGTTTTGCTACTTAATTGTTCTGGGAGGCAGGTATTAGCCTCATGTTTCCCTATATTTTCTTCACAGTTGCTGGAGAGAATGATGCCTGTGAAGGAAGTGTTTAATCCTGCCATCAACCTTGCATCATCCTGTATCTAAGCATCTGTTTTATACTTTAATGTGTTCTTTTTATCCTTTACTGTCTTCTTTCCTTTTATGTATTTGTAGAAAGCCTTATTATTCTTCACTATATTGCTTGCTGTCCCCTCTGATACTCCACTTTTCTCCTGTGTAATTTTCTTTTTTCACTCCATCTAGCTCCCAACATATATTTTTCCTTTAAATCATTTCTTCTTGATGGTTTTAGTTGCATCTACACTGCATTTTTCATCAATATTTCTTCTGTTGCCTCTTTACTTTTGCCATTTAGTCATCTTGGGATTTTTGTCCCGTTAAAAAGGATGCTGTTCCATTAGACATTTGTTAGTACATCTTTGAAACAAATCAATTCTTTTTCCACGCATTGTTCCTTTAAAGTTAATTCTCAGCTTTGGTTACCAACTATTTCTTTTGTCCTTAGAAACTTGTAATTTTAAAATTTCTCACTGGTTTGTTACCCTTTACATTCTTTTTCATTTGAATTGTGATGTAAGAATTGAATGTGTTCTGTAGAGTTTTCTTCCTTAATTTGTGGGGCATCTGACCAATGCAAGGACAATCCTCTAGCCTAAGTAAGTTCATTGCAAATATGGGAGGACTGGAGAATAACAGAGACTTGTCAACTTTCTGTTGCTTGGTCTGTCCTGGACCATTATGACCTTTTGTGTGATGTGGTGACATACTAGTTTATGCTGGCCTCTAGCCATCCATGACAACACTTCATTTCCTGAACCACCCCTCCCATGCTTGAGGCTCTGAAGAGCATGGTACAGTAGTGGCATGAGCTGATTCTGTGATACTTGCGGAAATTCCTTTTTATGCAGAGGGAATTTCCAGTGATCCAGTTACACTGCTTTTATGTCTTTTAAGCTGGACTGATGCTTACTTAATTTAGAATTGATTTTTGTATACATTTTCCACATTGCCTACTGTACTGAGACTGTGATGGAGGACTTTAAATGATGCAGTAATATTAATGGAAATAGGATCATGACAAGACATGAGATTTGGGCAAACAACTTTTGTATGACATTTTTTGTATGGGTTTGCTGATGGCCAACTCAGTAGAAAATTGTCACCTTAATGGCATTATAATAAAACCAAGTTCTTATGTTTTGTTAAGCCTCCTGTGTGAATTAAACTCATTCTTGATGTTTCTCCACTGAAATCAATAGAGTTGGTGTATTACCAGATTTTTCAGAAAAGCAAAAATACTACTGTAGGCAAAGTGTGGAGTGTTCCTTTTTTCTTCAGTGAGACACAATGCTTTCCTCTGAAAACATTATCTTAATATTTAGAATGTTTGTGCAACATAAATTGCACTACCATAATTTTTTTGGTGTATATCTGTACCAAAATGTGTGTTATATGTTATATTATAGTGTACCTGGCAAAGTGATTTATTGTAGGAACTTGAAAAAGCAATTGTAAATGTAAGGTTCTGTGTAATATTCTAGATGTTATGTCCATAATGTACTATACTACAGTACTTGCAGATTCATAAAAAAATTATACCATACAGTATAGTTTCTCTTGCATTGTACAGAGCAATAGCAAATTTGGTTTACTAAGTTCTTCAGGTAGTGTTAAGTGGTACAATATTTTGTGCAACCGATGCTTCCTGTAGCTACACAGACCTTTGAACCTAGTGAAGTTTGTTTGTCACTACAGTACATGTCTGTGCTTTGCAGATTGTGATCCCTTCCAAGCTTCATAGGAAAAACAGTGTATGGCTAATTCCTTTTGAAAATACAGATCTTACTGTAAATCTTACTTCTCATCTAAAAGCAGTATTAAGCATACAGTTGATATTTCATCTTTTGAAAGACAGGTCAGTGAGAATTCGATTTAAGCTATATATGTGTTTTGATAGAGAGCAGAGGTTCAACATAAGTGACACTTTTTGATTTAAGGAAGACTCTGAGGGTGACCTGACTGTTCAATGAAAAGAATACGTCCTGTGTCAGGGCTGAAAGATCTGGATCAATTACTGTGTTTTACTAGCCATGCAGAAGTAGATGGACCTTTTTAGTCCATCATTGGTATTATTCTTCCTGCATCATAATATTTGAATTTGATGTTGCTTTTGGGGGACACTAAAGGCAAATTGTACCCGTAATTTTTGTCTGGCTGAGATTCTGTGGCGCCACATTCTCTGTTCAGATCTTTCACATGCCTCTGTGGGTCTTTTTTGTTCCTTGATGAGCCATAGTCATGAAAAGTGAGTACTACTTGAGAAGAATTTCTGGGTTTTGATATCATTATTACTTTTAGCCCAGTAAGACAACTCATCCAGAGTGGCAGTGAAAACATTTGAGGCTTAAACTTTGTACTGTATGAAAAAGAGTCTTTACTCTCATGCATTACATGAATGAAAGATATATCGCAGGAAGCCAGTTCCTTCCCTGCCAGTTGCCCAGGTCTGAAGACCTTTCCTCTGGAAGCATAGATGCGTTTTGAGCTACAAAGAGACCTTCACCAGCAGGTAGCTGAAAGACTACATGCCTTCTCATTCAGTTTATAAATCCTCATGAACCTCATAAAGCCGTTGTTTTCAGACCTAATGAAGAATCACTGACTGGTTGAGGTTGGAAGGGACCTCTGAGGTCATTTGGGCCAAAGCCCATGCTAAAAGTGAGGCCAACATAGAGCGGGTTGCTCGGTACCATACCCAGGACTATTCATGAAAATTACATTGATTTGCTCTATGGAGGGAAGTATTTCATTCTAGTGTAATTTTATTCAGATAATCAGTATCATTGTCATTCAGGAGATAAAGGATTTTAAAAAACCCAAAGTTCTAGTTGGCTTATGGTTCTGTGAAAGAAAAATCAAAATATTATACAAGGCTTAGCCAGCTCTGTACCACATGAACTACGCTTTGTTAAGAAGGTGAAAATAACCGTTTGGAATCACGAAGGTTAAATTTCCAACCACTTTAGAATTCTTACAACTCTTCATAGTAATGAAGCTTCAGCCCTCTGTAATAATGCAACTCTCTGTCATGGTATTCCATGTCAAGATAGCCTCACAGCTGATTGATATCTTGCAGTAGCAAGTTGTCTTCAAACTAAGAATCTCTCTTAATGATATGGGAGTTGCTCTGGTTCAACAAGTTTCACAGTGTTGCCTTTCAAATCCGTTACTACTTTCTGTCTGTCTGTCAAGATCTATTTTCTTCTTGCCATCACTTCACCAGGACTGCATTCTGAGCAAGGCACCTATCAATGGAAGAACCTTTCTTTTGTTACTATCATGATAAAACGTTTCCTTGAAAGTCTGAATTTTTTTTCAGTTTTTACATTTAATTTTCAAATTTTCTTTTTTCAATTTTCCTTCCTATGCATGAACTTGTTTCAGACTGTACAAAACCTTTGTCCTGTAGCATAATCTGGTTTTGTAAAAAAGTATTCAAGATGCTTTGCTTAGTGATTTGTCTATAGCTACAAGTTTATTTTGATTAGTGAAATGTGAAATAGGAGTAGTGATCTATTTTACTTAAGTTAGTTATATACAGTATTATAGAAGAAGGTATTTCTGACTGACTTCCCATTACTAGAGCAAGCATCCTCATGAAATGAACTGAATCATTTGAGAACAGTTTTTCTGCAACTGCTGTCCTTGAATTTTTATTCCCAGATAGCTGAATGTGTAGACAAGCTCTCAGTTAAAAAGTCAGTCTCTGTGCTGTTATCCATTCTCTTGGAGTGTTTATGTGTCTGGGGGACATAACGTATATGGGCTAGATAGCTGAGATGGCGAAGTACATAAGACATCTGGTAAATCAGATGGAAATAAAATAAAACTCTTCTCAATGGCAGCAGCCTGAGAAAAAAGTTCTACTGCTCTGTAAAGAAGACACCTGCTCTTTAAAGAGTGGTTTATCAAGCACTACAGTATAGAGTTCTCATTCAGTGCTGATGGATTCTTTGGAAAAAATATAGTGCGTATGTTTAAACAGTGTATTCCTTTTAGTTGTTTTTTTTCCTGAGGAAGGGAGAGTCTCCCCTTTTCTTCTCATACCATCTTTAAAAACAAACAAACACCATTCTCCTTTTCTGTTAGTATCTGAGAGTTACTTTATATCTAAAAATGTGACTGAGCAGCAAATCATTCCTTCTTATCTTGGAGCCTCATTGCACATAGTCTAAACCCGTCTAGAACCTGAATGTGAACTGATGTGTGTAGTTGTGTTGGAACAAAACAGCAATAAGTAATGGAATATTGTAAAATTCTATAAGGTCAGAGTAAAAATCCACCTTCTGTTGTCCACAGTATGCATTTCACAAGTTTTTGTGTATGCTGCAAAGTCTAGTCTTCTCCTGGGTTTTTGAGAAAAGGAAAAGTTGAGCCTTTAAGTCTTTGATTAATTTGATTATGTTATTCTCCATTTTCTCAAAGGAAGGGGTAGTAGCCAATGTAAGTGAGACTGGCTACACTGAAATCAGAGCAACCGTGTTCATTTACAAAATCTGAGAAACTGTCTAAAATATGTCTTGAAATTATTCTTATTTGGTGTTTGATCCTGCTTTATTAAAAGGCTTACAAACCTTATAGTCTGGCTTGGACTCTGGTTAAGTTTGTGTAATTTTGCTGTTTGTAAAATGATCAGAATTTATTTAGGCCTGAAAAGCAAGATTCATATTTGAACTGCGTAGAATTTTTAATCTGTTTTTTAGGAAGCTTTGGGTCAGAAAAAAAATCATTCTCTTTCTCTGGAGACTTGTATTTCTCTGCTGGTAGTTTTCAAAACATCAGATTTTTTTTAAATGGGTATTCATCCCTTCATTCAAAAAAAAAGGTCAGATTTTTAAAATACTTTTTAAAAATATCTAGTTTTTTTTAAATAGTTAATAGAGATTTTTAAAAATTCTTTAAAAATGCAACTAAAAATAGTTTCATGATATCTAAGGTCTTCTGTATTTTTATCTGTATATATACTGAGAAAATACACCAGAAAGAAGGACGTGGAGAAGCTCTGCCAGCTGAAGACAGGCATCTGCTCTTTTGAGATTAGTTAGAAAATATCTGGATACCAAAGACCATGTGGACAGCAGCAACATTGCAGCTCAAAGTCCCATCAGCTAATTTGTAAATTGCTGTCTATAACTTAATTACTTTAATGTATAGATAGACCCTGTTTCATGTGAAATTTTCAGACATTCTTGTACTCAAGAGCGAGTTGTATTTCATTTTCACTAATGAAATCTTTGCTTATTAATTTGAATTTGAATCTAAGGCATTGACATTCATAATTTTAACATGTTGATTGGCTTGATTGTATGATTGCTTTGTGGGAAAGGAGAAGGTTTTTACAATTACGTTTGTATTTGGATTTAATTTGTATGGTAAGTTAAGTATGAGACTTATGGAGTGCAATGTGCAGCATGTGTTATTTACTCTTCCAAAGACTACGAGTATATACAACATCCAAATTTGATCTTTGGAAAACAAGTTCAGAAAATAAGACATAACTTCATGTTAATTGTCTGCCTTAATAGCATCTTCTATCTGGTTGTTTGTTAGTTCTATATTTAAGTAATTTCAGTATTTATCACTTGGTTTCTGGTTGTATTTTTCTTTCCTGTGATATAGTTATTACATGTAATATCTTTGTTTTGTTTTTCTTATGTATTATTAGTGTCCTAATCATGTGAAAGACGACACATTTTAAATTTTTTGGGTTGCATTTGCGAAAACGAATGCATTTTCTTCTATATCTGAGAACCCATAGGAAAGACATAAGAATTTAGCTTTTTTGTGTGGACAGATATGACATAGTCTTTCAATCTTTTGGTTTTTTTCTTTTTTCCTGTGGTGCCAAAGTACCACTTCAGAGCAGGAGTCATAAGATGCCATAACAGACAGGTTTTAGCCGTTCGTAAATAATGCCTTTCACTATCAATTGTAATAAAACAAAGATGTGATGCCTCAGCCATATCAGATGCATAATTTTATTTCTAATAATTACAACTCTGGACAGATATCATCTGTCTCTGTACACAGAAGAGGTTACCTGTCATTTCCCCACCATGTTGGTAGTGGAAAAATTTGTATGAATGCTGTCACATTTATTTCAGGCAAAATTATCCAGATTTAAGTTAATATGGCTGTTGGGGTGGAGGAATTTTGCCTTTATTTGTTTTGTGTGAATGAAAAACAACCTTCGCAGCTATTTGAGGAACGGGGTAACCTCCCTTTCAGGACTGGTGGTATGGCTCTGAAAGGGGGCATCAGTGTATCACTTCTTTTCCATTATTCATGAGGAAACCTGAAGGAAACTGGAAAATTGTATCTTAATTCTGTGATTAAGTAAGACATGTCTGAAGAACTCCTATTTATGTACATACAGTAATTATAGAGGAAGTAAAGTGGTGTTTAACATGGGACCTTAGAAAGTTTTTGTCCCCATGACTGCAGACCTGCTCCCTTTTCTTGCCTTAGTGTGGCAATGAAGGAGGGAGGAGGGAAGGGAGGAAAACTACATGAAATTTTGCGTATCAGTGTTGTAGGACTAACAGGGTGTTCATGTTTGTGCATTTTTTAAATTTAAGGATGTGTCTGTTTTGGCTGTGGTACAGTTAATTTTCTTCACAGCAACTGATATAGGGCTGTGTTTTGGATTTGTGCTGAACACAGAGTTGATAATATAGAGATGTTTTTGTTATTGCTGAGCAGGGCTTACACAGAGCCAAGGCCTTTTCTGCTTTTTATGCTACCACACTGGTGAGGAAGTTGAGGGTGCCTTGGAGGATGGGAGGAGACACAACTGGGACAGGTTACCCCAACTGAGCAAAGAGATATTCCAGACCATATGGCATCATGCTCAGTATGTAAAGTGGGGGGAAAAAGGAGGAAGGGGGGAACGTTTCGATTGATGGTGTTTGTCTTCCCAAGTCACTGTTATGTGTGATGGGGCCCTGCTCTCCTGCAGATGACTGAACACCTGTAGCTGCCCATGAGAAGCAGTGAATTTATTTCTTGTTTTGATTTGCTTGTGTGCGCAGCTTTTGCTTTCCCAGTTGCTTTCCCAATTTGCTTTCCCAATTGTCTTTATATGAACCAGTGAGTTTTCTACCTTTTACCCTTCCGATTTTCTCCCCAGTTCTGCTGATGGGGGAGTGAGGAAGCAGCTGCATGAGGCTTGGTTGATGGCTGGGATTAAACCGTGACAAAAATGAAACAGGTTTGAAGTCACACAGGACCTAGCTAAAATGGTTTAATTAAAGGCCAAGTGAAATGATGATGGAAATCTTAGAGAAGCTTAAGAGTGGCCACTTAGAACAGGGACTAACTTGGATTTATTTGTTTTGGCAAATAAACAGCATACCTGTTGTCTAGTACAGCAGATATCACACTCACTTTTCAGTGTTTCCCTGTAATTTTTGGAAGACTTCCAGGTTACTAAGATTCTCTGAGAAGAATTGTATTGCAAGTAGAATTTGAGTCTGTATAGATTGCTGTATAGATATGATTAAAGGTAGTGGAGGGATGACTTCAGCCTGTAGTCTGTAGTAGCAACCTACTGCAGAAACCATTTTGCTACAGGTCCTTAAAGCCCCACCGTCTGTTGTGGAGTAAAACAGTACTTCATGACTAACCTCTGGAGTGGGAGATATATTTTTCTTCCAGATGAAATTACAGCCAATGAGTTAGAGGAGTTCAACCTAGGGAGATCGGCTTCACAATCTTAATGTGCCTAGTAGTGGTCATGATGAAAGTGGAAGTCTGGCTAAAGTTGCTAAACTGAAAAGCTGTGTAAAAGTGAAGCTTAGCTCTTTTGTGTTAACATGGTCAAGTACATAACTCGGAATGTTTTCATTCATAAGTGTAACCTAAACTAGTTTTTCTACAAGATATGCCTGCTTGCCAGGCGAGTGAATATATCAGTTTGGGAATATGTGGATTGAGAGAAGGGCATGCACTCTTGACTTAAAGATGGCACAACACTGGAAGAACATGTTTGTACCTGGAAAACACAGACAGAAAGCCTAGAAAGATTTAATTACAATGCCTAGAACACACATAATGCATGCAGAAAATTTTGTCAGTGGGTTGTTTGCTAACTCTGAAAATATTTATCCTATGTCTATAATGTGTGTAATGTAACACATCTGTTGGCTAAATTTGCCTGTCAGACAGTATTCACATTTCAAAGAAACTTGAATGTATTTCAGGAAAGAATTCAGCCAAAAATATTCTTTTTCAATTTCATAAATCTCCTTTATAGATTAATCTCATGACCCAGGAGACAAAATGAAAAGGTAATTACATTGGAGTGTTGTTGTTTTAGAACAACTCTACCTCTACCTGTTGTATTGTTCAGTCATCTTACGCTTATCATAAGCTTATCAACAGTCATATATACGACACTTTTGTTTTACGTAGCAGAAAATTATTTTAAATAACTTCTTCCTTTGTTCAGTGTCATACACTTTCCTGATGTGTGTTTAATTCTTATGTCTCAGTTTCCTAGCTACAAAACAGGGTATATAAGAGTTTTTTCCCCCCCTCCTTCCAGTGTCTCATCTGTCTATACAGGTTGCCCTTGGCAAGAAGGGTTTCCTTTGTTCTGTATGTGAAACCTAGAAACATTGGGGTTCCTTCCTTGATATTTCTAGGCACCTGCCACTTCCTCTGAAAGCATATACAGTCTCCTGGTTATTACTTGGAGAGCTTTCTGTATCACCTATGCTTTAACTTCACATTTGGCATTTAAAAAGGATTTTCTTCTCTCTCATAGGTTTCCCCATACCCTTTTCTCTGTGTTCAGCTGGTAACACAGGTATAGCTAGCGCTAAATCAAACATAAAAAGTATATTTTTTGATCTGTGTTAGTAAATTAGTAGTCAGGTCTTTGACATACCATAAGCATTCTGTTACTTGTCCATGGGGTTTGGGGCCTTCAACTGGAGGTGGCAGGGAATTTTTTCTTAGATGAAAAAAAGGGTAAGACCACAAAAAAGTTAAAATGCAAAAAGGCTTCTTGCTTATAGCCTGTTTGACATGAGGTTCATGAAAGGTGAGAATAAAGCACATTAATTAGTAGCTAATAAGTAAACCACTGCCTTGATAGATAGGAACTCTGAGACTTCATCAAACTACCCTCACAAAATCTCTTACAAAGGGACTAATTTACAGGGCTGTAGGCAGTAACAAAGTATTTCTGTAATTACTGTTAAGAAGAGTCCCTTGTTCTTTGCTGCTGTCACTGAGAGTAGTAATTCATAATCTTTTAGGAAGACTTGTTTTTGTTTTGTTTATTCACAGCAAAGTTTTTTGCTGTCTGATGGCATGACATGTGTGGTCCTTTTATGCTGTCAGCAATTAAGAGATGGTCTCGACTGAGCAAAAAGGCTTTGTGACATAGGGAACATTTGCCTGAAATCCTCCCATGTGAGCCATGGGCTTGGTTACACTCTGAACGGGTGAAAAAACCATGACTTTTGTTAGAATGACAGGCAAGCAGCAGAAGCAGTTTAACCCAAATCCTTTTGTGATATTGGAAAGTCATAAGCCTAGAGATGACACTGGCACATTCAACATGCTGTGTGATCTGGGACTCTGTTGCTTGTATCACTGTGTGAATGTGTGTACAGTGTAAACATTTTATGAAGTGCAGTTTCTGATCCATCGGTCTGTCTGGGCAAGAATGTCCCTTGATACTAAAAAGAACAGCAATCAGGACAGAATTGGTCAATGCGGCATGTCTAATGGTAGGAAGATATTTGAAGGACTCACTATAGACACAATAGGCTCTCTAAATAGCCTCTTTGCACCCAGAGTCTTATTGCAAACAGGTTCATTAAGGAGAGACATTCTGACACACAGCATCACAGTAATGAAAGTAGCTCTGTTTTTCTAATATTGTGTCTTGCCACTTCAGTTATGCTGCTGGTACAAGATTTCCCTTGTGTTGTTGTATATTTCTCCAGAAAAAGAATCACTCTTCATAGAATATACAATTATTTTGTACAGGAATATATAACTCATACCTAAGAATCTGTCCTTCCTGTTTATGTGCACTAGTGCAAAAATAATTGGCAATCACATCTTCAAAACCAAAAATGCTTTTACCTTTGATTTGAAAGGCTCATATATGTTAAAATGGTTATAAGACAAAAAAATATATACATAGAGTTGCAATATACTTGCATGAATATACAAAATCAGATAAAATGTTGTTCATGACTAGTTATAAAATGAATATTAGTAAACTTTTTTCCCCATGAGGTATCGTGGTTTGTTTTGCTTCTTTTCTTTAGGCACTGAAGTATAAGTTCATAGGGAGGAAAATCAAAAGGTTATAGTTTATCCTACTTTACATATAACTGGTGTGTGACTTAAGGTGTTGGATTGGCTTAATGTATGCTTTGAACATTATGACCATGGGGGGAAAAAAGGTAATATTGGCTTAAAAGTGGATATGGAAAATTTAATGTGCTCAAGTGGGAACAATGGCATATTAAAAAAAAAAAAAAAATTCATGACACAGATCTAATAATTCACTTGCCCCTGTAGGAATGGGGTATCGGCTCTGATGCTGCTTGGTAGTTTATTTTTATATACGCTCCTGGTCCCTGCTGTATATCCTTCGTATGGGTTCCAGAGAAAAGAAAGAAAATAACCTGTAGGGAAATCAGCTTAGAAACCTTTCATTAAATACATTGTGTTTCATATCATGTCGTTCACAAAATCTCCAAGAAAGATAGAAAGTGTTATCAGACTGCATGTGTAAAATACTATATTTGAATACTATAATTTGCTGTAAGATTAAGGACCAAGGGTATAGACATATTCGTTATTTCATTATTCACTTATGCTTGATGGATAATGCTTCAGGGGTTCTTTTCATTTTTTCTTGCCTAGCACGGATATGCAGTTTTAACTTTTTATTTAGTGCTGCAGAAGACATTCCTGTTCCCCTAAGCTTTACTGTCCTGCTTGTTTGCTTTTTAGTGGTGTGATTATTATTCTTTTGGAGGGGTTTTATATTGCTTTTAAGTTTGTTTGTTTGTATGTTTGTTTCACAGGCATATGCATTGGTTTACACGTAGCTAAATGGTACTGTATAAAAGAAATTTAAAATTACTTTTTTGGCAGAAATTGAGAAATGGTCCATTTGTGATTGCAAGTAATTATTTGTTTTATCTCGAGATAAGAAAATTGTAATTACTTTTGTTAATCTGTATTGAAAAACCGCGTTGTCAGAGTACATTTTATGGGGCCTTCAAAAATCTGTCACCTGTTCATGAAGCATAGATTCATAAAGCAAAATTTAGTCTGTGAATGCCTTCTGCACATAAAAAAAAGTTCATTAAACAACAAAAAGCAAACCTAATTTGTTGAATACATTATGGGTTATTTTTGTTAAGTATTACAGGTTGAATTGTGCGTTTTCTTACATGGAGTTAATGGATGCAGAAATTCCGCTGCATTTGCACAAAAGGAAATGCTTGTGCTACTATTGTTTTAGTTTGTGGAGGGCCGAAAAATGGCTTGGTGTTGTGGTGGTGTTACTGACAATGAGCCTCTTACTCTCCTCCTGTTTTTGTTTCCTCTTTTCCCTGTCTGCTCATATATAAGTAGATTTTAATTTCTTTCTATTTTGCCTAATTTAATGCTCAGTGGAGGTTCTCATACATAGGGAGTGTCACAAACTACAGCGTTTTGTCATTCCACAGACCACAGGCTCAAACTCCACCTAAGTCATGGCAGAAAAGGTGGTTCCTCTTCCTGTTAGCTCCTCTCCGGCTGAGTGGTATTGTCTACCATGTAAGTTATGACTCTGTAACAATATAATGTTGTTTGAGTTCCTCTGTGCTTTCTTCGTTGTGTAGTGTTACAGGAAGGAAAAAAAAGTGACGTGGCAACATACATAGATGTTCTGTGTCCTCTCAGCTGTCCTGGGCCAGAAGACTGGTATCCTTTGAAGAATAACCATGACACATAAAAATGGAAGTAGTCCCCTCATGCCTCCAGAGCTTGTTCCCCAGCAGTAGTAATACCACTGAATTCTGTTTAACCATGTGTTTGCCATCATCTCAGTTACCAAGTAATTTCCATGACTCTTCTTTTTTACCATTTATATTGTTAAATCATTGCAATGGAAATTAAATGCCGTAAAAATTACTGTTTGGATATTGACACATTTGTAGCACTCTATCTACTAATTGAAAGGACATAGAATCTTTTTCTTTTTTTTTTTTTCCCCTCTGTGTGGTTTTCTTTGGTCTTTCATTGTATGAGGAAGGCAGTCTCCAGGAAGCCAGCCTTGCATATTGTATTTAGTGTAGTGAGGCTCAGACAGGTCTGATTTCTTATAGTTCCATGTTTGTTAGTCAGCTTCCAGGGTTTCTTTGTTGAGGATGCGCACACGTTTTTCCTCTAGACATTGACTGTCTATGGTAATAAGTGCCTGCTAAAATAACCTGTGGAATTCTGGAACAGGTGCTTGGATTGCTCAAACCTTAACATTATATTTAGTCCAATATTCCTTTGAGAAAATGTGAGGAGGTAACTACCTTGAGGTACTGCCTGTGCTAGTAAACTGACAAATGCTGTGTTCTGAGCTATAGGTAGCTTAAGTATTTGGTTTTTAAACAAACTGTGTTTCTTGTCCCGAAGCCATGTTATTCAAATCTACAAGGCATTCATATAGCAGACTTGACCAGATGTACGTGGATAAAAAGTGTCTGTAACAATCTCTGTGGGTGTTCAGAAGCAGCAGGATGTGACTGAAATGGAATCACAAAATCATCGAATGGTTGAGGTTGGCAGGGACCTCTGGAAGTCATTTTGCCCAACCTCCCTCCTCAGGCAGGGTCACTTGCATCACCAGCATCCTAAACTCCACTCCGTCATGGTCACTGCAGACAAGGCTGCCTGCAACCTTCACATTCCCGGTGATGTAGCCTTTCCTTATTTGTGACTATGAGGTCCTGCACAGCACCTTCCTTGTTGGCTTCTCTATCACGTGGGTCAGGAAATTGTCATCAGTGTTCCCCAGAAACCTCCTGAATTGCTTATGCAATGCTATTTTGTTCCTCCAGCAGTTACCTGGGAAACTGCTCTTGCATGAGGACCAGGGCTTATGACTGGAAGGCTCCTTCCACCTATTTGTTGAAGTCTTTCTTCATCCACTTGTTCTTCCTGAAGGTGGCCTACAATGTCACCTATACCATCTGCTCCAGGCAGCTGGCCGAGCATCTTTCAGGGTGGGCTGACAGCCTGGCAGATTATATAAAGTGTGCTCCTTTCTTTTGTAGCATGCTAGCATTTTCTTTAAGAGTTAACTTAATGGCAGTGTTTTATCATGCAGTTGTTGCTTTCAGACAAGTCACAGAAAGGCAAAAGGCTCTTTACACCTGAGATGGGAACCATGATATTTTTATTTGTTTATTGCTGTCATTTTAGATTATTTTTTTCAAAGGCAAAGGCAGCTGTGAGGGCTTTTAATCCTTGTATAAAATTCATCTTGGCTGTGCTTACTAAGTGGTATTGCCAACTGATACTGACAGAGAAGGTGGGCAGTAATAACTAGTGGTAATTTTGCAGGTAGCTTTCCTTTCCTTATATTACTACCATTGTACTTCTCTGTACTCCCTGTATTTCCTGTCTTTTTTCCTGTCTTCCTTTCTTTCCATTTCTCCTTCCTCTTCCTCCACCACCCTTCCTTCCTCTCTTTCTAATCTCTCCTCCTCTCCTTTCCTCCTCTCCTCTTTACAGAATTACAAAATTACAGACTGCTTGAGGTTGTAAGGAATGAACCTCTGGAAGTGAACTGGTCCAATCTACCCCTAGAGCCAGTTACTCAGGACCGTATCCTTATGGCTTTTGAATATCTTCAGGGATGAAGATAACACCACAACCTCCATGGGCAACCTGTGCCAGTGGTCAGTCACTCCCACAGGGAAGAGTGATTCTTGATGTTCAGAAGGAACATCCTGTGTTTCAGTTTGTGCCCATTGACTCTTGTCCTGTCACTGGGCACCAATGAAAAGAGTCAAGCTCCATCTTCATTGTGCTTTCATATCAGATATTCAGACACATTCCTGAGATCCCTTCTGAGCCTTCTCTGCTCTAGGCTGAACACTCCCACTTCTTTCAATTCCTCATAGCAGAGATGCTGCAGTCCCTTAATTGACTCAGTAACCCATGCATTTCTATCTCATACCAGGAAGCCCAGACCTGGCCACTGGATTCAGCAGTGCTGAGTAGAGGAAAGGGATCACCTCCCTCAATCTGCTGACAATTTTTTATCTAATGCCGTCCACCATTACCCTTCTTTGCCACAAGTCACCTTGCTGGACGGTGGTTAAGTTGGTTTCCACCAGGACCCACAGATCATTTTCTGCAAAGCTGTTCCCAACTAATTGTTTCTCAGCATACACTGTTGCAAGTGGTTGTTCCTCCCCAAGTGCAGGACTTTGTACTGCCCCCTTTTGAACTTTGTGAGGTTCCTGTCAGCCCGTTTGTTGAGTTTGTGCTGGATGGCACACAGCCCACTGGCATATCGTCTGCTCCTTCCAGTTTTGTGTAATCTGCAAGTTTGCTGAGGGTACCCTCTGCCCCATCATCCAGGTGCTTAATGAAAATGTTAAACAGGATCGAACACAGTATTGACCAATGCAGTATACTGCTGCTGTTACTCTTCTTTCCATCCCACTTTCTCTTCCCCTACTTGCCCCTTCTCAATACCTCTCATCCCCTTATTCCCTTTCTCTTCTGCTTCACACTCTCCCAATTCCTCTCCCTGCACTTCCCCTCCCTGCACTTGCCTTCCCCTTTTCCCCACCTGATTTCCATCTGGTCCTAAGTTGTGAGGTCTTTGATAACACTTAGTGTTCATGCAGTGACTCGTATGGTACTGCTCACATCTTTGATTTAGGATGCTTGACTTAGGCACTACTGTATTACAACAAACATCAGAAGAACATCAGTGTGAACGTCTGCTTTACATATGCTGCCTTGAAGCCTGATTTAGAGAAGTCAGAGGTCTAGCTATCTAGGCTGGGAGCAAACTTCTAATGAACTATTCAAGAATTCTGTGTATTGGCATTTTTCCAAATATTTTTGCATTTTCTACTCCCAGCAACTTGGTTTCCTTCCACTCCTTAATATTGCCCATGGTAGTCAAGACATTCTGAAAACGTTTGTGTAAAGAGTGGGAATGGGTTAATGATTGACCACTGGAACAAGCAACTAAATAGTTATTCTTTAAAAAATTCTTTATTTGACGGAGTATGGACTGATTCTGCCCTAATACCAGGGGCTTTGTTAAATTATACTGGAAAGAGCAGAGCAAGAGTGGCATCCTTGCCCAATTTCCCCCTATGTTTCTCTGTTTCGGAGACACAAGATTTTTCTTCAATATATTTATGTTTGTGTGAGAAGACTTATACTTTTACTTCACCTGTACTTTAGAGGTTCTGCCCCAAGGTGGTACTAATAAATACTGTTATAACATAGTTGTAAAGGATCTTACGCTATTCTTTTTTAACATGCTCTTCCCATCCTCTCTGTTTTCTTCTAATGGTGTGGTGTCAGACATGGCTTTAAAGCTGCTGTCTAAATTAGATTATGTTTTCACAGTGTCTTACAAAACCTAGAGATGGTCCTATCTGGAAGTAAGGTAAAAAGACACTTCTGTTTTTTGAAATAAACTTAAGCTCTTCAGCAGGTGCAAGAACCCTCAGTGCTCCAAGGGGAAGTTTATGAAAAGTTGAAATAAATTAACCTCAATTAAAAGGAATATTGATTGATAGTTACAGAGTTAAATATGATACATTGCTCAAGAAAAAACTCTACATTAAAAGAACATTAAATTTCTCATGGAAAATACTAAACTGAAGAAATTTGCCACAGAGGGTGAAATGTAAAATTGTTTACATCTCTTTCTAACATCTAACTGTAATAGGACACAGTACAGAATTAGTTAAGAATATCCCCTATTGAGGCAAGGAATTAGGATTCTTCAGGGTGTTTTCTTATTTTGGTTTGCTGAGATTTTGTTGCTCAGCAGTCATTAAATATGTTAAACAGAAAATCTGGGCCCCTTCAACTATGAATATCTCTACTGTGTTTTCCATTAGATTGTGCTTAGTATCTTAGGTTTTTTTCCTCTGAGATAAAATTCTTTGAAGTTCTGTAAACAAATAATGATAGCTTAAGCAGAGTTATCAGTCATATAAGGAAATCATCTACTAGACAGTAGAAACAATCATGTATATATACAAAATGTGTGTGTGTGAGTGGCTGGAACCTTAGAACTTCAGCTGTAATTGACACCAGTTACTCTTATCAATTGAAAGTGAAGTACACCAAAACCATTACTTGCCTTTGACAGCCTTAATAGTCAGTTAAGTTTAGTATTTGTCCATGTGGATCAGTGATAACAGGTAACATTGTTCATACATTCACTTTCAGTACTTGTCAGGTGGACACTGCTCTGCTGCATCATCTGCTGACATGTTGTGTTCAACAGGAACATGTTTTAGGTAGAAGCCTGAAGCTGTGCAGAGTAAGCTGGCACCTGCATGAAAAGCACTGTTCTTCTTTTGCAGCCCAGCTCATGCCAATCACAATCTGAAGCGCTAAGAGGTGATATTTTTAACTGTTAAATGTGTGGATTCCTTTTGAAATACATATACTCGGTTCTGGTAAAAAAGTGAATGTAAGTAGGATTTTGACTCCCTACCAGGACCAGCTGCTGTTAGGATTGGGAGTCAAGGGCTCATCTTCTCCATTGATAATCTGCAATTTTTTTTCTTTTTTTTTTCCTTCTGACTCTGTGTAGAGCGAAGAAGAAAGGGAAGTGATAATTTCTTTGGATAGCCACATTTCACAGCCATCTGTTAGGTGATAATATGTTTGTTCCCAGAGAATTAACCTGGTTGAATCTCCATCGAGTGGAATGGCAAAGCCTTGCCATAAAAAGTGACAGTCCTTTGAAATGTAAGCAGTGTGATACTGTTTGTTCAATTTAAGTGGAGTCTCTTTATGGTAATTTAACATCAGAATGTCTTTTAATAACTCTACATTACATAGTAATATATTTATTTATGAGAAAGTACTTAGTCTTTGCAGAAAGGTGGTTTTGAAGGCCAAAGTAATTTTTTGTAATACTTGAAATGAGGACCCATAGTGACAGAAGAGTTTATTACATAGCTGTAATAAATCTGCAAGTTGTGGAGCAGAGCACAAATATTTACAAAATTAGAGTAGGACTGTAAATTGAGAGTTGTCTTCTGTGTGTTAGTCCAAATTTAAGAAACTGAAGAATTTGAACAGAGACAATGTTTCATGGCAAAAGCAGGTGTTCTGCTCTGTCTTTCAGGAGTAGCTGATGAAGTTTTGAAAGTTAAAAAAAGGACAAAATATGTGCAACCACAACAGATTTGGGGTTAAGTTGGTACATATGGATGACAGAAATATTTATTATTTGGAAGGGTAGCAGGGATCTGATGATCTGAGGGTAACAGAGTGATGATCTGCCATGACCCACGTCAGTGCTTTTTGTCAGAGCAGGCAGCAGGTTATGCCTAAGTATTACCATTGATAAAGCAAGGCAGAGCAGTCAGGAAGATTTCGTGTTTAGTGGTCAGGACTTGAGACTTCCTCTCTTAAAGAGAATGAGTAGGGAACAGTGGGAGAAGGGCAGAACGGGATGGGGAGGGAGAGAGGGAAGGTCAGGGAATAAAGAATCTGAGACACTCTCCTTATAACTAACTTTGCTGCTATAGATCTGTATCTGTGATTTTCCCACAGCTGTAGGAAACCATTTGTTTCCATGACCTTTCTGCCATCTCTTTTCCTAGTCTCACCTAGCAAGTAGTGGAAAAATCACTTTTCTCAGTGTGTTGGAACAATTTTAAGAGTTTTCCATCGCTACTGTTCGTCATCTGTCTCCTGGTAAGCGCTTAAATACTGCCAGATTGATGAATATTGATTTCATGTATTTGGTGCTGTTGCATTTCTTAAGCAAAAAGGTGGACTGTTTGGTTGTGACTGTCAACTGCTCAGAGACAGCCTTGCTAGAAAACTGTTAAATTATTATAGTACAGGTGTTTTTGCTTTACCTTTAGTGCCGGATCAGTGTAACTTCAGATGGATATGTTTTCACTGTATTCCTGCAATTGGCCTTTGGGGCACCAGTGGTGACATCTCCAAGGCAGGCAGGAAAGCAGGGGGGAATGGCAACCCTTCAGTGGAGGATGCAGGGCAAAAAAGGTGAATCTGCAGGTAAATGAAGCACTGGCAGTTAACCTAACTAAATCTGGATTCCAGAAAAAGTTTGGGAATCTCACAAACTGCTGTATGATGTGTGTACTTAATTTAATTTCCTATTATTTCAGTTGTAGGAAATTTGAGACTTTATTAGACAACACATTGCTTGCTAAGGTCATAGATTAAAACTGGCAGTTGTAAAAAAGTATGTTTCAAGTAAAATAATAAATCATTAGGTATATGGAGGATGTGATTGGTGATTTGAGACATGTATAACACTGCAACTATAGAAGAAAATATTCTAATGTGTTAAAATTTTCTCACAAATGCCTTAATTCTAGAAAAGTATATCTAAATAATATTACACCTGCAAAGTAAGGGATAGAATAGCAATGCTTATATGTGGGGATAAGGGTTGTGCACATGGGTTTGTTTTTTTTTAATAGGGAATGTTATTTCTGTCAGCACTTAAGCAAAAAGCACAACCATTTGCCTAACAGTCTGTTTTCATGTGCTTTGTGAATGTACATCCAAACTTGTGTACATAGCTCCCACAGCTTTACCCTCACTGTACATAGTTTTGTTTTCAATGGAAAAAACAAATGTTTAGAGGCTAAGAGTTCATAGTGTATTAACTGAAAATAAAATTGACTTAGTTCTCTTAGATATGTTAGAGGAGCATTCTGTGCTGTGTCTGTTTTCTATGGGCAAAAATAAAATCTGCAAGCCCATTGGAGTTTTTAATATGATATAAATGTCATACATAATCATAAGGAATATGCAAAATGTTTTCAAACATTTGTATTGTATGGAAGCAATTACTGGCACCAGCTGTATCACACACCCCTCCTATGGGCTAAGGCCAAAAGAAATGAAGGTCTCTAAACAAAATTACTTGGTGTAGGCGGGAAGAGAGTGAGTTTTAACTTTTATTGTGGAGCAACACAGAACCATATTTTAATGCAAATCATGTACTCTGTAATGAAAATGAATACTAAAAAAAATGTTTCATGCTAGGCTTCTGTTGCTTTCTCTGTCACAGAACTTGCAAAGGAGACTCTTGCATTTTCAAAGTAGAAATCTTTAAGTTATGATGGGTATAAATACAAATCTAGCAGGAAGTTACTTCTCCATTCGCTCTGCAGGCAGCTCTGTGGTTGCTGAGATAGTACCCTGCATTTTTTTCTCAGCATGTTAATTTTACTTAAAGTAAACAAGCACTGCCTCTCATGCTTCTATTTCATATCTGTAAATCATTGGGATTGCTCTACCAGGTCTACCAGGTGCTTTGTTCAGTGATGCATTGCAATTGTGAGTACTCAAAGCAGCCTTCTCTGGAATCCTGCTTTCTGACATCAGTGAAACTGTCTGCAGCACATGGTTTGTACACATGAGATGGGAACAAGTACTCCATATTTTCTTCAGATAGATGCTTATTTTCATTCAGAGAAATACGTTCTCATGTGTTACTGACTTTCACATTCCTTGCATAGCTCCTTACTTCAAACTTAGGCTCTTGCTGATCTTTATAAGCTTCTAATGCTTGCTGTCTTAGGAGCACTCATACCCGTGGAGAACCCTGAATGCCTTGAGTGCATAAATTATGTCCCCTTCTTCCATGCCAGCTGGTCTAATGAAGGACACAGCCTTTTCTGACAATTTCTCTTTTTCTGTCTTTTAAAAGAACAAGTCTGTCTCTCCTCATGTCTTGGCCTCTTAATGTTGGCAGCTGTGCTACCTTATTGCACACAGAACAAAAGCCTCAGGAGTAAAACCCAGAACATTTCATCAGCTCCTTCGTATAACTGCAACATCACTTCTCTGAGGAAATACTTTTTCAGGGTCTTTCCTGCTGTGACTTGTCATAGTGAAATACTGACATTTGGGATTTTCCCCAAAAAGACATAACTGTGCTGTTCTTGCTTTCACGCACATGCACTTGAGTCATTATGCTGCCTCTTTTTTGTCATGTGTGATCATGTGTGCGGTATGTTCTGCATGAAGCAATGTACTAGGTGAATAAGGGATAATACTTCATTGTGAAAGTTCAAAGAAATTCTTAGTTTTTGCTCCCTGATATTTCCTGTGACAATATAAGTCATATAATAAATCTTGATGTGACATTCATGATTTGTTAAAATCGACAATTAGGAATTCACAGGCAAGAGGCATTGTATGTTTTGATCCATAGGTTAGTGGAGCAGCATCTCTGCTGCTACTGCAGGCAGAGGAACTTTTGGAGGAGAATGCAGTAGCAGTGAGTGTCATGAACATCATATGTCAGTGGAGACATACGTAAGCATTATGGTTAGAAAGTTTTGCATGAAATAGTATTGGGACTATGGATTATGCAGCTGAGTACAAACAAGAATGCTGAAAGGAGGATAGAGAAGTAGATGAATACTTCTGTTAGGGCATGGGGGGTACAGAGGAGATTGGGTTCAGATTCTTTTACACTAAAACGAGATATATATGGCGCTATTTGTATGTGTATGGGCATTAGGAAAGTATCTGTGGGTATAATCTCATACTGAAGACTACACTTCTGGGATTTTTATGATCATCAGAATCCCTGTAAGCCGGTAATTTAGTTACCCACCTCAAATTATCAGGAAGAATATAGAGCAGTGTGGATAAAACAAAGAATACAAGTCCTGCCCCCTCAAAATTCCTTCTGAGTTTCAGGGTGAATTCCAGTTAATAAAAAAAAAAAAAGAAAGGCACTCCCTTTTGGCTGGAAAAGAGAAATTTTAACTTGTGTGTGTGTGTTAACAGTCAGTGATGCTGGGTGGGTGCATGTGCCTGCACACGTATTTAGCTACACATACAAACAGACAGATGGACTCACAGACACACACTGGCTGGGCAGATACTGAAGTAATGCCTTTGAATGTTTCTTTTAATATGGCATGATGAACTATCTGTGCTTCCTGTAGGGTAAAATACTTATTAAAATAATTATTAAATTATTCTTAAAATAATATTTGTCACTTGAAAAAGTAATTTGCATATAAGTATTTTTTTTAATGCACATATTTTCTGTATCTATGTTAGATAGCTGAAGCGTAATTCTGACTTTATACACAGCTTAAACACACATCCTCAGAAATGACTTGTAAATTTGGTTGCCTGATTTAGGACCTGTCAAGCTCTGAGTACTCTAACCATTCACCACTGCAACAGAAGTCAGCTGAAACAGCAAATCAGTACCTACGAGCATTCAATTAGGCTCCCCAAAACTGAATCCCTGTAGGAGAAACTGTGTATTCTTCTCTGTGAAGAGATTGTATGATATGCTATTAAATTGGCCTGGATTAGAATACATTACTGTTTATTTCTTGGTTTCTTAATCCACTGAACCTCAGTGAAATATTTTTCTATAGCTTCCATGCATACCCATAATGTTCAGGCGTGTTCTTACTGTCTACAAACCATCTTAATTGCGTGCAGTTTCATGATCATGTTATGGCAAGTGTGGTTGGATTTGGAGTTATAGCGTGGCTTTTCTTCCGTGCTCACATGAGAGGGAGCGCCCATGGCAACTTTGTCTGTGAATGAAGCAGAAATTTGCTAGTTAAACAGTTTTGCTTCCTATATGATTCATCAATCCTTTTTTTTTTTCTTTTCTAAGTAGTAGGGCAGTAGGGTAGTTGGATGTACAGTATGTATTGGAGTTGAATTAATTCTATGCTAATAGTACTACACATCAGCATGCAAAATCTTAGTTCTTTGTCTACTTCCTTGGATTAAAGTAAAATCTAGACCAGATTACAAATAACAGTGAAGTAACTGTGATAGTATGTCTGCTTAAGAATCAGCTAATTCAGGTCTTAATGTTACAGTCATGATTCTGTGTAACACTCATAAAGATAAGAAGAGAAAGGTATGTACTGTCAACAGGCCTTTTTTGGCTTTGCAAAAATCTGCTTGTAACCTCATGGGTGAAACTTTTTAAAATATTAGCGGAAAATAGTTTTATTGATCCTTTTTTTAAGGTAATAGATTTTTGTGTCTGAGGTAAATTTTCTGGCAACCATCACCACCTGTACTGAATTTTGTAAGTTCAGTTAATAAGTGAATGACAGTGCTTAGTTTATTTCTATCTTTGATAAGCTTTCGTTGCTTCTATTTTATAATTCGGTCCTTAGCAGCCTTCCTCTAACTGCAAGGTTCACTTCATTCAGCCAAAAAAAAATGAGACAAGGAAAGGTAGAGAAAATGTTCGTAATTGAAAGTTTTATAAATAGATTTTATAGAGATGCCTATGTATATTTAAAAAGGTTGGCCAAATGATGACTTTGACAAAGATTTAACAAACCAGGAGTGTGAAGTGTTCTGTAGGCTAACAGTTTTAATGGGTTTATCTTAGACAGTTCTTCAGTTGTGAAAGTGTCAGTTAATAATTTACCCATCCCAAGACGCAGTGGAAGCAATCACACTGTGGAGTGAGGTACTCCTGGGCCTGTCGTGGTGCTGCAGCTCATCTTGACTCTAGAAATGCGCCATTGAATGCGACATCAGCACTGTGTCTGCACTTTGACAAATGAAGTCTTGTAAGAGCTAAATAAGGCATGGGAAGTTTTGGAAGAGCAAATAGCTCTTCAGTTGATTTCTGCAGTAATGGATTACTGTAAATGTCCATCTGCTGCACATCAGAGGGAACACAGGTTAAAATAAAAGGATTTAGGGCTTTTTGGTACCATGGTTTGGTATGGGTTTTCTGGTGGTTTATTTTGTTGGGCTGGTTTTTATGTGTTGGGTTCTTTCTCCCCAAATGCACACCCCAACCCCCCCCCCAAAAAAAATCCACCAAACCAAAAAAAACAAAACAAAAAAACAACCAAAACAAGACCCTAATGAAGAAAATGTTTCTAAAATGCAGAGGAACACTTAGCAATGTTTGCATGGTACTTGGAAAGTAATTTTTCTGCTCTAATGWTGTATTGCAAGAGCCAGTTTTCTACCAGAAATGTGAATGCTTAACATAAAAAAGCACTGAAATATGGTACTTTTACCATCACCCTTTACCATGCAATTTGTTCAGATGCAGTTGTTAACATGAAATTGCAGTAGATTAGGAAATATTTATGGGAATTTTATTCCAGCATTTACTCATTGAATTATCCTGTACTACTGGGATGGTAAGTTTTGTAATTTGTTTTCCTCTATATGAAGAATGTTTCTCCACAAATATTCAGTTTCGCATGCATATTTTTTTATTAGACATTATGCCATTCTAAAGATTTACAGTTATTTAATAATGATTTATTACAGTAATTTATCCTGCCAGCTGCGGCACATTTTTACTGGAATTTGTAAATCAAATGTGTGTTGAAATTCACTAGAAACATGCATTTCAGATTCTAATGAAATGTACTTCAAAATTGTTTTTAGAAGTGGGCATCTATATGAATGAACTGCAATTTTCAGTTTCTATTGTTATATATAAGCTTTTCCTCCACCTGTTTTATTTACTTACCAGTCTTGGATGTTTACTTACTACAGGATTAGTGAATCTTGATGCTGCTGTGTGGAGTAAACAGCAATAAAACTGTAGAGTCATAGACTTGGTCCTCTAAGGCGTCGGTATCAAGTCACGTACCTGACCCACAGTGATCAAGTTTCATTAAGGATTAGGAAGACAATCTGAGAGCAGTTTCAGTGTCCTTCTAATTGCTGTCTCTGTACTGTGATAGAAAGTGCATGCCTTGAATTTAGTGAGTCATAGGAGACACTGAGTGAAATTAGGATTTGAGGTGATAGAAAAATGTGTGTATGCTTCGGGGTGGGAGTAAAGCAGGATCCATCCGTGGTTTTACAGTATTTTATAGAACTTTAACAATGTTTTTATAAGATTATTGTTTCCTTTTCAGCTTAACTACAAACTCTACATTTAATGCTTTTTAAAGCTCTGATGAAGCGTCATGCCAGTAACTCTCTTTTCAGTTTGTATTCTGATACCTGCTATTCTTTACTCTTTGAAAATCCGTTATAAGCTATGGGTGTGAAGCACTTTTTAAAATTCCAGCTCTATGTATCAGTTTCCCAACAGTAAAAATCAGGATGAGATAATTCCTTTCTTCTATCTGTTGTGTCTTTTGATTATTCAGGCTATAAAACCTTTCTAGACAGGAATTCTCTTTTTCTTTTGCTTGTACAGCACTCAGCACAGTTGGAGCAGGGAGATGGGATCAGCCTGGTTTTAAGTCTCTTAGACTTTGCTTTAATACATATAGGATGTAGCTTACAGCAATGAAGCCATGTCTCAGTTCTTGTGTAAGTAACCCTGAAACAAACTGTCTGTAAGTTCAAAATATTCAAAATATCTTGCTTCTTACAGAGTTTTATTTTGTGGGTTCAGTTCTGAAGTGTAAAAAAAGTATCTGTTTCTTCATACCTTGTGAAAATCAGCTGCTGTGCATGTGTATACAAGTATAGGATTCCAGATAAGAATGATGCTTTCTTGTTTATCAAAAATCAGAAATACACTTTGAATGAGTTCAATACAACATGTTAGGATAATGAAAGATTACTTTTTAAATTTTTGTGAATATGATCTCTTAGTGACACTAAGTAAAATTGTCATAACAGTATTCAAAAGAAACAAAGGATGGGAAGTACAACATTTTTAAATGAGTATCCGAAGATTGTAATTACTATCTCTGAATTCCTGAGTGCATTATAAAAACACATAAGCAAAAAGACACTTTAAGTACATTCACCAAAAAAAAATTCAGTATAAAATGTAATGATGGAGAAACATTTAGAAATTTATTCCCATTTCCTTTATAGAGATGAGATAACTTTCGTAGTGTGATTGCAGGAGCATTCCCTGTAATTTGGAAGCTGAGAGTTCAAGGTTAATTTCTTAAATTATTTTTTAAAATATTAATTTCTTTTTTTAAGAACTCAACATTATTTGACAGGAAACAGCTGATTTTTTTTTAAAATGCTTTCTAGGTATTCTTTTTACATCAATTACCTTTATACAGTTAGTTCTTCCATTAAGTGAAGCATATGACACTGTAGTCTTCCAAGTGTTTACATTAATGCTTATCCTCTATTCCTTTTGAAAAGTGACTTGCAAAGCAAATAAACCTGCTTGTTGCCTGATTTTGCTTGGCTTGGCAGTTTTTATTTTTTCCCCAGTCTTGTTGTATAAATCTTGTATGTGAGAAGAGAGTAAAAATACAGGAAAAGTTTTCATTGTTCAAATTTCTACATTGCTTTACTCTTTTAGTCTCTTTGAGTTAAGACTCACCGAGATTTTTCTACTTTGGAAGGCTCAAGCCTAGAAGATCAGCTCTCTAGCAAAAGAGAAAAAAAAATCCTTCTTTTTCCTCAAGTGAAACTACTTTGACTTTTGTCTTGGTTTGGTATTTTTATGATTGACTTTTGACATGTTCACAGGTGTCCTGGAAGTGAGTTGGATGAAAGACGGCTGATAGTTAGAATACTAGAACTATTCTATGCTCTAATGGCTGTCTCTACAGTTCTGTTTTTAGTATACAACCGGCTCAGCAAACTTAAACTAATTCTTCTAATGAGTTACTCATTCTGCTGCTCAATTTTGCTGTTCTCAATGGAAACTGAAAGAGTGACATTATTTTTGGGAAAGGGAGGGAGAAAGGGTTTAACTCCTGACATCCTGAGGGAGCTTGGTAGTTATCATTGATGCTCAGCCATTTCCCTTCCCTGGGTCCTCCTCATCCTTAGAGCATTGACATGAATGAGGATGAATGCCAACTCTGGGTGAACTTTCTTCACGTCCCATCAGCCAGGTCTAGTATGAATCGGTTGATGTTAGTGTCCTTCCTTCACATTTTCCAAGTAACCATCTTGTTTTGGGAACTATCACTGCTAGCTGTGATTGAACCTTGCCTATGTTTCCAAGATGTATTTGGCATAAAGTAGAAGACGTTCTCTTGCAAAATTGGCGAGTTTTCGAAGGGACATTTATGTGTCCCACAGGAACTTTCAAGCCCAGTTTTCAGATTAAAAGTAGTAAGAAAAGTAATTTAATCTTAGGTCATAAAATGTTTATATCCAAAAGCTGAAGCTTCTGTAGGGTATACAGTACAAGTAAAAGGCTGAAACATCCACATCCCTGGGATAAAAAGGATTAACAAGCATAACCTTTTGTTTTAGGACCCATTAGCACACAATAGGAGATCTCAAAAAAATTCACACTGAAATAACTTGGAAGTATCTGGCTTTCCATATCTGGTTTCAGAAATGTCTGAGGATTGTCCTGCAGAAGATGTAAGGAATTTTAGTAAGGAGGAGGACATATTAATTCTTCTCGATTGTACCTGTAATAAAATTACTAACACTACTGAGGTGTGGCACAGAGCTGTATTGTGAAGTGGTTGTTGAATGGTCTTTGAGCCTTTTAGGTGCAGGCTAAATGGAAGGGGAGTGTTCTACATATGAGGACTTAAGGAGCAACACTACAATCTGGAAAACACTGCACTCCCTCTTTCTCCCATCCTTGAACAACCCCCCCAAAACCCCACCCCTCAAATCCTTGGTATTTCCATAACGGATAGACTTGCAGATATTTTTTTGTGCCAGCCCCCTAAGTCTGTTGCAATTACTGCAAAAGCAAAATCCAGTTTAGTCTCTAAATAGCAGTTTTAAGGTCACTGTGGGTCAACTTGTCCCGAGTAGGCCATATGAGAAAGCCAAGGCAGGAATTCTCCATCATGATCTTCCTTTAGAACATATTTGCCCCGTTTCTCCAAACACTCCTCTCTTCAGTTGTGTGAATGGAGAAAACCTGAAAGTTTCAATTTCAGGTCTAGTTCCTAAAGAAAATCAGCATGGTTTATTTGTGGGTTGGGAATTGGGGTTTGAATTGGCATAGACTTGTGGGTGCTATGGGGCTGGAGCACACACAGCTGTGGGTTCCAGATGCTTGCTATCCAGTATTAATGTGGCTTGTCTGTGAAACCATGGCATCTGCAATACTATACAAAGGTCCACACCTCTGGTGGTTTGGGAACTACTCCCAGCAAGAGAAATTTCAGTTTTTAAAGTTAGTTAGAACAAGTTTTCAGACATTCCACTCAGAATAGATAATGAAAAATTCCGGTTATGAGTTTAATTTTAAGAGAGTTTCAGATACTACTATACATGAAAATTTCAGACTCTTGATAAAGAGCATTTTGTTGTTTTGCAGATCAACCAAGGAAGAAACAAGTTTATTCTCCCCATAATGTCTTAAAATTATAGGAGCTCAACCTCCTACATTGCTGGCATAACCAGTATGCAAATCTTGTAGAAATATAGTTACAGTGTTTATATGCAATTAGTGTCTCTTCATCTGCTGTGGTAGCAGCACAGAGAACATCTTTTCTATGGGATGGAAAACAGAAGTACATATGCTGGTTTTCTTCCAAATGTGCTGAAAATTGTCAGATATATTTGCCTTTAAGAACTGCATGTTTTCCACAACTTTTGAAAAGTGAGCCAACTCATGTTTGTTTTTTCTGAAAGTATGAATGAATAACTAAAATTAAGAATATTTTTTCCTTCTATGTTGAAGCCACTTCTTAAGAAATTCAGCCAGACTGTTGTCTTCTGTATTAAATTTAGCAGAATAGGAAGTATTTTTAGATCACTTTTTATTGTAAATTCTGTCCCAGCAATTGTGTGATTTGATAAATGTTTTTGTACAGTATCTTTCACACAAACTTTATCTCCAAAACACTGTGCAGAGTTAATAAAATTAAAAAAAGTTTTTTCCCTTTTTACTAGAAGTTAAGAGATCCAGACAGGAGAACAGAGATGTATTGTTTCCAGATGAAGGCTGAAAATAGATGGAGAATGAGGGATAGAAATGCAGCACGGTGGTTCCAGATGGCAGGCATTGCAGAGAAGGTTCTTGCAGCCATGTTGGCCAGAGTGTACAAAAGAACAAAAAAGGAGTCTGATGCCAAGCAGAGGAAGCTGAAATATAGAGTAATGAAAGTAATAACGTAGGAAATTTGTCAAATAGGTTTAAAGCAAGTAAGGTTCCTTTTTTTTTAACTGAGTGAAGAGCTAGATTTCTTTATGTGCAATGAGGATATTTCAGGTGAAAATATATTTTAAAAATTGAGTTTTACTGATGCTCTGTACTCATTAGGTGAGCAGGGCTTTTTGGTTGTTTGGTTGGTTTTGGTATGTTTTCAAACAAAATAGTAGCTTGTAAGTATTTAAAAGTTTATTGAGTCTCACTGCACTTCTGAGTATCTTATAAATTATTTAATTGTCTGATGGATATGTGGCTACCTAACTATAGGGCATGAAATATGCTCTGTTCCTCTAATACACTGGAGGGAGACCTGTTTATAAAGTATTTAGTATTGGTTTTATAATGCACTGTTGTCAACAAGAGACCACGGAGCTCAAAGATCAATCTCATTTTGGCCCACAGTATTAATGCTGCTTTATGAAACTCTGTGACAGGTCACTTAGACAACAGCTCTTAATGAAAGGACCTTGTGCCAGTGTGTAGTCGTGTGACTGTGTGTTAGTAAGGCATACTCCAGTCGCTGCCAAGGCTGCAGATGAATCTCTTCATCCAAGTCCCTGAGGTGACTTTGTGGCTGCTGCTACTGCTGGCCAGGTGATGGAGCTCATCATTTCCCCAGTTCTCCGTAGAGAATTGAGACGGAGAATGCTGAGTTCTTGCTAATGCAGCTTTTCCTAATTGTCCAGAGAAATAGTAGGACACTGGGCAGTTCAGGCAATTCTGTGTACTGTGAATGAGTCAGTAATTAGAAAAAAATTGCTGCTCTTAATTCAGTCTTGCATTTGTGCATGAAGTGTCTTTCCAGCTATCTAAAATTCAGCTGTTTTATATACTACCAACCCCTCCCCCCTCCTTTTTAGGTCGGTTTAATTATTTAATGATGAGAGACTTATTTTTTAGACACCAAATAATTGTTACTAGGAAGTGGCACAATAGATTATATTATGGAGTAATTAGATCATAAACTTAGCCTACACTTAAACCCTTTAAGCTGTTGTGGGATCCAAAGGCCTTGCTTGTTATAGACACAGTCTACTAGAAGGATGAGAATAATGAAATTAACTACCAAAGAATAAATCGCTTTGTAAAGGTCTTATACTAAACTATCATCCAACGGACAATTTCCACAGTTTTAGGATGTTTTTCAGAAAATAAACTCTCAGAGTTTAATATTAAAACAATAAACCTTGCTTAACCCAGATAATCAATAACTGAAGGATGCTTTAATATAGTAGTACACCTGTATAATAGTATAGTGATAATCTGTGGATGTAAACCTGTGTAAATGTCGGGTTTTTTAGATTGAAGTATTTGTATTGTTTTTCTCAATGACTTATATAAATGAGGTTGTTGCATTGTTTCTTTAACAATTGCTGTGAGCTTGCTACTATTCCTGTTGAATCTTGAACTTAGGTCACAGCAGATACAATTGGTTTTGAAATATTTTATTTTAAAAGTAAAATACAATTATTTTTGTGTTATACATCTTCCTATATTATATGGCATGTCAGATGTCCTCTGTCCTTTTAATTCCTTGTAAATCAAAACAGAATGTCTAAATCCCACTATTATTTCAGTGGTGACGTATATAGACATTTCATTAAATGCACAGTTTAAATCAAAGTCTCTTGTATCTACTGTGCTTTGAATCAGATTCTCATACCTTAACAGTGTTATCTATAACCCTTTGGTGTAAACAATTAAGTAATAAATAGATAGTTTCATGTTGGAAAAAGACACTGAAAAAAACACTGTGACATGAAGAATGGATGTGAAACTTCCATATATGCAGAACAAGCTGTGCTGTTAACCTGTCTGCAAATTAAGGAGTTTGTGCCAAATTTTTTCTAAGCACATAAAATTCTTCTGAGAAAAGCAAGGAATTTTTCGGTTTAGTGTATTATCCGCATATATGTAGTGATTATTACTAGTTAAATACCATGCCTATGTGGAGAATACCTTTTAAACAGCAACTAATCACTTACAAGATTTAAAGGCCACAGTAAATAAGTACTATAACTTGCCATTATGTTTGTTTTTGTCAAATTACTTTTTTTTTTATAACCTTCTGCATCCTCCATTTCACCTGCATTTTTCATTTATATGTGTGTATCTACTGGAATTGTGATTCTTTGATTTCCTTCTGCTTCATGTGTGTACCGCTCTGTTGTTGAGTGGGCAAATTAATATATTTGACATATCTCCCTTACGATGTTGAGAAACATAAGTGTGATCCCACTATAAAAAGAAGTTTCAGGTGGCCTGAACTCCCAGTATTGGCTTGTTTAAATAAAAAAACCCAAACCCAATAAAACCACAAAGAAACAAAACAAAACACCCCACAAAGAAAGCAAAACAAGAAATCAAAGTTATATACTATTAATCACCTTAAGACAACAAGAACTTTCCTCTAATTTGTGTAATATCCTCCATGTTTATGTTCATCCCCCCCAAACCTGCAACTGGACACCTCTGCCAACATTCACATTCTGATCATGTTAAATACTGAAGGACAGCATATATGGATGTAATTGTCTTCTCTGTGTGCTTCCTTTTTCTGTATTTGACTTTTCTTTTGTTTCTTTAACTTGTCAAAACATAGTGGCTGAGTGACTAAAATCACGATGGTCTCTGTTTGATGTTTTATCTGCCAGCAATAGGTCAGTGTTTTCATCCTACCTTTGCTAGTGTTGTGTCACAGCGGGGTTCTGTAGCATGGGATGCTGATACATAGTTTGGCAAAGATGTCACTAGGATCAGTTGCAGTGTGCCAGCTTGCTAGGAGCTAAAGCTTTCGAAACAGAAAGACTCATAATCAAAAGTTATCTTTGAGAATAAAGGTCCTGTCACATCACTTACTAAGAAAAAGGATAAATAACCAGTTTAGAGTAAAGAGTGTTTGAAAATATGATTTTTAATTAAAGTGAAAACTTCTTTGTTGAGTTCTGCAATGCTTCAATATAACCTGAGAAGTCTTCTTAACAGAAAAAAAAAAAAAACCAACAGCAAAAAAACCCAAACAACCAAAACCAAAACAAAATAAGAGATGTAAAATATAGATGTGGACACTTCCAGAATCTGTGTGACTTAGGCATGCACATCAAAGTGAAAAAAAGATTCATAAATGCACAATACTTGAGATAGAGGAGGATTCAGCAAGGACATTTGGAACACAGGGGCCTAAAAAGTATTCAGTCTCATTGTTGCATGATGACATAATCAGTCCAATGCATTTTGGTTATAAATCAGAATGTGCCTATTAAAACATACAGAAAAATGTTTTACAAAGTAAGGATGAAAGGTTTCAGAGAGAATACAGTGCTGTCAATATTTTTTTTTTAGAATCTTGAAATTTGGGTGGATTATCTGTTCTGAGGACGTTTCCTTTATTAACCCACCACCCGCTTTTTTTTTTTTTTCATTTTAGACATCTGTTAACGTTTCATAGAGTCTAACAGATGTTGCAGAGTGAGTCCTTTATATAATTCATAGGGAGAAGGAGTTGATAAAGAATGACATTAGGACGGCTGATTCACCACCTCTTTGTATGTGAACATCAAGATGGCTTTGCATAATTTTCAAGTATGAGATTATATTTCTGATAGGACACAATTCAAAACTGCTGTTATCTGTGGATAAAGCATTTAATGTGATTTTTACTATCTCTGCTTACACATTATTTTAAGGCGAAGAATTCTTTCATACTTGGTCAAATATACACTTTTTTGGAGGCAGTGTGGAATACTTGTTTCCAAAATGTCTTTAAAACGGCTCAACTGTATAAGCTTAGTTGTTTCAGCACAAGCAAGGGCTGATTGTCATGCGATGTGGAGGACCATTTTCATTATTTTGGCCAGAACAGGGACAGTTTTGTCCTGACGAGCTATTAGATGAATAGGAGAATGTGTCACATGAAAAACCACTGATCTTTAACCCAGCTATCTACTTAACCAAGCCTAGAAATGAATAGTGAATGCGGGAAGAGCAAAGGCCAGTTTACTGTCATTACAAATTAGAGGAACTGTTAACATCTGCAGCCAAATGAACTCTGGGAGTTACAGGTACTAGCCAGTAAACTGGTTGAGGGTAGAGAGACTTAGGAGAACACTGTATACAGATAGGAGTTCAGTAACTGCGTATGGTCTGTGTACCTATCATTACTATTGAAAATTGCAACACTTGTATAAAAAGACATAAAGCCTTTCTGAATCTTTTCCTGCTGACTTTAATGAATCCTGTGAATGAACACGAAATATAAGGAACTCTCCTTTAGAATAATCAATTGATATTTATCATTACATAGAACTGTAAATACTAAGTGAAGAGAAATAATAAATCTATGTTCACCGCTTTATCTTTTTTTTTTCCCCAGGAGTCGTCTCAGGGACACTGCAGCCTGTACAGTTAATATAAACATTTATACTGAACTCCTAGATGTTTGGAAAACAAATACTGTAAAGATCAGTAACATTTTAAAATGATCAGTTATGGGAATTAATGCTTACAGAAAAACACCATTCTTTCTTGCCCTGCGAGTAGAATCACATTGTCTCCCTACAGTCTTGTTAGCTCATACTAACTGAAATGCAAATTCTTTCCAACTAATTGGACCTCGTTGAACGTACATGTACAGTACATAGTTATATGCATGTAGATTTTTTTCACTAAATTCCTCTGTAATTATTTTCTTGATTAATATCTAAAGCAGAGACGTGGAACAAAAATCTCTTTAAAGAGTTTACATATTATTGAACATTAAGGAGATAGTAACTGTTGCATGTTTTAACAGCTTAATTAATAAAACTGAATAATTGGAACAAAAAGAAGAAAATTTTTTTTCAATGTTTAGTCATTTTGAACTATTTGCATTAACCCTTTGACTGAACTAATTAACAGTTTAACTATCAGAGCAATGGAATTTAGAAAAAAGTAGGATACATTATATAGCATGTTCTGCTGGCTAGATTTTCTTCTTGGCACCACCTGGGTTTTCTGTAATCACCTTTCCTATCCTTTCTTGCCATATGGTGCATTTCTGTATCGATAGTTTTAAGTGGAGAGATGAAATCAACAAAGTTATATTTTTAAAAGATTCAGAAAGTCATGCACGTAATGTAATTGTCTTTGACAGTAAGTAATAAGTAATATTAAAAATGAAAAGAAAGAAAAAACTCTTAACACCACATAAAGTTCACAAAGCACATAAAATTCTCAAAAAAACACAAGGAGACAACTGAAACTGCACTGTTTTAGGTTCTATTAGAACCTGGATTCTGTAGACACCTTTTCTATTCAGCATCTGGATATTCCCAGGGGGTGAAAATGTAAAATAATTTCACAGATCCTTTTATCTGTCAGCACAAATGCCATTGGATAGCAGTAAAATACTTGCAGAACATACTCCTGATTAAAAATCTATTGAAAATGAGAAATTTTTTTAATGCTTTTAAAAGGATTTGTTTTAAATACCTTTAGAGGCTTACCTTAACTATAGTGTTTCAGATTCTCATATGAGCTAGCCAAAGAGGAGAGAAAAAACTCAGCTTGTGTCAAACTTGTATGCTAAAGTTGTCGGGTTTGTTTCTTTTTTGTTTTGTTTTCCTCTCCCCCCCTCCCCCTCTCCCTGTTTTCCCCCCTCCCCAAATCCCCATCTCCTTTGCTGTGCAGTTAGATGAGGTTTAAACTGCTACTTGAGGAGGTTGGCTTTTGTTGTATTTTTCCTGCTTGGTTACTTTTATCTCCTTATTTACTGCTACTTTTCATATCCCTGTTTGAAATTCAGTATTTCTTTTCTTGGTTTTCTGTGCTGGCATTATTGTGCCAAATGAGATGCTGTGGAGACACTGTAAATATCAGGATGACCTGAGTTGGACTGGGACTGACAGACTAAATTTTGTTTCTTCTCTGTCATGTTGGCGGGGTGGGGGGGAAATACATCTTTTTGAAAATGTTCTGGAGCTGGGATGTAAAAGTCACACATTTGACAATTAAATGATCGTCCTCCTTTGATACAGTGATCTGAATGAGCTTAGATTTCTTGTAAGGTTGTAGCATTCTGGCCAAGATTTCTGCTTGAGAAGACCAGATTTGGATGTATTAGCTAGTCAGCCTAATAACCCTGTACAGACTGTATTGATTTTCTAGGAGAGAGTTTATGAACTAAATAAACTTGGAGTTGGTATCTTAATAAACTGCTTCTCTCAGTCTGTCACATTTCGTTACTTAGCTCTGCAGTTTAGGGGAAAAAAAGGCTAATTCTGTTACAGATTGTTCACAGCAGGGTCTCCAAATTAGCCCTTTGTTTTGTAATGCCACCTTGCTTGGGCTGGCTTTGAGCACATTTCTCAGTTTTACCCTAATGAGTTGCAACACTGATAATGTGGCTGATGATCTTTCATTGATTTCACTATCACTTGCTTGTCTGGTAATTGATCCGTTGCTGAGCCTCTAGTTAATTATATCGGCTTTGACATGGCCCGGTCCACTGGGAATTTCAAGTCTTGCAGAATAACAGTTTTAATAAAAGAGTCTATTACTGCAGGTGCTTGCTGCTGCATGCCAGTTGATTTTGTGTGTGTTTGTGTGCACGCGCGTGCGTGCGTGTGTGCATGGATGTGTGTGTGCGGGTGGTTTTTTAATTCTCTGGGAGAGGAGAGGACTGCAGGACAGGAAAAAGGAGGCGGGGGGTGGGTAAGAGATGGAGATAAAGACTGTGAGCGAGAGCACACAAGAGATGCAGAACGGAGAGGAGGAAGCTTGCTATTGACAGTGTCCTTAAGCCTCCCACAAATAACAGCCATTAGTGGGAAGGTCAGGAGCTGAGCATGCAGCTTGACTGAGGCACTGAGTGCCACTTCAGAAATGAAGAGGCTGGCAAATTTTAGTGGGAGTTTGAGGGGCTAATAGCTAGCTGTAAAGGTACAGCCACTGTTGGTACGATTGACTCCTAAGTGTCATTTTCCCCTCCCCAGTAGAGAATATTTTTATTGACCACAAGTGGACTTAATATATTTTAAGGCAACAGTTCTTGGGGTTCTTCCTTGTTTCTTCTTGGATATTGAATTTGCTGCTTCTGAGACTTTTTTTTTTTGCTTAATGGTGCTGAACTGAAGGAAAGTTTAACAGAAAAGCTTTCAAGAGATGTAGGGTCTAGAGGGGAAGGCACATTTGTGTCAACATAGTGTACATCTTCTCATCTTTTCTCATTGCACACTAATGACACAGAGCTGCCACTGAAGCTCTCTTCTGTTTCTTTTGTTGTTTCAGAGAGTGAGGTTTATTGTTATTCCTGAGTTAAGAAAAAAGCAGTGAGTGGTACATTTGTCCTCCTAAATTTGTAGATTTTGTTAGAAGATGAATGTTCCTTATGTTGGAAAGGAGACCTTTTTTTTTTTAAACTCTGGCCATTTTTTATGAGATTGCATGAATTTTGTTTTATTTATGAAGTTTGTGTGCAGAGTTATGATTTCTTGTCTGTATGTAAAGGGTGAAGTGGGTAAGAAAATTTTTCAAATAAGATTAATTTTAAAAAGCCTTTGTAATTAAGAGCAGTATTGCAATATTGTTATTTAACTTGATATATAGTACTGTACTTTAAGTACAGGAGGTCTTAAAGGAAAAACGTTGTTTCTTTTGCATTACTTTTTAGCTGTGTGGGACCAGTTTCTTTTCTGCTGTGGGTAATTTCTTTGTTCTTTACGATTTGAAAGGTGTATTGTATCTGCTTCAACCAGCTTCTTAAAAAAAAACAAAACAAAAACTACTTTTGATCTTTTGGGGGAGGGAAAGGAAGGGCTAGCTTTGTCATTTTTTCTGTCTTTTCTTGCTGTTGATGCTACTTAAGACACTTAGCAGTGGGCAAGAAGAGAGAGGGGTGTGAGAAACGAAATGTGCGTGTGACTTTCTAGTTTTATTTCAAAAGAAGTTGGGTCGTGTCTTTTTTCCCTTGTTTAATGAGAGTTTCATTTGGGATAGAAACTGAATTCCACAATTCTTTTCTGACTAATGTTTAGAAAATAACCAGGCCAACTTTTATGTTTTATTTCTAAGTTAATATTGACTGTATTTAATTGCTTGCTTCCTTGCTTTTTCCTTTTTTTTTTTAGCTTTGCTAATCCTGTGTGTTAGGCAAGTGTCGGATATAACATGCTGTACTTGACAGCGTTGTTGAGAAAAAACAGAGAAAGACAGGGAAAGGGCCACAGCCTTTTCTTTCTCCCAATTCACTCTGATCATTGTGCTACTTAGAGAGAGTGTGCGTGTGTGTGTATCTGTGTATCTGTAGACTGAAGGGTTAGTGCAGGATGTCATTTGGTGCCTGACAGTGGAGCAGTGCAGTTGACTCTTTGCTCTGCTATCCAATGACATCCAGTGGCTGAGAGTTTGAAGCTGATGGTTGGGTCTCCTTAGTGCTGCATGCACACCTGACAGGCAGCTGTTAAACTGAGCAAAGGCGAGCTTGGGGAGTCACAATCTATGCATAAATGATAGGGGTCTCTCTGCTGAAGGTGCGAAAGAAGCTCTGACCCTCTCCCCTGAATCCCCCCTTCCCAAATGAAATGCACGGTGCAGCTAGCTTCTTAACTAGACTACACTCCTGCTACTGGCTGCCAAGAGACTCAAAAAATCCACCTTCACTTTTCAGTCAGAAGAGGCAGAAGTGGATGTGAGAGACAGACACACACAGAGACACAGAGAGCGAAAGAGGGCAAGAGACTTGACTTTAAGAGACTCCTGCACTGACAACTCCATGCAGTTCGGAACAAGAACGGCAGCGACCGACTCTGGTTTCATGGGGACATGGCAGAACACTGACACTAACCTCTTATTCAGAATGTCCCAACAGGTATGTTACTTTCGTTTATTTTAAAACATGGAATTTTTGTGCTCTTTTTCCCCTCCTTTTTCTCTTTCTTTCCATGTTTCATTTTTGTTTCATTCATCACTACATAGTTAGCCTCTGAACTGTCATAACTATGTCATTGGAATGTGCATGGTTACTTCATTTCTTCCCTAAGGGCTCTTTTTTAAAAGAAGAAAAAAATATTAAAGCTTTAAGTAAAAGCAGAGCATTTGTTTTAAAGTTTCCAAATGGAGCTTTGCTCCTAGTAAGATTGTTTTTCTTTCTTTCTTTGCTTTTGTTTTGTTCCAGCCATTTTCCCCTTGCTATCCCCCCGTCCCATAAATAAAAGTATCTGCTATCCCAGCAAAACTCCTTTTTCTTCCTGAGTACATAAGCCCCCAAAAATCAAACTGATACTAAATTTAGGGGGCCCCTCAGAACGGCATAATTGACTTCGTGTGGTAGAACACAGTTTTATTCAGAGGGAAGGAGCCACGAGCCGTCCTGCTGGAGCTGCTGCCAGCCCCGAGCTGAGAGTCGTTAGAGGAGACAGTTTCAGTCCTCGGGTCTCTCTTCTCCCGCTCCCTCTCCCCGCTTGCTCCCTCTCTCGCTCCCCCTCTCTCTGCGGAGCTGAGCCTTGGCGTCCTCCCCAGAGCTGCTCCTTCACCGGGGGCCGCGTTTAAGGCAGCTTGGTATGCCGGTTCTGACGAGAAAGCGAAAATGTTACTGCAAGGCCAGTTATAACTGATAATTAATCACAGGAGCCAGTGTCTCTGTACCATGCACTTGGTGATACGCGCCTTGTGTGCTACAGCAAATTTTGCACAATTGCTTGGCTCTTCTGGGTGAAGGGAAAGGGAGAAGGGGGGAAAAAAAAAAGAAAAAAATGGGAGGGAAAAAAAGGAAAAAGAGAGGGAGAAACTTTCAGCTTGGATGGGGCTCAAGCAGGGGAGGGAAGTTCAACCTGGAGATTTTTAACAGGGTGACTCCCTACTGGGGGATGTTTTGCCCTTCTGAAAGCTAGTTTCCAGTTACGGTCTGACACTGATGGATAATAACTGAAATATTGTGTGAACCAGAAAAGGAGTTAGTAAATTTGTTTATTAATATTTGACTTTTATTTAATGTTGGATATAAGATGAATTAATTCATTTACCTGAGAAGTGTTGTACTGTAAGGAAAGAGAGGGAAAGTAAATAGGTTTTTATAGTTTACAGAAACAAAGCATGCTTGAATACTGACCATAAAACAATAATTTAATTAAAAAAAAACTTTAAGGCCAAGAAAAACTCCAAAGCAGATAGTTATTAACCAATAACGGTTGTCTATGGATGACCATTTAAGCAGTATAGCTCAGGACAGGATGAAGGCATTTGAATAAGGAATATTTTGATATATCCTGTAGAGGGACCCTGATTACAGCTGATACAGTATGCTGGTATAGAATGTAATCAACGTAAGGCAAATAAGCAGCTCTGTTCCGTTTCCAATTCCTGAAAGTAAAAAAGTTCATTTCCTGGTAGAGATGCACATTTCAAAAACACTGCTTGGCACTAAGAAGTGTGAATTGCTACCATACTGCTTACAAACATTATCAGCTCTATGCCTGTCTGTGATACATAACATATTTGGTTATACTGGTATTAGGCAATGGCATGGAAAGCAGTTATTCAAATTACCTGCCGTATTCTTTTAGCAAGAAGTTGGATTAAATTTTAGGGGGGGAGGAAAGGTTCTTTACATTTCAGCCACAAAAGAGTTAACATAACTAGACCCAGATAACAATCAATTGATAAATGACAATTGAACCACATAGATAATACTAAATTGCCTATTTTGTATTAGATCTTTTTCAACAGATTTAGACTGTGTGGTCTCTGAAATACTAGAGAATGTTCAACACTGACAAAGAAAGGAAACAAAACTAAATAGAAGAGCATCACTATGTGTAAGGGCGTCAAATAATTTGAGACAGCTAGCTTGCTAAACCAAACCAAACATTTATGCATGTAAGCTAGGCTATTTGGTTGCTATTTTCCTTTTTAAATAATATTTTCAATGTACTAATTCTTGGTTATTAACTAGATTTTGTACATTATTAAACATGCATGCTCATGTTGTACTCTGTATAAAAAGCAAGAAATAATGTACTAAATGAGTAAATGTGTGGTGGATACTGCATCAGTGTGAATTGGCGTACACACACAGTAGCACTGAAAAGGTGGTAACGTCAAACAGATTTATTTCTTAAAAGTCTGTTCTTGACGCATTTGTGTACTTGTTAATCTCCTTGTCATATTTTGTTTGTTTGTTTATCATGTGCTAAACATATCCAGTGCAAATATGCTTTCATCATGCTTTTAAGAGGAGGGTAAGTTATTTTGCTAAATGCATTACTCTCCTCTATAAGAATAATATTTTGTCTTATATTCCTGATTTGTTGGGGCTGTTATAACTTGCTAGCTTGCACATACAGTGTGCAAGTGCAGTTCCAAATTTGTGTCTAAGTGCCAGTGTTTCTTTGTAAATCACTAAAATTTTGAATATTGTTTCCTGTTATCTATTTTCATTCATTTGCTAGTTAATTATTTTCAATCCATCTTCTGGAAATGTAAGTATTTTTATATTTTTTCATATGCTTTAAGAAAAAATTGTTTTCATGCGTACAAATAACATGAAGTTATGAAATGTATATAAGTTGCAAGCGAAGTTTGGCATGGTTTGAAAGAACTGTTTAATGAAACTTTTCCAGCTATACATAGTAATGCTAGAGACATTTCTCTTTTAAATTTCTAAGTGTAATGCTGGTTTTCCACATGTTTTGTGGAAGCAAACAAACTCTGAGCCCCATCACTTTTCCTTGGAACTGTAACTTAATCTCAAGCAGGTTTTTAGTGGAAAAATTGAAGCACAGCAAGAAGATTTATTTAGAACAAAACAAAACCTTGCAATCCCTCCCTCCTCTTACCTCTCAACTCACACTGCGCTGCTATTTGCATAATAGGGGAGTGAATAACTTTCCTCAGAATAAAAGCAAAATCAGCTTCATTGTGATATGTGTCTTAGAGAAATTAGGATTGATTTTACAAGTTTGGGCTATTAATAGCAAGTATGATAGTACTTATTTTTGGACTATTTTCTTTCAAGAATGGGAGCACAAGAAAATGATTTCTCCACATTCCAGAGCAAATTTAGATTTTGATGGGGTGAGAGAGGAAGAGGAATAGAATCCCAAATTACCTGTGAGAAGTTTATGACATGGCCACTTGACTGCATTGTTTTGCCTATGCACCTTTTGTCCATGTAAAAGTGTGTGATTTTCTTGAAAGGGGTCATCCCATTCTGTATACAGAAGAATGTCTGATAACCTCAAAGGGCGTAAATCTTAACTTTTAAAAAGGAGTGCTTCTTTGGGTCACTTTGATCAGTGACAGGTCGAGAATGAGCAGAAACCCTTGGCTTCTTTTCCATGCTCATCTGGTTAGGTCCAGGGCACGCACGGCCCATTCTAGTTCTGGCAAGGAGTTGTTAACAACAGAAAAGGTCTGGATTTGATTGATTAAAAAAAAAGCAGGCTTTTGTGATTGTCTGCTTTCATAAATGTTTTGTGCATTTGTCAGAATAAGAAATGTCATTTTTCTTCATCCAGTTACCTTAAGGGCTGTAATGTTCTAAAATACTTTAAAGTCATTTCAGAAATGAGACTGTAAGAGAAATGGCTGTAACCCACAGTGACACAAAATGCCAGAGCCATCTACCTTTTTGTTGAGAAAGGAGTATGTTTAATCCATTTCAGATAAAAAGGTAATAGCCTTTCCAGAAGCTATTTTCAACATGAGAGTGAAAAAGCAGTATACAGAATTATAAATGGATCTGTGCATCATTATATAGTAATTTAGGATTCACTCAATGATGTAACAAAATTAACAACATAATTTCATTGTGTAACTGTATCTTATTAAAGAACAACTGTCTGACATTCTCTTACAGTTGCTTTATTTAACTTCATGCAAATATTATTAGTAGTGACATTTCTCTATTGTACATTAGATTCTCTCATTAGCATGATGTGTTAGTTATCACCAGAGAAATCTCTTCTAGATAGGTGAGCGAGAAGCCAAGAAAACGAAAAATTAAATCAATGATGTGTATTAATATAGACGCATCTGTTCACAAGAGATATGGTACAGTAAATTCAACTTTTTTCCTTGCATAAATGCATGCTTTTTCCAAGTAAAACTAAATAATACTTACAATATGTGGAGTATGTGTTAATATTGCTAGAAATATTAAACTGCATACAACATGCACTGCCTGTTTTGACCTGTGCTTGTATTCTTCCATCTGATGGTTCCTAGCATTGATGTAGACATAGGCACATAAACTGTTTATTGAACCTGTATTTAAAAATAGGAGAGTAGTGTAATGTCTAATGAATTGAAGGTGAAAGCTTTTTAAATGTTTCTGGGTTGCTGATCGTAGAGGTTGTATGTAATTTTCACATTTATTAAGTAATTAACTGTTTTACTGTAGCATATAACTATTCTTTTAATATAGGTGTACATGTGAAAAGAGTTCAAACTTAATTTGACAACAAGCTGTAATAGGATACACTGATTTACTATGAACAATTTGGAAGGAAGATTGACATTGGTAAAATGCATTTCATAGTTTGAAGCAGTTAACAATCACCTTTGCGAGTAAGCATCAGCAATGTGTAATTTAAATATAAATATAAATATAAATTTAAATATAAAATAATTATATATATTTTTATCACACCATTTTAAAGAAGAGTTGAGCCCAGGTGGGGTTTTCTTTTTTTGGTGTTGCTCACTATTAAGTTTGTGTGCTAGTATGAATTTAGAAGCTTTATCGGTTACCTTGTCTTATTTCAGACACTTGTTTTAATTTTGTTGGGTGTTTTGGTAAAGTGTGGTTTAAATATGTAGTTGTCCTTTTATCAAAACAAACATGTGCCTCAAGAATATTTTGCTGCTTCTGATGTGCCTCAGAATAGAGCCACTGGGAAATACCGTACATGACAAAAACACAGGATATTTTGTATGGCTTATGTAAGTACATGCAATGATAGATACATAGCTATGTGCATGATACATGATTAAAAGTAAAAAATCCCTCTCAATAGCTTCTCTCACTGTGTTCAGTATTTAAGAGAACTAAAACATAGCAAGTTGTTTTCCACTCCTTTCTATACATATTAATCTTACACCTATACACATACACTGTTTAAAAATATTTGTGCCATTCTATATCTTTATTGATGATGTGCTAACACCGTCAGAGCTTTGAGATATGTATGCACAAAACTGTAAAATCTGCATGAATCATTGAAACATACTAAAGCACATGCTCAAATACATATTGTGCAATAAGCACTAGTGTTTACCATTTTAAAATACACCATTTTTTATTTTTTGATTTTGTATTTTAGTAGTTACTTATTCATGTATAGTTTTATAGGGATTTGATTGATGTAGTGATGGAACAGATTTGGTATAAAACAGCAGCAGAGTCTCCTGCTCTTATGTCAGGGTTAAGAGCCAAGGCAAATCTTCCCTAACTAATTAGATGCTGAGTAAGGCATCTTACTGAAGTTGGGGCAAAAGTGAATGGGTCACAGCTGAGGCAAGATTGCAAGGACTGTAGTGATAGTGAAAGCATTCGCATTTGCCAGGTCATTGTGACACTGTGCTGATTGCAAAGGAACACCCTGTTCAATGATACAGAACTGCTGTAATAAAGTAGAATTAGAAACAAAAGCTTTAAAAAGCATTTACTTTTTACTAGAAATGCTCAAAACATATGCTGTGCATAGCTTTCTTTGCTCAGTTAGTTTTCTCAAACAATAGTGCTTATGCTATTGTAAAAGGATTTGCGTTGTAGACTAATGTTTCTTCACAGTTTAGAAGAATTTCCAAACTTGGGGCTCCTAGTATACCCAGAAGGTGATGAATCATACTGGCTCAAGAAAGTGAAGGCTGAAACAGAGAAGAAAGAGAAAGGGAGAATTCCGGTGTTACTGTCTCTTAATCTTTCAGTTCAGGAGAATCAGCTTTTTGCTATAATTCTGAGAGTGTGAAGACAAAATTTCAGCATCTAGATAAACTGTAATCAAGGGGTTTATTTTTTGCCCAGCTGACCTGTAGCAAGGAGTAAACTTAAAAAACATTCCTATAAAGTGAATATCTCTGTGTTTATGTATTCTTTTTCAATGAGACGAAATGCATTCTTTAGTCTAAAATCAGTCTGTCTTACAAATGTCCAAAATAAGAGACTGTACATCAGCCAATGGACAGGCATCTGTTGCTTTACTGCTCTCCCCACTCATTATTGTAATGCCCTAATGCCTCCTTCTCTTTACCGAAATACTTGACAACTGTTTTCTAAATTATTTTTCTTCACTGACAGAGAAAACAGTGCCACTTGTATGGCTGTGTCACACAATATTTTGTGATAGAAAGGCCATCTCTTTCGGAGGGCGGGGGGTGAGCATCTCGGAATTGCTTTGATCAGTGTGAACTTGCCAACAGTGTATCATTGATGCTATGCTGACTCTCTCGGGAAGCCACTGCATCCCCATCCTCTACTGATGATGCGTATCTGTGCATTTGTGCAAAGGAAAGGAGAGTGTCATCTGCCACTTAGAGAACATGGGAGTTCAGAAAAGAAAATGTCATGATTACAATCCTGACAGTCCCCCCCATGCACCACACAGAAGTCAGCAATCTTCTCTTACAAAGTGAATAATAAGTGATACTTTAAGAAGCTTTATGGAAAGTGAGAAAATTTATTCTGGGCTTGTCATTGAAGTTGAAATGTACTGTCACTGGCAGGTAAACTTACTGTGGTATTTGAGATGATGTTTATCTGGCAATGGACCACAACACAAATAAACCAGTAGAGATCGATGCTGCAGTCTACCTACCCGTGGGTTTTGGAATACGTCCCTTATAAAGGAAATTGAGTAACATGGTAAATGCCTCTCTATTTTTTGTGATACCTACTGCAATTAACGTTGAAAATAGAGCTTTAATTGTTCTTCTTTTTCTCAGTAATTTTTAACAGCTCAGGAACAGCAAGATACATCTGATAAACACAATTTGTTTATTTGTGGTGTTTCTTTTTAAACTTGATTTCACCAGAATTCCAAGAAAGGAGATAGATAACATGAATCTCTGCATATGTCTTTTTCCCATGCATTCCTTAGCGTAGTCCTTAAAGACTGGTAACTTTAAAATGCAATACTTGCAGCTTTGAACAGTTTGAAAGAAAATTTCATCTGAACAATTCAACATTTGGTGTACCAGTAAGAAGAAAATAGAATAGAAATGATCACATCCTTGCTGTGATCTGAGCATGTGTTTTCCATTTATATCATTGGAGGCCCTGTCATGCATCAAGGACAACATATAGTTTGGGAACAGAATCACAGATACCAGCGCACTAGCCTTCAGAGTGAGCTGTAACCAGGGGCTCAATTCTATAAACCTTATGGACATGTGTAACTTTCATGAAGCTAAATGTGCAGGTATTTTGCAAGAAAATATTCTGTGGTGGTAGAGAAACTTGCTGTTGTGTGTTTTAATCTTTTCTATTATCTAGATGCCAAGGAGAGGAACATCATTAAAAAAATGAAAATAACTATTGCACTTCCTTAAAGAAATCTAAACCTGGCTTCCTGTCTTATTACAATCCAGAAATTAAACAAGGTTTTCTGTTAAAGTCTGGTCAGGTGTGAGCTTTTAGACATTATGGGCCTCTGTATGACTTTATGTATCCATTACTGAAAGGTCTCTTTTTTGTGGGTTACCTTGGAAGTTACCGTTGCAAAATTATGGTTGCTTTCAGTTTGCCTCTGAACTTTTCGATTTTTTCAGCCAGAAATCTCAGTATGAAATTTGGGCAGGGTAATTCAACATAAAACAAATTGGAGGAGAAATGTTTGTAGGACTACTTGCTAACTGGAATTGCCAACTTTTCCAAAGAAAAAGTAGCAACATAACAGGATAAAAGGTGACTTAATCAATAAGGTAGCATTTTGAAAGTAATTATTCTTGTTTAGATAAAATTTTGGCTTCCCAAATTGTTCTATCTTTTCTGTTTTTTCATTAGAAATATGTATGTAAAAAAAGCAAACCTGAAGATGTTACTGTCAGATCTTTTTATGCAGATTGATTTTCTTTTAGCATATTCATTGCCTTTTGCCTGCACAGAATACAAAACCTTGTGTACTGTACTGCAGTTTTATTGCTGCTTTCAGAGGGATGTCTTGTGAGATGTTACGGCTCCTGCGGAAGTACAACGGCAAAATGTCATTTTATGATAGATCATTATTGATACCCTTTATTTATTTATGTCTTTCCTCATTTTTCATGCCCTACAGTTTTTCTTTATTTGTATATACATCTGAACATGTATTAAAAGAAAAACTCTTTATGGTAGTAATTGAATAATTAAAGCAATCTTGATTATAAGGGTCTATAGGAAGAGATAAGGGGCAGAGAGGAGAAACATCCCTTCTTGGATGGCTGAATGTAAGTGCTGACTTGGAGACTTCAGTGTTTTTTTATTTTAGTGTATCTGTATGCAAAAAACATGATAAAAGTGTATGATGTCCTGGATTATCACATGGAAGGTGCTGAAAAGCATCTCATTTTTATCTCTACTTTGTACTATTTCTTAATGAAGGCATTGCTAATATTTAGAAAGAAACCCTCATTATATTTGTATTCCCATATATCAAATATGTGTTTATTTGACAAAATAAATATGAAGAAAAATGGGAAAATGGAATACTTAAATGCTATTTTTTTCTACACAGACTTAGTAGACAAAAAATAAATTAGATTGGACTTATGTGACTTGTTCAAAAGCAATTAAAACCACAAACCTGTATCACTGTATTCAGACTTAGTTCTTAATTAAAAATGTGCCCTTTTTTCTTGCAGGAATTCTCTAAAAATTTTTATGGCAATCTGTAAAGTGGAATTCATAGGAAAACAGTCTCCTCAAAAGTGGTAGCAGCAGTTTTTCTGAATAGTGGATGTGTTTTCACACTTTGTATTGTAACTTTTAGTAGCTGTTTGTTCCCTGAACAGTTTACTTTCTAAAATACATAAATTTGATATGAACATCTGAAATAGATGTCTTGGGGAGGAGGGAGGTAAAAACTAATGAAGAGTATGCAAGGAAAAAAATAATTGCTTCCAGCTGGCTTTATATAATAAAACTACTATTAAAATGAGGAGCTCCATTAGCAAGGCTTTAATTATATATTTTCTTACATTTCTAAATAAACAATATAGTCTTTAGAAAAATAACACTTACACGAGTAAAGTGTAACAGATCTTGCACTAGCCAGGGAAAAATATAAAGAGGTACCAACTCATCTACTCTGCCTTAATGCCCCACAGCAGTTGACATTGCTGGAATGCCTCCTGCAGCTGGTGGCATATGACTGTCATTTGCAGGCAGGATATACGGAGAGTTTACACAATGGAGGCATTCATGAAAGTGTTCCTCATCTGGGACTCCTGCAAGCTCTCATTTTATTGACCCTGTCAGAATTTAACTGGTAGGCTGTCAAATTATGTGTTGCTTTATCTAATATTAGTTTCTCTTTTAAATTAGAATGCACAGAAGAAAGGGTTGTGGAAAGCAGGTATGAAAAGCAAAAACAACTTCTGGCTTGCTGTTTCTAAACCATAGAAAAACCTAACAACTGTGTAAAAACTTTATCATTTGTCCTGCAAATTGTAAGAATTCTATGTCTTGTTCAGGATTAAATACTGTTGGTTATTTATAGATTTTTTTCGGGGTTTGGTGTAGGATGGGTTTGGTTTACCATTCAAAGCCTTAAACAGAAATCTGTTTTCTGAATTACTGTGTTCCTCAACTGTAAGTCTAACATTGGTATACAAACAGTTTTCCAAAACAGCCCACTCTTTAATTGCTGGTCTTCTTAAGGATAGCAGGAAAAGTGCTCTTTATACAAACTTCTCCAGAAAGAGATTTATTAATATGCTTTGCTGCATCTTTATGTGGAATGGCATCAAGAAATGCCCAGCAAGAACAGCCCATTAGCAGTTTTGATTATGTTCTGCAAACAATGTAATAATCTGAAAGGTGATTGATGATTTTAAATGTTATTTATATCACAGATTGGCTGCTTATTAATTCAATGGTGTTGAGGCATGACCTCTCCAAAGCCATAATTTGCATAAAAAAAATAGAATGTATGCACAGCTTCATTGATATCTGGGAGAAAACCAGTTACAGCAGCAGACAGCACACCAAAACATTGGCTTCATGCAGATGGAGCATACTGCAAAGGAAGTACCTTACGCAGTGAGTTACTCATTTTAATAGATCCTCCTATCCACTAGTCCATTGTTAATGCAATGTTGAAGTTTAGTTCAGGGCAGAGAGGGGAAAAGAGAGAAAGGGAATGAGAGTGAATGATTAGATTAAAGGAAAATAAATTTTAACCTGGGGTCTATCAATCACTTCCTTTCTGCAAGGAAAAAACCCCTCAACTCACCCTATGTGTTTTTGTTCATGTATAGAAATAAGGTATGACATCTGTCTGTCTGACATGGGACCTCATTATCATAGACTTTACTTACTATATTTTTTTAGTAATTGTTCTACTCTTAAAAAAAATGTTGGTTTTCTACTGTAATAGTGATAGCTGAATAGTAAACACTGTTTTAAATTATAAAATGTGTATGATTGGCTGTGTTTGTTTCCAATGTATAATATCCAGTTATTCCTGTTTTGATTTCCTCCTTCTAGAAAACAAAATAATTTTAATCACAAAAGACAAAGTAATTTAAATAGAATATTATTATATTATTTGGAAAGACCTCCTAAAATATTGCCCTGGAATCTACTAAGATGTTGATTTTTCTCTGCAGTGATAAATAAGACAACAGAAACATTTAAATTTAGTTGAAAATGTGTATTTTTTTAATCTTTTGATACAGCATTCTGAAGACATTGTCTCTCCTTAAATATTAAAAAAAAAGGTTGTATAAGATGCGATATTAAATTAGTATTTAGCAATCCAGAGATCATTTATTTACAAGAACTTGACAAATGTATAATCTCTCTCATAAGCTAATTTTCATTTGAAGGAAAGTGCTACTTCTCCAGTTTTGGCATAGCAGTTATTGTAAAGTGGCATTTTTTGTTTTCTTTTCATTAAAAATTGAGAAAAAATGAAGGTGGTACCTGCTGGTGTATTTTTTTGTTAATGAGGATAGTTTCATTAGTGGCTTCTCAGTCTGACTGTCTAAGGAGTGATGTAAAACCTGGGTTTTAGAACATGAGCAAGAACATGGAATATGTTCAGACAGTAATAAACATGGTTAGTAATTTTTCTACATCATCAGAATTATCTGAAAATTTATTTAAAATAATTTCTATCATTTTTTTTGTGGTGAAAGCTTCATTGCAGTAGTCAGCCTGTTCGTACACTACTACAGGTGAAACCCAAAGTATCTCAAAATCTTTTGCTTATACCAAAGGTTTGTGTGGGAAACCAATACTTTATAACACTAGAAAATTATAATTTTAAGTGCCTGGCCCTTTTCTCATCGAAATCAATACAAATATAGTCTATAGTCCCAGAATTGGTGTGAGGACTTTTCCTACAGTCTTTCCTCAGGATGATGTAATTCATGATTTGCTTCTTTTGCGATGGAGCATATTAAATATTAAATGAAGAAAGAATTGTAGAAGTAAAATTTGAGGAAGGGATTAGAGCATTGTACTCTAGTTTCAAATAATGCAGTAGTTGTAAAAACATGACCATTTAAGTCTAGGTTCTTCAAAATTTTGATTATTCACTTAAGAGAAACTGTGTGGTATATGCTAGCTGGTTGGAATATAGCTAGTTTAAAAAAATAATCCTCTGATAACTGCTTAATAACTCTGAGAATTCAGGCATTTTTAAACTTTGAAATGCAATTTTAATCTTGCATAAAATTGTACATTTTCTTGATCTATTTCTTCATTTATGAAATCTTTCAGAAGACAGAGGAAGAAAATTATTTAACTCACAGCATAGACAGAAATGATAAAAAGTAAAACATCACAAATCCCCCAAACAAAACTAACCCCTATTTAAGCATTTTTAGTTGATATTTATGTATCTTTTGAATGAAAGTGCTTAGATGTGAAATTATGTCTTTCTCCACATGTTTATTTTGCTCTTTTTTAATGTTGAGGAGTTAAAAGTCAGGTGTGAAAATGTTAAAGCAGTTCAATCCATATGCGGTTTCATGAAGAGGCAGTTGAAATTTGTTTTATACAAACAGACCTATATAAATCATGTGTCCTATGATTTTTAAATTTACATTTTTAAAGACCTTTTTTAACGATACCAAACTGAAATAAAACTTTCCTAACACGTAAAGTTCGTGAAATACCTAAATACATAAATGCATAAAGTAACACTATAGACAGGAGACTGATTTTAAATGACTGGGGTTTTTTTTCCTCTGAGCCTGTCCTTTCTATATGACATCCCTATCCCTTCCAAAATTCAGCAGTGGTCAGGTGTGGCATTTTGTTTCTATCCACTGACTTGCATATGCATGTTTACACACCTACAAACTGTAAAAAGAAAACTGACTAAATGTGGCTTCAGGGAAAAGAAAGGAGTGGTGGGCGCAGATACCAGCTGGAGCTTGATGCGTGTGTTCTCTTCTGTGGCAACGTTTTGTTGTTGATGTGGGAATGTAGCTAAACAGTGGCTACAGATGCTCCACTAAATAAGGATCCACATAAATTCCAGCTGTGAACTTGTGATTCATCCTTCCCTGCACAAAAGATATGTTTCCATATGTCTCATTATGTTCCATATTTGATTTTTATCACACACTGTGTGCTAGTCTGAATCTCGTCTACATGTTTTTTGTGCATTCTGTAACCCTTTCTCTCTTTCTCCTTTGAATTAGTTATAACGCACCCTAGCCTCCATGCAAAAAATCCGTGTTACAATCATACAGCATCCTTGTAAATAATTTTTAATGAATAAAGTACATAAATAATGTATCTGTGTAACCACCGTAACACTGAGAGTGGACATATCCTAAAAAAAAATTACTTTAGTCCATTTGGAAAGTATTTCTTTAGAAGCTAACTCTGCCGTCCTTAAAATTATCTGAGTCCTAAATAATTTCATCTTAAAAATTACCTGTGTCTATTTACTATAAATGCATTCTTCTGATATTATCTGTAATCATTTCAGGTAACTAATGTACATGGCCTCTCTATATTTTTAAGCATGTAATTGATTCATAAGGAATCTCATTTTGAATTACAAATATTATCAATTGTTAGCCATTTATACTCTCTGAGACTCACTGAAAAGAGCTGCAAAACCAGCACTGATTCCCTGGTACCAAATGAAATACGTTAATTCATTTCTTTTTAAAAATATTGCTCTTACTCATTTTATTCTTCAGATTGGAATTCAGGGTATTTCTTCTACTACCATATTGCAGATATAGAAATTGGCATCTAGAAATTTAGGTATCCATGCCCCCAAGAGCATACAAACTCCTATAGTTTCAAGTTGTAAAAAACAAAGTAAGAATTCGAAAAATGCTAGCTGAATTGCAGTGTAGGCTTTTGAGTCAGCTTATTGTAATATAGTTAGAAGAAACATGGTCCTAGAATTCTAATTGGGCTGAAATATGGCTTACAGCACCTCTGTAAGAAACATAGTGCTGCAAGAGCTTTGCACTAAGTTTTACTTATGATAGTCATTGACTACCATGAAATCACTCAAAACATGAGGCAGAAGTCAGCATTATTGTGCTAAATAGCGGTAGTCTGGAAAGTCACCGTCTTTGAGAAGGTAAAACCTCAGTGGCTGATGTAATTATTAAAGTCATGATTAAAGTGCTAGATTTGGTCATTGGTTTTGGCAAGTTGTTGAAGCCAATGCTTCTAGCTCCAGCAAAATTTTAAACTGGATTAAATGCTTGCAGTCTTCAGAAGTAAAGTTACTGTGCAGATGTTACAGCAGTGCTGTAATTTCCATATATTCAATTACAGAATCCTCACCTATATAGGCAGTTGTAATTTTGTTGACTGAAGAAAAGCGTTTTGAGATTACAGTTTTCTATAGCAAGCTATATCAAAGCAAATACTGATATCTACTATAAAGAAGCATCATTTAGCTGTGTGCAGAATTTGACATTCAATGCTTTTTTTGTCTTTTGTGTTCAAGGAAAGATAAGTTCTGATCATCTTCAGATCATAACTGAAATTTTCCAGGCAAGTAAGGTATCAGCGTTATACCAACATTTTTGAAAAGAAAAGGTAGTTAATTACTTTGTGTTT
>JACAXG010000035.1:6937367-6962367 GCA_018881555.1 Amblyornis subalaris | reverse complement strand
GTGAAACAGACATCTTTTCCGAACAAAAGCAATTTAGGTTTAATCAGTGTTTTCACTTCACATTCACTTCTCTATGCATATGAAATGGTGCTATGTAATTGAAACAAACACACTTTTTGTTGAGAAACAGTTTCAAGAATCTGACCTCAAGACAATCAGTAATACTTTTCTATGATAGTTCCACTTCAAGTTTGCATAGAAACTCCTTACACATACATGCCATCTCAAAATAAACCCAACTTACTTCTCCCTCCCCAGCCTCCTCTCCTCTGTATTTCAGTACGTAGCATCTGTAGATCTCAGCTGGCATTTAGAATGGCATTTTAATCGTAGCAGCTTCTCTTCTGCTAGGTGTGCAGAGGGATTTTGCCAAGTTTCCTTAAACTAAATTCTGATGATGGCATCTCAGGTTGCTGATTCAAGATTTTGCTGCTCTGTGGTGTCACTTTTGACGGATGGTACCTAATGCAATCAGCCACCGCTAAGGCAAGGCCTTCGTTTGACCAAAGGGTCCAAAGGAAAAAAAAAAGGAAAAAGAAAAAAAAAAAAAACCCCTCCAGCAGTCCACCCAAAAAGGAAATAGGGCAGGCTGTTTCTGAATCGCTATTTCCCAGTGTTTTAGCAGAAGATGCCTCCCTTTGCGCATGTTTTTGATAAATTTAAGAAGTCAAATCACTGACACAGATGGATAATCCAAGTGTATAGGGTGAAGAGTTATAAATTAACACATTATTCCCTCTTAATGTGAAATACTTGAGAATGCATTTTCTCAGTCCCCTGACATCTACCCAGTGAGGGCTCGCATTGTACTTTTCAAGTGGCATTGATTTGTTAAAGCGCTGAATTAGCATCTCAGGCCAGCTGCCTGTTCCACTGTTGTGTTGTTGGGTTCATTCTCTTTCTCTCTGCCTTGCTTCCCGCTGCCTTGGCCACACACAGGGCTTCAGCCTGCTTACCCTAGCTTTTCCCCCTGTTATTTTAGCTAATCCACACTCACCAAATATGCCTTGCCGCGCTGAGTAAATTAACACATAACCTTGCATAAAGCTCATGATATGCACATGTGTGTATATCCATGTGTGTGCATGTGTAATATTTTTGGTTGGACTGGGGAAGGAGTAAGCAGGAGGTGGAGGGGAGAAGTCTGCAAGGATGAATGGATGCGTTTACCAGCCTCATTCTCTATTGGAGTTACACATTGTTCTCTTATTTAATTTGTGTTGTGATGAGGTCTTCTGTACAGCAACTGAGTCAAAGGGAAAAGAGAGAAGAAGAAATATATGTCAAGTCAGAAAAGCTATTGAAATGCAATATTTAACTGCATACCTTAGGTCTGAATTTAAGAGTTTCTATTACTTTGTCTAACTGATCACTAGTAAATGCCAGCTTGGATCTAAAGGTAGTTTGTGCTTACATGTTTGTATTGAAATATGTTATTTATGACTGTGATGGGTTTTATCCTAATTGTAATTATCTGGTTTAAAGACTTTCTTTTTCCCACCTTTTCTTTGCTCTCTCAGCCTGTCCCTATTACTGCTGCCTTGATAATTCTCTTTTAATATTTTCAGTGCAACTTCACACTTTTTATTTTTCATGGTGACACATATTTGTAGCTTTTCCTAATTGACTAAATTATTCTAGTAATAAGTATATTGCAGTAATGAAGATTACGTACATGAAATTAGTATTATATTTCATTTAAGGTAGCTAATAAAATGCTCATATTTTTATCTGTGACTCCTTGGCATAGATGAATGAGACTTCTAGAGTTGAGTAGTGAAATTACATTCTTTCATACTGCACATTCATTATTCCTGCACTATTTTGATTATCTTTTCCTTAGCATTGTTTCCTGTGAGTGTTTAAGGTAATTTCCTTCCCAAGCCATGGTTCTGATAATGGAAATTTTAGGAATAATCAACAGAAATTTTCCTTTCTGTCTTTTATAGCATGATAAATTCTGCTGTTTGGGATATAGTGTTTCTGGAAACCTTTTCTTCTTGCAGGTGAATAAAGTGATATGTTTTTCTACGCATTGGAAACAGAATGCGAGCTGTATTTGAAATCTCAGATAAACAGAGTAAGATCCACGTGGGTCACCTATTTGATTAATAGCTACTAGCATAATCTTCTAATAATCGCATAATGTTTGTGGAAATTAGGGGGCAAGTTTTATAAATATTAGTTGCCGTTCACACAATAAGACATTTCAACTGCATGAAAGTGTGGATTAGATTTGTTGCCTATGTAGATTTTATCTTTTCAAAGGTTATGCATTTATTGGGCTTCCAGCATAGTCAAACCAGAGCATTTGCTGTGTGCAAAATGTGTATCGGTTTTCAAATATAAAGTAAAAAGTATTCTTTGCCTTGAGATGCTTACGTTCCAAATCTAAACTCAACAGACAAAGACTGACATAATGCTCCATCTGAGTAATCAGTCCAGATTCCACAGTTATTTTCTGGTGGATAACAGTGTTAGACTTATGGCTCCATAGAGGTGGGGGGATTAAACAACTATTGTCTTCTAATTGCGCTGTCAGAGGTGAACTGAAACCACCAGTGAGAGTAGAAACAGAAGATATGAAGTCTTCCGGTGTTTTCCCGATAGCATGTTATTACGTTCTCCAGGGTAGAGTACAGTGCCAGCATTGCTACTGTAACTTCATGCAAGGTGCAGAGGACAAACCTAGTGTGCCCTGCTGTGTTAACGTTAGGTAAATGTGAGATGCTGAAGTGCATCTGATACATGGTGTATGCAGATACATCTATCTTTTTAGGCAAATAGGATCTCTGCACCATTGGAGACTGGTTTAATTGTGAAAGCGGTACACTGAGCTTAGGGGCCCAGCAAAAATTAATGCTGTGTAAGTACTAGCAGAGCACCTAGTGTCAGCTAAGGCATAATTTGTAGTGGTTTTGGAAGAAGCTTCTGACCCTGTTTGAAGAAAAGGTGAAATAAGAGTAAGGATCTATAGAAGGACTAATGAAGAAGTGACCAGCTAGAAATAAAGCTACTCACAATACTGATACCAAAAGCTGAAAGAAATCAGTCTCTCCTTCATTGTCCCAAATTCAGTTCAAATCTGTAACATCTGTTCTTTCATATCTGGAATGTCATATTTTATATCATGGATTAAAAGCTGCTAGACCTACACATGCCATCTTGCTATAGAAAAAAACATAAGATATTTGGAATTTTTAGCAGCTACAGGTTTTAAGCAGGTTCCTTCATGAGGCTATGGAGCAGTGTCCTGATTGCAATTTCCTATCATCCTAATCCTGGGATTATTCCTTTGCACTGATTGAATTGAAACCTCAGTTGGTGCTGTGTTCACGCCTTCTGTTGTCATATAAGAAATCAACACAGTCTTGTCAGACTTTAAAATTTAGTGGGAACAAAATAAAGGAACAAGAAAATGAGGAGAATGGACTACGACTGTAGGTAATCTGGCTATAAATATGGCCAGAGTGGTCATCCCATATAATTTAAGAAAAAAAAAATAAATTGCAGTTTATAACAAAGATTTTATTCAGTCTTATTATTATTTTTATGAGAAACACATTAGAAGTTGGACTCATGTCGAATGAGTAGGATGCATGCATTTGACTGGATGCAGTGTATGTTCCTCACGTGTGGGAGTAAAAAACCCAACATCAAGAACCTCTTCTGCCCCATTTTCAAATTATCTGAAAGAACTTTAAGGAAAAAAGACAGTGTTCCATAAATCTGTGTCATTGTGCTTTATTTCTTCTGGAAGCTGGCACCCAAATAGAGGATTAAGTTACTTCCTTGAGTACTATGGCAAAGCAGAAACTTAATTTCTACATGCCACCCTTGTTTTTAACCGAAAGGACTGATTTGTCTCTGTAGAGAATTTGATATGAGGTATTGCTAGTGTTCCACAATTAAATTATTCTGTTATATAATATATTTGTGTATCATTTTTTGCCAACGATGCCAGGATCACTATCAGTTCCCAGTAAGAGGAACAGTTCATAGTTGTGGCTGCTAAATAAGAAAAAATTATGAATGACAGGTTACACTCCAGCTTCTTTGTCAAAGTTCTCTACATTTTAGTCAGTGCACTCCACAAAGCTCTTTGCAGTAACAGTGGTTCTGCACCTGCCTTCTGAAATGGATGTCAGTAGTGTCAGTCCATGATGGGGTTCCATAACCCTTGGTGATTTGAAATAGATGTGGGCATGTATATTGACTAAGTTTTTAGGGTGAGACCCTGCTTTAGTGTCATGATGGAAAGACAAAAGAAAGAGAGGAGTGCTGGTGGCCAAGCTTCAGATCAAGAGTCTTTCGTATGAACTGAATTTCCTGAACACACTGTGTGAATCTCTGTGTGGGAGTCAAAGGGTAGTTGATGGAAAAAGCAGAGTTCATGTAGCAGTGTTTCTGTGCCCAGTTTCCCTACCGAGTGCAGGCAGCCGTTTGCTAGCATGTCAAGTTAAGGAGAGTTTCTCCCAGAATTATGCATGTGTATGAAGGTGCACGTGTGACTGCTAATTTTGCCTGGGAAGAAGTCTGTATTCAACCCCTTGGGAGGGCTTCCATGCAGATGGAGATAGAGGAGCCCCTAGAACCAGGCCCTGGCAACTGAATAAGCTGTTCCTTCCAGGTCTTTGGAGGAACAGAAGAGTTGTATAGTTTGATACCTCAGCATCCAAGCTGTATGAACTCAGTAGAGGACTGTCATCTCAAATGATTCTCCAGAGATACAGGATCCTGAACAAGCAGCCAGAAAACTTTTAACTGAAGATGTGAATTCACTCATTGGCTGCCTTTTCAGGACGCTGCAGCTGTCTCCTCTGGCGCTAGCCCCTGCATTGATTCCAAATCCCAAACAGAAAAAGATTCTTATTGTTGTGGAGGAGGAGTCAGGCAGGCACCCAGATGTTAATTCTTTTGCAGCTTCCACTGTTGGTGGTGTTGGTGCTAAATTGTTTTTGTTGGTGCTAAATGTCCATCTTCCATCAAGGAATTATTGTGATTTATATTACTCAGAGATACTACCTTGGCTTTTTAGACCACTATCTTACTTTCTCTGGTTTTCTGCCAAACTCCCAATACTCCAGGCATCCTCCCTCAGAAAAATGTTTGACTCTTTTTTTCCTTCTGTAGATTAAAGGTTAGTGGAGAGGAGATATTTCTAGACATTTATCACCTGCTTGCTTCCTTCACCCGTTCTATCATCCAAGGATTCACTGATTAACCTAAAGAAAATGTAGTTTATAACATGCAAGGCCATGGCTCCTGATCGGAGCTTAAAGAATATCAGAATCTCAGAGTGTTTTCTTTTTCATTGGAAGGGACCGAGGATTATTTGGAACAGCTTGAACCAAGCCTTTTGTGATACTTTTAGAAAATGGTAAGATTCCTGGTATGCTGGGCAAGTGTGTACACAATGGATACCATTGATGATCTTTCTACAGAGAGGAGCTTGAGTAGAGATCTTTCATCTTTCCCAGACAGACAATTTGTCATCTGTCAGAAACAGGTAGAACAATGAAGAACCAAGCATATAACTTTTCTTCCTATCCTTCATCATGTAAATTTTAACTCCTTGGGAATACTGAGGGACCTGAAAAAAATAGATATGGTGCCTCAGTAATATCTTTCTAAGAATTCAGTTTTGTTTTGGCTAGCCTAGTGGCCTCTTGGCACTTCCTTTTATTACTTCATAGTGTCTAGGACATCAAGGAAAAATAAGCAACTCTTAAGATAGCAAAATCAACTAATTCTGGAGTTGTATTTAAGTTGTATATAAGTCAGTCCATGAGAGCATCTGCCTGAAGGCAAGAAAATATGACTGAAACCCTAAGGTATATCACCACCCATAGATGTTCTCAGCTATGCTCTATGTCAAGCCATCAGCTTATGCTGTGTATATGTTTTTAAATTTTTGTTGCATTGATGTTGGTCCTAAAAAAGGTCCTTGCTTCAGTAGCTGCAAACAGACCATTTTTCCATCTTTATTCAGAATTAAATTGTATTCCTCAACCCTGCAGCCCTGAAAAACCTCTTGATCCCTCTGCAGCATAGCTATGTTCCTTCCGTCTGTAGTCTACATACTCATTGAGATTTGTGTCTAAGCTGCCTCTGAAAGATAATTAAGAGAGGCAGATCATGTATCCTAGAGAGCAGTCTGTATCTGTTTTGCAAATGTGCCCATTTCACAATAAGAAAATTTTAGGCATCTATAGAAAAAAATGTTCAGTACTGTTACTCTAGATTACCTATGTATATATTACAACTGAGTGTCAGAGACAGTTTTGTCACAAGAGAAATCTAAACTCTGCTACTTCTCAAGTAAATTTTATTCCAAAGTGTAGTATACACATTGACTGTTTTCAAAGTCTTTTGAATGGATATGATACAACAGAACCGTATGAAACAGAGGTAAGTCCAATCTGCTATCTACCCATTACCCTTCTTACTCTAAACGGATTTAATAAAATAAGGCAGCCCCTCTAGCTGACTAGTCCGTGCTATAGTGGACTGTTAATACAATATTTTGATGGAAGGAAGAGCAGAGATTTTTATTTTAGGTGCAAGACCATTAGGAAAGACTCAATAGAGCTGTATAAAGCAGAATTTAGCAGAAATTAGTAGGAGCTCATTATCAGAAGAGACTACGTGAGAAGAAACTCTGTTAAATGAGAAGTAATTATAAGCACAAACAGGTCATACTGAGCACTAGAAATCCAGGGCTACATACATATACTTGAGGTTGCAGTTACTGTTTCATAGACTCTACAGGCTTCTGTATAAATGCTGAACACACTCAATCTAGGCAAAGTTAAAAGTAGGCCCTTTAAAAAGATGGCAGGTCTTTTACAGGTAGTGGGTTTGGGTCATTTAGCTGCTGAACATTTTTTGATATGCGAGAGCGGACCTGTGAAAGAACAATTATGGATTTCTAACATTACAAGGCCAGATTTTTCAGAATAGAAAAACAGTTTCTGGGAACTATGTTCTGAGTCACTATATTATCATTCATAGACTAAATTTAATGTGTTGTTTGCCTTCAGCTATGTAACAGCTTTGATTGCGTATATGCCTGCTTAACTTTTGTTTTTGCTTCAAATGCAATTCTTCATGCTGAACATTTTCATCACTGTGTTACATATTCACGGTAAACATAAAGCAAACTTGACTCTGTACAGCCAAGCACATTGGAAAATATTTTGTGTGTGTAAGGAAACACTTCTTTTACTTCCCTATTGCCTGACACATGTACTAATTGTAATTTAAATGCAAAGTCAAGATTATTTGCGGTAACCAGAAGGAAATTCTGCGGATACCAGAACAGTATTTGCAAAGCTGCAGATTTCCTCCCTAGTTATTCGCATCTTCATATCATGCCATAAACTAATCCATAATAGGGTGGAGATTATAAGAAGTCTGTTCTGTGGGCAACCTAACCCATGTTTGTCCAACTTTGGATGTCCTTCTGTGAAGTATGCGATACTAACCACTGTTCACTGTGGTTGTTTTGGCATTTATAAAATCTCTGACATTCTAGAAAACAGAGAATCAAGATTGAATTTCCTAAAAACATACACATTAGTCATACAAACCTGGAGTCCAGTGGAACTGCTGCTTGCTTTTGCATTTTGAAAACATGATTCTCAATAGAAAAATCCAAGAAAAATTATTTTAAATGCCAATGACACCAGACATTCTTCATCAACAAATTTGTTAATCTATTATGCAGCACTTGGATGTTGTGTATTGATGGAATATCTTTCTAACCTGTGTTTATTTCCCCTGACCTCTCGGTGATTACATGTGGAGATATGGTTCCAGATGTTATGTGTAGGATACTATCATACTGTAGATACTATCTAACTGAAACATATCACCTTCAGATGTGGCGGCCTCTTTCTGTTCCTCCTCCTCCTCTATTTGCACCCTATACTTGGTGCACAAATTGTAATGTCTCATTCCCTTTGTAAACTCGTTGGGCAGAGGGACCTACCCTCCTGGGTTGTTCTGTAAAGCATCTGCGGAACCACAATGGCATGTCGATAATTATGATAACACTATAATCAGTCACGAGGGAGTGCTAGTTGACTCTCATGAGTTACAATCAATGTTGTGTACTGCAGAATTAGGAATGCTTTTATCTCCTAATTTGGTTTACAGACATCTGTAATAAGGGACAGACACCTGCATAAGGGACAGAACAAGGACACATGAGCAGTTGGTATCAGTTCCCTTTTTAATAATAATGCAAGTATCAAAATAGCTAATAGTTCCAGTTTTTTGAAAAGGTTTGCTTGCTTGTTTGTTCAGTGCACTCTGTCCACTTAAATCAAAGGTAGTTCAACTGCAAAAGAATTAAAGTGAGTAGTAAAGGAGGGCAAGGAGCAGCAAGACACTTTTTGGTGAAGTTGGCTGTGCTGCTTGTCACTCAGAACACAACAAAGTAGGTAAATTCGGTCTTAGAAATGTGTGCTCAGTTTCAAAAATCAAAATGACAGGTAAACACTTCTTGTGTATCATTCTGGTGCATAACAGTTCCGATTTGTTTTTGCAGCAATCCTGTTGCTACACAAAAGCATTAACAGAGGGCAAATGAGACACTCAATGTTTTCCTATTGCCATCAACATTCTTTGTAAATCATCAAGGAAATGCTTCTGTCTTTTCTTCCCCTTTTCTTTAATTACAGAAAAAAAAAAAGGCTACTAAAATACCAGAGTTCTGGTAGCTTTGGTAACTAGTCCCCTAAGCAAACTGTTCTTTAAGTAATCACAGCCTAATTACCACAGGCAATTAGAAAGTTTGGGTTTGGTTTTTTGTCAGGGTTTTTTTTTCCCTTGGATGGAGGAGGCTATATAGTTGTTGAGAGGTCTTTGGATTTAACAGAAAACATTCAACAGTAACAATAGTATATATCTTTAAAAAAACCGCTGGAAAATGTAGAAAAAAAGAGGGGGTGGGGGAACAACCACTCTCTGGCAGATGATCAAGTGCGTGTTGAGACAGAGCAGCAAGTCAGTGAGATGTTGGAGTTGCCTGCTCAGTGTTGTGACTCTGCAGAAGTCCTGAAGTGACACATGCATCACAGGGCTGTCACAGCGCTGACACAGGCCAGGGGTCATGGTTAAGAGCTGGGTGTTGCTGGATAAGGCTGAGGAAGCAGAGGTGGCCCCTCTGTGCTCTGTGTGTGGGTCTGTGTACTCCTTTCCCGTCAATGCTGGCCCAGCACAGCCAAAAAAGCGGTTCCTTGGCAGGGCTTAATGGCAGGATGATGTAGTCTGTTGTGACTAGTGCATTCCTTTCAGGTTAAACTAGGGAAATGGCATTGTGTTGAAATTCCAAGTTGCATGAATGTTTTATTGCCACAAGTGCATTCGGGCCTCAAGGGGAGTGTGTGTGGTGGGGAAAGGAGGAGGGAGGGTGACTTAGTGACTAGAGAACTATCAGAAGAGCACTTCCCCTGGAAAATTTTACCCAGCAGCATGAAGCTGACGGGCTGCGATAGTCACTTAGACAGGTTTCGCTTTTCCTAAGCTGCGGCTGTTTAAAATCTCTCAGTCCAGACAATTAGCAGCTGAAGAAAATATGACAAGACACATGCAAAGAGGTTGGGAGGTAGAGGGAAAGGAATGCACTGGGAGGGAACTGGGTTGCCTTCTGTAAACTGCCAGACCTCTCCCCCGTCCCCCTCCTGCTCTGCGGCCCCATCCCATGGCCCCAGGACTAGGGGGAGAGGTTTTTCCGCCCTCCTTGTCTGCTGATGGCCAGGAATGATCTGTTAACTGTACACCACTGGCTGGGAGGCCAAAGCTGCTCATGGTACTGTATGTTACCATTACTACTCCCTCATTCCTTTTTACATTTTTTAAACATCTCTTTATTAATGGTTGCCATGACTCAGGAGAATTTAATTTTAGACTGCAGAAGGACTAAGTAACAAAATGTAAGAGTGCTGTGCATTTGTGAGATTGTATTTCTTTAAGGGAATAAATTTATCCCTCCAACTGGCATTAGTTGTAGTAATAACTTTGAGCAGTTTAAACAGGATTGTTTAGTAGAGCAATAGGCAATTTGGAACAACAACCGTGCAGATACAGTCCTTGGAAAGAAACTTTGTTTTGGGTCGTACTAGATTTTTTTGGTGTCTCTGTGTTTTCATATGGTCTCAGGCTACTCAAGTCATGTGCCATGTGTGATTTTTAACTGATTTTTTAAAATAAATTACTATGGAGTCTTCAGAGCTCTTTTTGGTGTAAAATTATATATCTAATACTATAATTGTTTGTATGTACATATTGCTGGTGATTAGTGTGAAAGTATTCTGTGTAGATATGTATATGGAAGTTTAATTGAGACCTCCGCGACATTTGTGGGTAATCTCAATCTCTAAAAATCAGACTGTTTTTACAAAATTTAGACACCTGTGTTTGGACAATTTTGTCATGGAATTTGTGCACACATATACACACATAAGCCAGCTCACTTATGCTTCTGGCACGTATTCTTGTGAAGTTGCTGAAGTCAAAGCAGCAGCAGGGATGTAAGTGAAGACTGATTTGGTCTCTCATGGGACAAAATGCTCTAGATATTTATATGTTATATCTTTATCTAAACATCTAAGTCAGGGTGCAAAAATGTTGCTGTATGCATATTTATGTTTACAGAATAAATGACACTTAAGAGTGATGTGACAGGTTTTTGGTTTTGCAAGTGAGAAATGGTCACAGAGATGATAGAGAAGATTTGGTGTCTTGCAATCATTTGCAATAACCATGTCACCTCAAAGGTTATGTATGGACTTAAGTTTATTGTTGTTCCTGTCAGCATTTTTACTGCTAGGTGGTTTGCTTTTTTGCAAGGGTTCATTCAAACCATGTATTACATAGATGTATATTTGATTTCTGAATGATATCATATCAGTGATATCAAACTTTGTATGCAAGAGTAAATAAAAACTAATGATGGTTAATACTAACAGGTTAGCACGGAAAGCAGTGAAAGTAAGCCTACGATACTTAAAATAAGAAAAGAATTAATAAATAAAAATAAGAGGAACTTCTTGTATCTTATGTGAGTATGTACATAGCCTCTCTGTATACATATGAGTATGTTTACATACGTAATTCTTTAGATGTATACAATTTACTGTTTCTGAATGCTAAAGTTAAAAATTAGTGTAGTATACCTTAGCAGCAAAGAAAAATACTTGACTTGTTTGAAATCTTTTGCATTATAGAGAAGATGCACACGCTATAATGTCTCATTTGTCCATGTGTCTGCCAGAAAATCCAGTTATACTGAACATTTTTCCTTTAAAGAATGTAACACTAAGAAAGAAAAAAATTCCCCAAACCATCCAAATTAACCATATCCAGTGTTATCTATTGTATGTGAGCTGTTAGGACATCTACATTTGGCTTAATGCTTTAATTCTTTTGCTTGCAAAAAATGAGATTATTTTGTCAATTAAAGAAGATATTAATCTTATTAGTTCCCATTTATGAAGGCTTAGTGGTGATGTTTTTAAACAGTTAAATTGACAAGGCTTATGGAGGGTTATAAACTCAACAAGCAGTCAGCCATAAAGGAAAAGAATAATTTAGAGACAGAATAATTACTTCAAATTTCAGAAACCCTCATTAACACCTTTCATAAATTCTAAACAATATGCACTTTGAGTATGTGTTAGCAATTTTGAACTATATTCAGTACAAACTCCCTAAGAGATGGCCTGCAAATGAAAATTTTAAAATTACTGTTATTAAAGATATGTGGCCAGTGATATATGATCATATAATGTATGTAAATATATTTATGCTACTACTAGGAAATATTAAAAATAATTTCCCAAGTCAATTACAGTAAATTGTAACTCTTTTCTAAAAACTGTGATGAAGAAAATTTTGGAAATTCCTTGCAAATAGATTTCACATATCTTTCTGAAAAGAGGTAATTTGACAGAAGATCAAATGTAGCCACAAGTCTGATGTCAAAATAAAATAAAGTTCTTTCACTATTTTTAAAACAGAAGATGCATTTTGTCCGTATGCATAGCAATGTGAAAGTACAGCTAACTTTTCTACTCAAATCAGAGCTAGCACTGCATACATTTTGCAGTTCCTTGTCTCAAGGTGCAAAAAGATAGAGAACCATTTTGGTTTTACTGTTGTATTATAAAGAGAATAACATGTAATACATGCAATGGTTGGGAATTTCAGAGAATGTTTAGCATTCATTGCTAAGCATGTTTTGGATTTCACAAAACAGTGATACTGGTGTAAAAATGAAGAGACTAAAAATAATACATTTAACATGAATATTTTTGCCTTTTTATTCCTTGAAATATGCTAACTGCAGAGTTTTATGCTTTGGTTTGCAAATATAGAGTGGAAATTAACCCTGTATTTTACTCTGGTGCTTCCAGTAGTTGGGCTTTCACCCCCTGGCCTTCCCACTCTCCAAAAAGACCCTCAAAACCAAACCCAAACGAAAAAAAAGGTAATTTGAGGAACATACATGTACATACCCACATACCTAGCGTATATCTATATACACACGTCTATATACACAAATGTAAGGTCTGTGCATCCATGTACATACTCATCTACTCTAGCAATTATGCTGCTCTAAGCTCTAAGGTAGACTTGTTTAAACCAGTTTAAATTTTGCTATAACTACATTGAACTAAACCAGTAATTCAATGAACAATGACTCAGAATATGATCTGGTCTTATAAGTCTGCTGAGCTACTCTAATTAACTCCATCTACTTACCACAACAAATGTGAAGTAAAACATGTGAGCAAAACCCCTCTGTCCCAGAACTTTAATTGTCCACATTTTATCTGGGTTTACAGTGAGTGATAAATGCACGTGCATTTGGGTATCATTGTTAAGCCGAGATGCAACAATTTTTTGAACCATGATAATCTGTATGAACTCAAAACTAGATCTCTGTGAACATGAGTAGAACTTATCTAAGTATATCTACATTATGATTTTGGACTACTGTAATGATCCATTTTTAGATGAATTCATGTGTTTTGATGCAACATTCCTAATAAAGACAGCTCTTTAAAAGTGATAACTTATATTTATCTTTGTTAAAAAGATTCTTATTTGTAATAATAAGAAAGTTCAAATTGTCATTTTGAGAATTGTTTCCTAAAGGGTCTTGAGATATCATTTAAGGATGAATTTTTCTCTCTCTCATGTTTGTTGTGTGCATACCACGTCAAGAAGTTAATAAAAAGAAGAAAGTCTTGAAGACACAGAACTGAATATTACCAGTTATACAGTTAGTTCTTTAAGTCCAGTCTTCATATGCCATGGTCTCACATGACAGTCATTAGTAACTCAATTTAAAAAAAAATAAAAAATCACTTCTTATCACTTAGCAAGATTTTTTCTCATGATTGCATTTCTGTTAGAGATGTGGGTTGAGGTTTTTTGTGTTTTCAGTATATTCTTTTACACTTCGGTTAAAGTCTTCCCGGCTGTTTTAGAATGTCAAAGAATTGCAATTTTCTTCCATATAGCTCAAAACCCACCAAGAATCTATAGCTTTAAACACTGTTACATAAATAATTCTCGTTAACAAGTTCGTTCAAGGCCAAATTTGAAAAAAAAATTATTTGGATATTTAGGCTATGAATAAGCAAAGCATTTAGGTATGGAGTGATGTTTCATATGCTTACAGTTACATACTTGGCTTATATATGGAGTCTGAATTAGGAAAGACTGGAAAATGAGAAAAAGACAAAGCAATATGTACATGTATCTACAGGAAAAGTTAGATAGAAAGGTACATAAATGATTTGTTGTTTCATGTTGACTTTGTAGCAATATTGCTAGTTTGTTAGCTTTACTAATTAAAATAATTTACTCTCTGACTGTGCCTGTAAAAATCAGTGGCAAAATCAGACAGTTGTCTGGGCCTTTGACAGGCCCAGAAATAAAATGTAAACTGGAGCAACCACATATGCTTTAATTTCTTTTCGCTCTATTTGTTCTTTACTCATTCAGAAAAAGAAAAAAGACTGCTCGTTGGTATCAGGTATTTAGAGTCTTGGAAAGATAAAATTCCCACAGTAGTTTTTGAAAGTTTTCTATTCTTGCCTTGTAGAGTTGTTTCTAAAATTACCTTAAAATGTAGACTGTTTGCTAGTGAAATATTTAGTTATTTTTGACCTGCTTCTAGCTGATTTCTTGTATTTTTAGGTAAGCACATAACCTCAACCAAATCAAGGATTTTTAGATCTACATAGGACAGGACAGTGTGGACCAAAGGGCAGACCTAGTGGTATCCTTTCATTTGGGCAGTATTTTTTCAGCAGATTGCTCCGCTACTTTCTAAGAACTGGACATGAAGTGGAAGATAGAAATACACACCTTTTCATCTTCTGGGTGTGGACTAAGCTTGAACTTCGCTGGCACTACAAACTGTTGAGGCCACTTCCAGGCACTACTTTTTATCTGCACAATCCCCAGCCCCCATACCTGCTTTATTAACAGGCCTGTAAAAACTTGCTTAGAGCAAATAAATAACGTTCTCCAGAGAGTAGGCTGGCTTTAACAAAGAGAGAGAAGCAAACAAACAGGGAAATTCCCTTCTTTACAGGGAAATTGAAGAAGGGTAATAAAATGCTTAGAAATAAGTTCACGTAGTTCTTGTTTTGATCTTCCACGTGAGATGGTTTTTCACAGCAGAAATGTTGCATAAACACTTGCATGTCGCTTGATTAGTGTTATCTGTGGTGGGATGAACAGGGTTAAGGACAATAAAACCTGTGCCAAGTTGTGCTGATTTAGATTAATGCATACTCCTCCCTTTTATATATCTACTGTTATCTAAAGGAATAAATTCCATGTCAAAAGACTTAGGGTATTAATAGTTAGCTTATATATTTAGCTAGCCTTCATCTCCTCTCTGCCAAACAGCTAGTGCTTGCCTCAGTCTGAGGTTGAGTTGGTTGACTGGCACAGGCATGGGAGCCACTACCTCATGCTAGCACAAGTGTGAATTACTAGCCTCTTTCAGTTCCAAAACTTTTATTTGTAAGCACTTAATCAACCTTCATGGAATTTTAATTGAAAAGGCTTATGTGTAGAGTTTAGAATGACAGAAATACAGGAAAAACAGAAATAGAGAAAAATAGGGAAGAGAAATCCAATCCAACATCTAACGTGAAGATTCTGCACAATGCCCAAAAAAAAGAAAAAATATCTGCTCGATGTACTCTTTGTTGGGAAATTTTACTGCATTTGTGTTCCATCCAGTAGTACATAATTTCCTCAACCTTTTCAGGTGTCCCATTAAATTTTGACCAAGAATATGATGAAAAGTTTAAAAACAATCAATTGCAAAGCAAAAGTAAAATACTTCTCTTTTGAGGCGTTGAAAAATTTGTATAACAGAGAAGGAGGAGTTTTTATATGAATGGCTATACTCAGTAACTGAGATATGTATTGGCAATTTTTTTATTTCTCATGGAGCAAATCATGTTCACTTTCTTTTCTTTCTCCGTTATCCACAACCAAATTCATTCATCGTGCCTGTAAATAAAACTACCTTAATTCATTGATCTTGCTCTAAAGACTATATTGTATTCTGTCACTAATAACTTGTTGATTTGATGTTAGGATTTTACTGATATGCTGTCCATTTCTTAGAAAACTGCACTAGGAAGGAAGCCAGGTAGTCATCTGTTGAATTTTCTTACAGATTATGCTTTAAATTGTTGGTTAGAAAACGTGTTTGTAACATTTTATATTACAGTAACATGTAAAATAGTTGCAAATTTAGAATCAACTGTAAGTATGGTCTTCAACAATACATTAGTCATAACAGTATCTCTTGAATCAAAGATTCATGTTTTGTCTCCATGCTTTATCTCATGGGATTTTTCTCTTCCTCCAGGCAGCAACTTCTGTTACAGTTTTCTGGTACTGTTTTTCCAGTATACATTGTATACTGTATTCAAAATCTCTCCATCTTAGTCATTAGTGTGTGGATTGCAAAGTGTCATTACACTACTGACTGAAATGGTATTCCTGCCAAAGTCCTTAAGCCTTACCAATCGTTGTACCTGAGTTCCTTGATCTGCACAGGTGCCTTCTCTGACTGTATATCTTGAATGTCAGAACTGAAGTAAGTGCTGCAAGCTTTGCCTTCTGCTTCTGAAATCCTCTTGAATTTTTTTGTGCTACTTATGTGAGTGTATGGACCATCTGCTGATTCATCCTGCATTTGCTCTGTATTTCTGAAGGCATGCCTGTCTGTCAAGGGTTCTGTTGGTGCTAATGAGCCACAGCAGAACCTTTCAATGAGGAAAAAATCCCAAAAGCATCAGCCTGCATGGTTTAGGTAAAGAATAAAAAATTTTAGAGGAAAAGGACAGAAATTGCCTTTATGAAATAGGGAAAAGTATTGAAAAGAAGACTGTACTTCGATTTTTCAGAGCTTGCATTTGGTCTCAGTATCCAGACTGCTGGCACCATCTCTGAGACTGCAGAACATGCAGTGCTTCTACAAGAGTTTCAGAGGTGCCTTCTGGCAGTCCTCAAGTCCCTTTGAACTACAGAAGAATTTCCACAGTGTCAGTCACATTCTTACATTGGTGGCATGTCTTTGATCTGTGCACTGCCTGTTGCAGATTTTCCCTGTGACCTGTTAAAATTCCATCATTCTTAACCTTTCCTTGATGGTCACTGGCATTGGCCTGAAAAGGCATTACGAGTCTCACTGTTATTTACAAGAAGCATCTGGCTCTGGGCGTTTTCCATTAACTGCACCAGTCATTGAAGTGTCTTTCACTTCTGCCTTTTGTCACTTCTTCTCTCCCTTTGGCCTATCTTTTCAACTCCTGGTCAGAACAGCATATTCCTGTTTTATTCCATGTTCTTATTGCCTCTGGACAGCCTTGGTATGGAAAGGCAGTGTGTACATGTATGTTCATATCTGTCTGAGGAGGTGAGGAATGAAGGATTGGGCAGATATTATTCCCATAGCTGAGAACAACTATTATCTCAAAACCCCCTGTTTTATGTAAAAGGCTGTGCTCCTGCTTCCCTCTCCCCTTATTTCCCCTTGTGTGTGGGAGGGATAAATGTCAGGAGGGATAGATGGGGGAAAAAGCCTTTATGCTTGCTGTATCTTTTGTTTCTGCTGATGATCCACAAGGCAAGTTGTAAATAGCTCCTTCACATAGAGTTGTTATTCCTTTGAGAGAGATTCTACACCGTAGCTGTGCTCTCAGCACTGCTATGCCCCAGGGATCAGAGAGGGACACTTTAAAGACCTTTTCATTCATTTCTGCATTTTTGACAGAAAATTTAGCTTTTTATCAGACAAATGTCATCCAATCATTACGGCTTGAACATTATTTCGAAAATTTTAGTAGCAGTCAGCACAGTATCAAACAATGTCAAACTATGAATTTGCATGACATTCAGAATCCAAAGTGTTTGAATCCTCATACACTGCTTGCCATGTACAACATAGCACACAAATAAAAAGAACCAAAGGAAAAAAAGACAACTCAGGTACAAATTTTATCAGAGTAATAATAGGGTTTTATTCCATTTATTCACCCATCAGTCAAATAAGGTTCAGAGACCTGGATAATATTAGAATTCGTGAAGTGAAAGACACTAAATGCTTGGCTAATTATACTTGTTCTCAACCTGGTTTTAATATTTTTACCACTTGGGAATATAGATGACAAAACAGATTGTAGTGTACATTTCTATATTACATTTATTGGAGAATAGTTTTTTCATTCCTGGGAGATCAACTTTATCTGACAGCTTTTTGTGTGACTTAAAATGTGTTAAGGGAGCTTCTGTGTGTACAGGTATCTATTTGCTAACATTCAGAGTAATACCTCCACCTTCTTGTCTTCCTTGTTCTTGAAAAATGATGCTGGTTGTATTTTTAAATTTTACAGTTTAAAATCAAAGTCCTCAACTTTTAATATATTTAGCACTTGTGCGGAACTTACCATGTGCTACCCTGGAGTTCTGCAGATATCAAGCACCTTTCTGGAAAATTAAGGTCTAGTTTGAACCCTAATAGAATGGATCATTGCATATAATAATTAGGAGTGGAGGGAGTCTATGGACTCTGGAGAGCCAAGGTGAAGAAGAGATTCTAGAAATTACTTTCTATTAAAGAAAGTAGCATAGATAGAACAGCTGTATTGCTGTTCATATTGATTTGAACAGTTACAGTGATGATCATGAGTAGAAAAGCAAGATGAACTTCAGAGTCATTCATTTTTGATGGTCTATGAAGCACTTGCTGATGGCTTACAGAGAGCTGACTAGTTGTGTGGTGCTGGCTTTCTTTGATTTCTGCTGCTGAATTGCATGTACATTTTCCTGCTTGTAGTCTTCCATGTATACAACCACCGTGGGATGTTAAGTAACTGCAGGTGGGAGGGGAGGTGCTCCACACAACTGTAAGTGGGAGGAGAAGATGTTGTCTTAAGATGTTGTCCAAGCTCTTAAGCAGCATGAGAATCCATGAAGCAGAGGAGAAAGAAAAGCTGGACTATAAATGCAGAGAGATATGAAACAATTTACACAGGGTGCTTTAGTTATGCAAGAACAGAAAGATGTAGAAATGGAAAATAAAAAGTCACTGAGGCTGAACTGGCCACACTGAATAGGAAAGAAAAAGCTGAGACCTGAGAAAGCTGACTTAATGGCTTGAAAAAGGTAATGAAGAAAGTCCTGCATGGAAAAGTGAAATTGGAAAGAAAAAAGGACTAATAAAAGAAGTCTGGACTAAGACCATGCGATTTGCTAGCTGCAATGTGTTAAAATACACTGTCAAAAAGAGTCACTGTAGTGCATTCAGATCCCTGGAAATTCAGATGTGAAGGTACTTTACTAACTCTCTCTGCCTTCATGAAGAAATTTGAAAACTAGGAGGGTAGTTTTGAATAGATACAGGTCAAAATCAGAAACTGAGAACAATGATACAATATTAATCTGCTTCCTGGAGAAAGTTTTGGGTTCAGTGTTTTGATCCTTTTTATTTCAGAATGCATTGAGCTAGACTGTGACTCTAAAAGTGGGCATGACAGTGACTAAGATAACCAGAGATTTAAGACACAGAAATAAACCTGTTTCATATCACGGATTGAACTGACCATGGGATGAGAAGGTACAGGAGCTAACGATCATGATAAAACCTATAATAGTCTCGTTATGAAGAAAACATAACTTGTGACTTGTGAGGTTGTGAGAGTTGACTAGACAAGAAAAACGATGACATCATGTAAAAGTCTGTTGCTCATTTAGGGAAAAAACCTAACCCAAGCCAACCCTAAATTTACTTTTTACAAAGAATAGTGGATCTAATACCTTTCTGAAGTCTTGGAAAAGATACTGTTTGTAATGTTCTGTGAGGAAATTTTAAGTTCTACAAATGCTTAATTTCAAACATGGAATTTTGTCAGTGCAGTAGTTTTCTGGAAAATGAATATTTGTTCTAGATTAAAGATGTTAGTTGTAGTTGCCACATTACACTTAATGGTGAGATACCACATAGTGTTTCAAACACTGTGACTCCATTCTGTGATACATTCTTGGATTTCAATTGCTAGACTGCCCAAAATGAAAGCGCTTTCATGTGAATTATGGATTCTCTATCTTTTTAAATGACCTTTGAAATTAAGTGTTTTTAAGAGTTGTGAAATAGAATAAATGCTGGAGACACCATTTGTACAATATAACCTTCCATCCATAACAAAGGAAGCTGACTTGTAAGACTGGAATATTGCAGTGGTATATCAGGTCACTACTGCTTTTTAGTCCTTCTGAGGTTGAGAGTTCAATGTAAACTAATGGTTTATGCAAAGAAAGCATAAACATTCAGACAGGACTTGGTACTATGTTTTAGCCTTCTTATCAAATTGCATTTCTACTTTCAATTCATTGTGATAACTCTGGAATTCCTTTATGTCCTTGCCATCTCTGTGTAGTTTAGTGTCCGTGTCTCTGCCATAGAAAACCTCCAAATCATGTTATCCTTGTGTAGGTGCCTTCCCAATAAGATTACAAACTCAAACAAATCCCCCAAAATGATCACTATATAGGAGTGCAGAAGGAAGTTGCCTGAAGACATTCTCCCTTTTTTTGTGTGTTTTACTGTGTAAATTATCTTTTGGTATTTTTCTTCCAGACTTTAAATTTTTTTGGAAAAAAAGTTTTTTCTTTATCTTTTAAAGGTGTAACATCTCAACAAAAGTCTGTTCCAGCTTTGTTTTCCAGAGTAAGGACATCTCAATCTGTTTTATTTCGACTTTCTTCTTCCAGGTGGGACTAAAATTATGTTCAGATGATCACTTTTTTCTCTCGTGAGCTCAATAATCCTGCTGCTGAGGGTAGAAGATTGTTCTACCTTCTCGTAGATTTGATTTTAGATCTCTTGAATATCCTAAACATCACAATGTCCATTCTTGAGAATGCTTTAGCGTAAATATTATCCTGTGAAGGCATCGTTTACATTTGAAAGTATTTAAACTCTTGCCAAAAAAAGGCATATATGCATATAACAGGAAATGATACAAAGATTTATTCGTACGAAAAGGTTTTAAACTGTTAATGATGACGTTAAATGCGTTTTTTGTTGAAGGGTAGTTAGTATACCTAGCACTATGTGAAAGAGCAATAGTAGATGGCCCTCTCCTGTAAACACTCATAACCTAAGGAGATGTTAGGAGTGATCCAGTTGTGAAACACTCAGAGTGGCCCTAGGATGACCGTCTCTCTGAGCTTTGCAATTGACATTTAATAGTAAGACAGAGACAACTTTTTCTTGGTGGCTTAAAGTCTTTGTGCTTCACCTAAGAAACTAGATGTTTTAAAGAACGAGTGAGAGGAACTGCACAGGTGTGAAAAAGGACATGGAAGACAAAAGGTGGCTAAATAGACAAGGGAGAAGGAAGACTATTGGCTGCAGGGAGCAGAATGAAAAGAATATGGTGGGGAACAGAAACATAGCCAGAAGCAGAGTCGTTCAGAGCCTTGAAGTTTAGGATGAAGAGCCTGGACTTGAATGAGTTTCCTTTACCTTCCACATCAAAGAGGGGAGTGACATGATCCAGGCAATAGGTGAGGAAGCCCTTATATTACAAGTTTCATGCTGCATTAATAGGAAACATACTTAAAAAGCTGAGACATTTAAGAGAGAGAAAAAAAAAAGAGTATGAACAAAACGGTCTATAGGTAAGAAATATTAATTTGACAATCAAACTGCACTTTACTTAGTGGCTATCTTTTGTTTAGCACTGCTTTTGTGGCAAAAGCATATCTGCACAGTAATGTTGATCCAGAGTTTATAGTGAAGAAACAGATTCATATGACATTGATTTTATGAGATGAAAAAGTATGCAATACGCTGACTTTGGGAACACGGTGTGTTTCCTGTGTAGTTTTATGCTCAGAACCAGAATGGGTAAATCATGGGAAAATGTACACAGCCTTCAGTTTTGTTTTAGTAGCCACTGGCTTTTAGCAGGTCACCAGCTTTTTTTCGCTGTTGTTGTTTGAAAGCATCTTGAATAATGCAAGGTGTTTCGGTTTGTCTGTGTGGTAGTGTGCCTTGTAGTGGAGTGATTCAATATAGCTTGCAGCCCAAAAAGCAGACCAACTGCAGGTTCACAAAGCTCTGTGTGGGCTGCTTTTCTCAAGAGCAAAATAAAGTAACTTATTCTGCCATTGGAAAGCAGAACTCACTGCTTCAGAGTCATTTGAGATGTTTTCTTTGCTCAAGTTCATTTCTGTCTTAGCTCTACTATCCCTGCATGGCAACATGCAGCGTAGAGACTCCAACAACAACTTTAAAATATAACTCAAGATGACAATAAGGAACGTACCACATGAGACACACATAGTTTGAATTGTGGCAGAATCTGTATATTTCATTATTTCTTCCAGTAGAGAGGATTTGCAGAGGACATTTGGAAGGTTCTCTTGAGCAGAATCAGAGCTGGTAGTGTTGAGTGGGTCAGAAGTGAGAGCAGTGGGCTAGAACCTTATTTTCTCAAGAGTCTTTGTTGGTGTTGCCTAGTCAACATTGTGAACTGCGTCTGCAATTGTTGGAAGTTGACATTGTTTCCACTAAAAATAACAAGATATTTCCAGCATTGAAAGAAATATGAATGTTTCCCTTGATCCAAAAGTCATTATATTTTAGAGGCTAGGTTTTGTCCAGCCCTCTCTTTGCCCTATTTGATATTTTTGTAAAGAAAAAAACAGACACAAATCAAGCAAGCAAAAAACCAAACACCACATCAACTAACAGGCATGTATTTAGTTAACTGGAGACTATTTGATTTTGTGAACAAGAGAATGCCTTCTCCCTATAGTCAAGTAGTGATCAAGAAAGAGTATGTTCATAATGGACCTGAGACTTTCTGTAAAGTCCATGCTTACTAAAATATATGTGTGTGTGTGTGTGTGGCTATACTTAGAGAGTGTGCTCCAGGCCTTATTGGATTTCTTTAGTGGCTGAGGAGAGATAATGCCATGGTAGCCAATGGCTGACTCAGAATAGTACACAGGACAGCAGAGAGCAGAGTGCAGACAATCATAGTATGGTTTGGGCTGGATGGACCCTTAAAGATCATCTCATTTCAACCCCCCTGCCATGGGCAGGGACACATTCCACTAGAACAGGTTGCTCAGAGGCCCATCCAACCTATCCTTGAACACTTCCAGGGATGAGGCATCCACCAGTTCTTTGGGAAACCTGTTTCAGTGCCTCACCACCCTCACAGTAAAGAATTTTGAAGAAGTGTGTCTATATCTTAGTATGTCTGTGAGTACATATATAATGTTTTATTAGTGTATGAAAGCAAACATAATCCCGAAGTGCAAGCAGAATGGCAAACTTGCAGCAGTCATTGAAGTTTGCTTCCCGTTTAAATAGTAACCCCACTGTCTTTACGGTATATATCTGGTAAAGCAGTTGTTTGTTAATGCTTAGACAGTGTCTTGAAGGTGGAAAGCTTTCATTAAGTGTTCAATATTCTCACTTATCTCTTACTCTTACTTGTGACTTTATGGACAGCTAGTCAGGGGCATCTAGCAGCTGAAAATGTTTATTCCATTTGTAGGTTCATGGACTCCTGATAGAGAAATTTTCAGTGTGATGTATTATTCATGTGATGTATTAGTGCTTTATTCCTGTTTGCTCTGAAATTTTCAGAATGTCAGTTTCTCTGAGAGAAAACACATCCTTCCTCCATCCTGGCTTCTGTATGGTGTGACACCTTTGCTCAATCACCCCACTGTTTCATTGCTACTAACACAACTGTTCATTGGGCTATGCTGTAAACTTGATCTGTAGAATGATCTGGGGTGAAATCACCTTCTTTGATGTTTTGGGAAACGATTTTCAGGGCTAACTCATCCCTGGAGTTATCTTTTGTCATGTTTTGTGATATTGAAGTATTAGAATAAAGTTAAACCTGTTTTTGAGGCTGCCTATATTACCAAGAATAATGATTCATGTAAATTTACACTCTGAGGCCTATATTTGCAATTGTAGTGAGTGAGATGATAGGTCAAAGCATAAAGGGAATGGGTAAAACTACCATCTGATATGTAGCTAAAAAAAAAAAGAACCTCTGTGCCCCAGTGCTTGGTAAACAGTATGTTTCCCTGCTCGTACCCATATGTGTGGAAGCATTTTCTTCCCTGGTGCTGTGCTTATGCCAATGAGCATAATGATATGGTCTTACTGATGTGCTGGTACTGATGGACTACCTTGAAGCATCCCCACCTCTCTGCCACTCTTCTTGCTGTCTGCAAATTTCGAACCTGAAATTGTACTGCACTGTTGAGGGTATCAAGGAGAACTGTAGTCAATTGTAGAGGATGGCTGCAATTTGTGCAACACTGCTCACAAATACATATATTGTACATGTGTGTAGACAAAAATATATATTTATGTTTGCCCATCTGTCTGTCTGTTTGTCTGCCTATATCTTTATAGAGATAGGCTTGGGTTTTTTCCTTTTCAGCTAAAATACACTTCATTGCATTTTGCTGATGTTTACAACTCCTGTGATTAAACTAAAAAGAGTTGCTTGAAAACAATTCTTCATGCCGTTGGACTCAGTAAATATCACTATTGCTATGTCTGAGTGTAAATATCGAGGCAACATTTTTCTTCCAGTTTATATGTAGCATCTTGTGATGTTTCAGATGTTTGAGGTCCTTCCTTGTGTGAGTGGAGTTCTTTTCCCAGGCATACTGAAGTACAAGTGCAAATTTCCATAAAATTTAAATAAGGTGCTTCCTGTAATAGTGAATAATTGTGGCTGCTCTCTGGTCTGCATTGTAATTAACCATGATCAGACTTGTTTGGAACAGATATTGCTCTTGTTCTAATTTGACAGGCTACTGAGATTTTGCCTGCTTAAATGAACTGCAGCATTTACTTGCAGAATCACAGGGACAAGATGTGCTTCTGCTGCAGCAGTTTCTTCTTAAAAGCAGAGGAATAAACTGATAGCTAGGTGTGAAAGGCCACCAGTGGTGCCAGCAGCTATTCAATTTTTGTAGTTTGTAATGACGCTTTTCCTAGAACTGTTTGCAATATTGTACAGTGTGATACCTGTGAGTTAGTAAAATCTGGCATTGTGGCTCACAAAACGCAAAGTGACCCTTTCATGTTTTATTTAGCAGATATTTCTCCAGGGTAAATAGAATCTCGATAGAAAAAAAAATAAGGGGGGAGGGGGAAGGGAAGGTTTGGGAAGGGAAGGTTTGGGAAGGGAAGGGAAGGGAAGGGAAGGGAAGGAGAAAGGGAAGGAGAAAGGGAAGGGAAGGGGAGGAGAAAGGTTTGGGAAGGGAAGGTTTGGGAAGGTTTGGGACGGGAACAGAAGGGAAGGGAAGAAGGAGAAAGGGAAGGAGAAAGGGAAGGGAAGGGAAGGGAAGGTTTGGGAAGGGAAGGTTTGGGAAGGTTTGGGAAGGTTTGGGAAGG